>BLBF01000052.1:21772395-21820920 GCA_015471245.1 Laticauda colubrina
ACAAAACAGACAGAAGAAACCAGAAACACCAATCAAACAAACTCCAAGTCCAATAAACATAGACCAAGACTCCCAACCAATCAGGATGTAGAAAAAAACATTCTGCTACAATAATAGGCTAGCCTCAAATTTAAAACCAACGGCTGTGAGAGCCTGACCCACATCCAATCTCTATACAGAAGCCTGATGATGGTAGATGAGATTCTGCTGAAACGTTGCTACAACTTTAAAAGCACTACAATGACGTAAGATAATACCTGAAGGAAGCTGAACAGCACATATGTATGTACAATATATACTTCACTCCTCAAGTTACTTGTCTTTCTTGGAACAGTGATATACACAGACATAAATATATTTGCATTCATATTTATGGAAGGGTATGGCACTTAATGGTTTTGAATAATTCTATATTGGAAATGCATTTTCAGGTTTTTTTAAAACCATTCTCCCAAGAGACTTGTTTGCCCAAACCACAGCAGGCAAGAATCATTCCTGCAGAGTTGACAGCTTTTATTGCTAAGCATTTAATATCAATAAATACGGGTTATAAAATGACAACATAATTTATTATCTTTTCCCAAGGGAAAATACAGTGTCAAATTCCACACTTTCCGGAGGTAACCAGAATTTGCAAAATGCTAGTTGAAACTCACATTAGCATTTTCTTCCATTCCTTTGTTTTTAACTTTGTAGATATTGATGGAATGGTGATAAGAGTCAGTGTAAATGGGAGCACTGGTCAGAGCAAACATTTTTCCTTTCATTAATAGTTTCAGACTAAATATGACAGAGCATCTGAACTCCCTTTCAAAACTTTACTCAATGAAAACTTGAAATAATGATACTTTATGAATAATGTCAGCAATGCATTAATTAAAGTAATTTAATTTAATTTAACATTAGGAAGAGAGGGGATGCCAATCTCGTTGTACTGAGCAGGAGGCAGCTTTTGAGCCTCAAGGTAGTGCTTCAGGGAAACTTTATTTTCATTCAAGCTTTATTTCTTGCATATTAATACTGAGACTGGGAATAACTTCATGAAGGAGCATTAGCTTTACTTTCACTGTGAAATTCAAAAACAGTAATAAGTTAGAAGAACACTCCCATAGAGGAACGCTCCTCTTATTCATCTAAAAATATATTACCTCCCCGGTCATCTATACATTTCCATTTACTTTAGCTTTTGTTTGCAATTGCTGAAAAACATTATATAAATCAAATAATGGTTCAGCAAATAAACAAGTAAGAATGTGGATATGGTAAGTTTCAAATATTCCAATCCATGTGAAGAGATAATCCTCAAGTTACAAATGCAATGGAACCTGCACATTACAATTGTAAGTCATAATTTTACAACATATTTTGCAGCAGTCATTAAGGTAAAGTTGCCATTGTATGTGTGATCATTTTGGTCATTAAGTTAAGCCCCTGTCACACTGCACAAATGGATGCAAAGAGGATGTAAAACAGACAAAAAAAGCTTGCCATCCATTGGTAAACGCGATGTATCCGTTCTGTACTCCGTTTTGCTTCCTCTCTATCTGTTTTGCTTCCTCCGTTTTGCTTCCTCTCTATCTGTCCAGCATCCGTTTATGGACGTTTCATCCGCTCAGAAAGTTTTGAGCTGCTCAAAACTTTTGCGCGGAAAATGTATCCAATTCGTCCGTTCTGCATCCGCTACACATCCGTGAGGCATCCGTTCTGCATCTGTTACGCATCCGCTATATCCGCTAGGCATCCGTTCCGAATCCGCGCAACTCGCATCCGCTCGGACACAGGGAGGAAGCGGAACGGATGCAGAACGGATGCCTAGCAAATGCAGCACAGAAACAAAGCATTTAAAATGGAACAAATGTTTGCAGAGGGGACCTATCTCGGATATTAAGGATGTCTAGAGGATGCCTAGAGGATGCCTAGAGAAGGCAAAGGGACATCTATACTGCCTATAAAAAGGGGGAGCAACTCACCTGCATCTCACTTTCAGACCAGCAGCCCAGCTGTGCAGACCTCTGCAGCCTTCATCTGACTTTTCCTCTTCCACAGCATCCAGTCATGTCCACCGTGGATCGTACCACAGTCCTTTTGGTAGCCACCATCCTTCTGCAACAGTACGAAGCCATCTACAGGCTCTGTGAACTCTACTACGGGAAGCAAAAGAGTCGGCCAAGAAGAGTCTGGGTCCGAAGATGGATTGGGAGAAGAGCAGAGTATGGACTGTACAACAAGCTGATGGTGGAGCTCAGGAACGAAGACACTCGGGCATTCCAGAACTTCATGAGGATGCCTCCAGCCATGTTTGACGAAGTTGTGCAGTGGCTGATGACCAGGTTGACCAAGACAAACACCAACTTCCGCCCCAGCCTGGAACCTGAGCTCAAGGTGGCACTCACTCTGCGCCACCTGGCCTCAGGGACCACCTACAGGAGCATGCAGTATGGCTGGAGGGTGCCACACAACACCATCAGCATTGTGGTCAGAGAAGTGGTGCAGGTCATCATCGAAGAATACAAGGAGGAGCTCCTCCAGTGCCCCTCCACTGAAGAAGGATGGAAGAAAGTTGAAGAGCAGTGATATCAGAGGTGGAACTTCCCACACACCATTGGAGCCATAGATGGGAAGCATGTGGCCTGCAGAGCTCCAGCCAAGTCGGGCTCCACTTATTTCAACTACAAGGGCTTCTTCAGCATCGTCCTCTTTGCCATGGTGGATGCTGACTACAAGTTCATGTACATCGATGCTTCAGGCAACGGCTCATCTTCAGATGCCCAGGTATACAATGCCAGTGACCTCAAGGAGGGGCTGGAAGGCAACCTCATCATGAGCTTCCCAGATCCAGACCCCCCTCCCAATGACACGCAAGATGTGCCCTACTTCATTGTGGGGGATGACGCCTTCTCCCTCAGAACCTACCTCATGAAGCCCTACACTTCCAGACTCCTCACCCGTGAAGAGAGGATCTTCAACTACAGGCTGTCCAGGGCAAGGTGGGTTGTGGAGAACGCCTTTGGCATCCTGGCCAACAGGTTCCAGGTACTTCTCACCACCATGCAACATCGCCCAGAGACCGTGAGGAGGATCGTGGAAGCTTGCTGCATCCTGCACGATCTCATGAGCACCCGCTTCCCAGTCTTGCAGAATAGGCTCGTGGACCTCCATCAAGGCAATTGGGACATGGAGCCGGGGGAATGGAGGCAAGGGCGAAACCTGATAGACACTGAGGATGTGCAAGGCCCCAACAGAGCCTCATGTGAAGGGAAGAAGCAGCGCAACCTCCTGAGACACTGGTGCAACTCCACAGCTGGAGCAGTGGAGTGGCAAGACAGGATGATAGATGACTAATGGGTGCTTCCTTCAGCCTGTCTCATCACACTGATGAGATTGGGCTATGTATGTTGGGTGGGCCTACAATGAGCATGGCATTTAATAAAGAGTTGTGTTTGTGTTGACATGCGTGGATCAATGATTACATTGTTATTGATAATAAAGGGCCATAGGTGTGGCACCTGGGAGGATGGACCATACAGTCCCACTATGCTTACACTGGAGGTTTATCTATCCCCACAGCTATTACCCATCCCAAAGGTATCCCTGCCCACCCCACTGCTATCTTAACCCCTGCCACAAGCCTGTAAAGGCTTAAACCAACTCTAAAAGTTTCCACCAAGACTTTATTAAAAAAAAAGAAATGAAGCAAGTGTGTGAATCAAAGATAACCTTTATTGAACAACAAGCTGTGAATGAAAAATGACCCAAGTCAAGTGTCCAAATAAAGTCCACACCCAGTCTCTGTCAGTCTTCACGGTCACTCGGAGATTTGCCCAGTCTCAGGGGTGAAGGGTCCAGGTGCTGTGGAGGTGGTTGCTGCTGCAGTGCTGGTCTGAAGCACCACTGGGGTGCCTGGCCCCGAGAGGACAACAGATGACGGTGTGTTGAGAAAGCTTTTGGACAGCTGGCTCAGACCCGTGATTTTGAGAGCTCCTTCCTCCATGCCATGGGGTGTCAGCCCAAGTACCAAGGATAGATGTACTGAGGCCGGGCTTGGCTGTGGGGTGGAGGAAGGAGCAGTGTAGTGGGGCTGTCTGGTCTGCAGCTGGGTGAGGACTGGTGTGGGTTGCATCAGTGGTGTGGGTGGCATCGCTGTCGTTGGTGGCATCATTGGTGTGGGTGGCATCGGTGGCATCGGTGGCATCGGTGGCATCTGTGGAACCGGTGGCAACGGTGTCACCCGATGACTCTGTGCCTGTACTGGGAAGGGCTGCTGCCTGTGCTGCTGGACCTCCTGGTAGCCATAGCCCTCGTAGGTGAGGGCCTGTGGGAAGCCTTGGAATGGGAGGGACATCACCTGGGGTGGAGGAGCAGACCTGGACTGGGTGGGAGCAGGTTCCTCTGGATCTGGAGGGTTGTGAAGCAGCTTGGTGATCCGGACCTTCACCACCTGGTACTGGGGTTCCTCCATGTTCCTGCTGGTCTGGTTGACATAGGTGAGGAAGGGCTTGTGGTTGGAGGATGAGGAGTCGGTGTTGTCCAGCTGAGAGAGGAGATCTATGCTGGTGCGGATGGTGTCCCTGATCTCCAGCAGGACAGTGTGGCTCTGCCCCTCCTGCTGTCTGGCTCTCTGCCTTTCTGTGGAGGTGGAGCTTGGGAGGGTGGATGCGGCTATGGCTGTGGTGCACACGATGTCTCCTTTCTCCCACCGCATCAGGGAGTCCTCCACGTGCTCCACCACGGTTACAACACCTGTCCGCGGGTTCTCCGCTGTGGCACGCTCCACAGAAACCTGCCTGGAGACAGGGACTGACTCTCAGCCGGAAGAGGACTGGCTCTCAGCAGGCTGCCGGAGAGAGAGGGTTGTGAGAGGGGCTGCTGGTGCTCCTCGGTGGCGGACCTCTCCCTCCGGGAAGCTGCACCTGGTCAACATGTAGGTCTCTCTGTCCGTCAGCTTAACCATGGCCTGGCCAGATTTCTTGAGGTGCAGCTTCCCGTACCAGGTGTGCATGTGCTTCCACCAGCCGAGGAGCACCTCCGAAGTGTAACCCATACTCTCCGCCCTCTCTCTCCAAGCAGCCTGCTTCTGCTTGGTGTCCCTGTACAGCTGGTGTCCCTTCCGCCACAGATAGTCATTCTCTCTCAGCCACTCCAGCACCTCATACTCGTGTTCCTCCTCAATATAGTATTGCTTCCTCTCCCGTTGTCGCATATGCCTCTTCCTCCCTTTGGCAGGACCAGATGGGCCCTCATCAGAGGGGCTCCCAGGTAGTAGAGGCTGCTCCTCCACACCACCAGCAGTAGCAGTAGGATCATAATCATCATCATCATCAACAGCAGCAGCAGGATCATCATCATCATCATCATCGTCATCATCAGCAGCAGCAGCAGCACCAGTAGGATCAGCAGCAGCAGCAGCAGCACCACCACCAGCAGCAGCAGCAGCACGAGCAGGACCAGGAGCACGAGCAGGATGAGCAGGACGAGCAAGTCCAGGAGCACGAGCAGGACGAGAAGGACCAGCAGGACCAGGAGCAGCTTCAGAAGAGTAAGCACCAGCAGAAGCACCACCACCAGGAGCAGCTTCAGCAGAAGCTCCAGCACCAGAAGAGCGAGCCCGAGCAGCAGAAGCCCCAGTAGAAGTAGAGTCAGGGACAGGGGGTGGGAGGGTGGCCCTGTCCCTCTTGCTAGGGATGGCGGCAGGTTGCTGAGGCTTTTCTTCTTCCCCATGGTTGTCGGGTTGCTGGCTGGCAGGGAGGCTGGCAGGCACCAAGGCTGGCAGGAAGCCTGGCAGGAAGGCTGGCAAGAAGCCTGGCAGGAAGGCTGGCAAGAAGCCTGGCAGGAAGGCAGGCAGGCAGGCACCAATGCTGGCAGGAAGGCTGGCACCAAGGCTGGCAGGAAGCCTGGCAGGCAGGCAGGCACCAAGGCTGGCAGGCAGGCTGGCAGGAAGCCTTGCAGGAAGACTGGCAGGAAGGCAGGCAGGGAGGCAGGCACCAAGGCTGGCAGGCAGACTGGCTGGCAGGGAGGCTGGAAGGCAGGCTGGCAGCAAGGCTGGCAGGCAGGCAGAGAGCAAGGCTGGCAGGGAAGCTGGCAGGAAGGCTGGCAGGAAGGCTGGAAGCAAGGCTTGCAGGCAGGCATGCAGGCAGGGCAGGCAAGGACTTGATATATCCAGCAGCAGGTCTTTCCTCCAAATGCTGGCCACGTGCGAGCTGCTTCCCTTTATATCTGTGTGGCTTACGCAATGCATCCTCCCCGCATGCGCAATTAACGCTCGGCATCCATTTGGCTTCCCCTGTGCATCCGCTAGGCTTCCGCTGTGCATCCGCTTCATCCGCTGTGCATCCACTGTGCATCCGCTGTATCCGTTCCGTGTTCGCTTTGCTGAGGTCCCCCGGAAGCCTTGCGGATGTGCCATCCGCTCCCATCCGCTTCCATCTGCTGGGTTTCCGTTCCGCATCCGCTTTCCATCCGCTCTGCATCCTCCCCGCGTCCGTTCCTTTCTGTGTTATCCGCTCCGGTTATGCAAATTTTTGCCCCTTTTGAGAGCGGATAATAACGGATGGAACATTTTGCTCGTCTGCTGTGTCCTTTTTACATACGTTTTGCATCCGTTGGGCAGTGTGACAGGGCCTTAAACCAGGTCATCACTGTAAACTCCTTGTTCACTATGGGTGCAAAACCAAAAGTGCTGATTTTCAGAAAAAAAATTGTAAAACATGGTCATGTGACCACAGCACAATGAAAAGAACTGTAAATATGGCAGTGTTGCTGATCTCCTAATGTGTGGTCACATGAACATGGAGCAAGTCCAACCATCAGAACTTCAGATCCAGGTCATAAGTCCCTTTTTTCATGTAGGCCATAACTTTCACAGGTCATTAAGAAACCAATCATAAGGCAAGGACTACCTTTAATCTGCAGCTTCCTTGGGAAGAGAAAATGTTTCACTGTTGATTTATATCTAAATTGAAATTCAACTTTCTTAGTTCTTCATCACGGAGAAATATGGCATTGGAGAAAGTGAGTATTAGCTTAGCCTAGGAAAACAAGAAAATGTCAGAAAGAAAATGAAGATGATCCCACTTTAATCATCTTTGGTATCAGAAGGTGGAAAGGGGAATCATTGACAGGCCATATCAGTAAAGTAGAGTTCTAATATTTCTTGTAGTTTCTGTTTCCTGACCTCAACTAACTCAAAATTATGAGTCTATAATTTTTTGCTGGGAGTTAGTCAAAGCAGCTCAATGGATTATTTTTGTTACTATCTCACAGGGTTGTTGCTAAGAAAACAAATGAAAGATGGGGACGCTATGTATTTCTCCCTAATTTATCAGTTTGCCCATGCAAAATGTCTTCATAAAAAATAGTCTTCATAAAACTTACACACAATCTTTACTCGAGAGATTTGTCTTAACCTAGAATTTAGTACTGGTTCTTCTAAACATAGCATCTACCAGCAATAACCTAGCAAGATCTCTTCCCATGAAAATCACAGAAATGCACTTGCAATATCATGAAATTCAACATGACATTGAAGAAGTTATTGGTGCCCTAAATATTCTTCCATTACTGGGCAGGTTGATGGCTCATCTTTCTACTTACTTGAAAGCTTTGGCTAGTTTAAAGGGAAGAGTAGACCTGGATTATGTTTGTGGCAATTAATGAAACCTTATTTATCCACAAGGGATGGAAGGAAGGAAGGAAGGAAATCTTCAAAACTTTGCTTTAAAAAAAACCTGCTCTTAATACTGTTGCCATGACTCACATTTATCTTTACTTTTTTCTTTATTTTTCCTCTATACTTTACAGTGTCTATAATCAAGAGCTGTATTTTAAAACATCTTTTTGACTTGAACAAGAGAACCTCAGCAAGCCACTATAATGTCTTTTCAGCTGACACTTAAAATTGTCATTGTCTCGCTCACTGAATTACTGAAAATTATTTGCTGTCAGGAGTGATTTCTGTTCTGGAGAAATATTTTACCTTTTGCACACCTTCTTAGAACTTAAAAGAAATATATGCCTTTCCAGGACCCATTCCTCTAATTTTCTGATAATGATTATTACTTTTCCTTCCCTATTTTTTACCCCATCATTAGGTTTCAAACCTGTTTTCCAAAAGTCTGTGAACTACATAGCAGAATATAATAGCAATATTGTTACATTTAAGACAATTTAGAAGTATTCCATTGTAAATATTAATTTAAGGCAGGCTTTAAAAAAATAAGCAGCTCTGTCATTTTTGACATTGTGTTAACTTCATTCATTATAATTTGAATCACAAACACTAAAAGGAAGATCTTATGATTATTAATGTCTCTTTTAACAAAGCTGAAGATGCTGCAAACAATCAAAACCACTGGAAATTTACAACAGATCTTTTGCAATTACTTTATTAGGAGCAAGTAGAAAAATGCTTGTAATTCTTTCAAGGGAATATCACAAAAGTTTTATTGATTTTTAATAATCATCATACACAAAACGTACTATAATGGAAGGGATCCAGATCTTGTATTCTTAGAATAGATCTAATTTAATTGATCTTATTCTAAATATAAATAAAGTGAGGTCAAAGTCAGTTGATATTTGTGTTAAGCTTCATCAAGTAAAAGTGAGCATTAATGAATATATTAATGCGAGGGTATCTCCTGAAACAGTTTTGTGGAATGTATTTTACTCCATTTAATGAAATTGTTTCTTTGTTTCATTTCAGAATGGCTACCATTATTCCACAGCACTCTTATTCCTTGTGAATTGCAGAGTTCTACATGACAGAATTCTATTGTTCTTTCTTATGATAATTACCAAAAATAAAAAGACGAACAAAATATACAAATAAACAAGTCCTAGAGAAAAATAAAGAGAATAATTTCTACCATCTCTTTTAATAATAAAACCCAAGAAAATAGCAGAGATCTTTTTCTATTTAATCTCAACATGACATGTGAATAGCACTATCTTCCATAATAACATTTTGTTCTTGATTTTCTAAGCCCGGGCTTTATCTCATTGATTGTTTTTTGAAGATAGGAAAGTTCTGATCTTGATTACCCATGTAAAAGAAAACCTGACACCAAAAAGAAAAGAGCAAAAAATTCAGGACTTCATTGGTTTGTTGCCTTGAGGTAATATATAAGGACAGTGACATTTCCTGACTCCAATAAATGTTTACTTAGAAGTACGTTTCACTGAATATATTGATACTTAGAAAAATATGATTGGGAATAAATTTAATTATTCTTCTGAATTAACATCCTTAAGAAGATTAGCAATGTTGGAACAGCATATTCTATTTCAAGTGATAGCTGTAAGCTGAAAACAAATAACAAAAATGACCATGGTTGCCATTGCCATCATTTTTATACTTAAAGGTGGCATCACTCTGCATAATGATGGGGCACATGTTTCCAAGAACATAGAAAGGATAAGTATGCTGGAGCTCAGATAGGTAAAAGTTGCTGATTTTCATTACTATAATGTAATGGATATTTTAATTTGTTAAAGAGGGGGAAAGTCTCAATATTTTTTCTTGTCTAATGCAGTTTAGAGGGACTTCACATTCTCCTCTGATGGAGTAAAATCAGTTATAGAGTGAAGGATATTATCATTTGTTGTCTTCACACTGGAGCTATCAATTAAAGAAAGTGAGAAAGCGAAAGGACTTGTGGTTAAAAGTGCTTCTCCAGGGAGCAAAAGTCTCCCCAGCAGTGAACTGACTGTTAAATAAATGATGCACTTAAAAGTTAACCTTTCTTTTAAATTGAGATAATAATTTATATGTGATGTTCTATGATTTATTTATGGCTTCCTTAAGCCTATAATATCATCTTACCTCACTAAAGTCACAAAGGTAATGCACCTAATAGAACATTTGCATTTATTAGAGACAATGCAGGCTCTTCTAGGGTCAAAGCATACCTCTGTGCTTATGCTGAGGGCTTAACGAGACAATAGGTCAGGCTTCCTGGAAAATGAAGTCCCATCCACAGAAAATTTTCATGCAAAACTGGAGACTTGTTATGGGGCAAAATTTGTGAAAAGGTTCATAACCTTTGTTACAAAATTCAATGAGTATTCAACATTCAAGTGTGTTTGAAAATATTCCCTTCTTCTGTTGGACTATTATAAGAATAAAAATAAATTAGAAGGACTTGCCTGAGTCAGAGAAGAAGGTTCTCTTTATTTGAAAGAGACAAGAAAAGTTTTGAGCAGACCCAGGTTTTCTCAGTGAAGACTATTGAATAGGGCTTCTGTTTCCAACATAGCATGAGATGTCTCAACCATAGGAACCTTCTGGAAGAAGTAATGCCTACATTTTATTAGGAAATATATGAGAAGATAATGGTAGAGGGACTTCCAGGGGAGGCATAGCAAACTAAAAATAACTGCAGAATCTGAATCAATGATTGCAGCAAAGATAAAGGAACCGGTGAGCAAACCAGTTCCTAGGAACCATTTTGGGTAAGGAGAGGACAGGGGATTAACCTCTATGTTCCAGAGGGTTGATTCACTTTAGGAGACAGCAAGTTTTACATGGATTGGAGCAAGATTTCATAACTTGCTCCTAACCATGGCAGAGATTTTAAAGGAAACTGACTTCACCAACATTGTTTTCAAACCACTTTCTGAAATTGTTCATTAATTAATTAAAGCTGTTAAAGACCTTTGGGCCTACAAATTTGAAATTTTTTCAAAATTTCAAATTTTGGTGAGTCTACTTTCACTTCTGAATAAATAAGTTCAAGAATCTAAATAAAATAGAAAAAAAACCCAAATAATATTTTGATCTTAGAAAGTTATTAATAGATGAAGGGTCCAGATAAAATTGGAAACATTCACAATAAGTTTTTGGAATTAATTATAAAGAACAACTAGCTTCTTGTGGCAAATGGATTTTGTTTTGGTTTTTATAGGATAAAGTAAAGATAAACAATTTCATGATTTCAAAAATTGTACACTAAAATTTTGGGTAGAGGAAAGGTTTACAAACATATACAGTGTTGCAAAATGCCATAACAACGACAACACTGAAGGAAGCTTTTGATGAACCGAATCAGAAAATAGTAGCTACATTTCAACAATAAGGTAATAATGTCCGCTTCTATGGATATACTCTGTCAAAATATATTGTTGAAAAAATGATTGATGTAAAACAAATTTTATCTGATAAGATAGAAATGGTGCCAAAAGTGGATTTACAACTTACAAGCTAAGGGAATGACTTAGAAAAGGATATTTCAGCCAGTGGATTTGCAAAAAACAAACAAAACCTGGCTGAGGTTTTAAAATGTAAAAGGGAAATACAAATGACAATATAATTCTATCCCAAATTTATTCTGTGTGATGGGGCAAATAAATGAAGAGAAATAAAAAATCCTAAACAATATTTTAATGAAATAAAGATTGAGACTGTTAACAGAAGGAAGAGCAGGAAGGAATATAAAGTTGGTTTATTTGATGAAGGTTAAAACAAGATATGTTGTTGCTTCTGGCAACCCTGTACAAATTTTGTACTGATGCCAGCATGGGAAGTATATTTTATGGATTTGTTTATAGAAAAGATATATGTTATGGGATGAAAAGCTAAATATTTACAACTTTAGATTGGATGAAGAGTCACTAAATTATTTTGTACTTGTGATGGAAGTTACTTCCTTATATATTTCTTTTCTCTTTCTTCTCTATCTTTTTCTTGTAATTTTTCCTTCTCTCTCTACTTTTTTCTTAAAGTTTAGTTTGTATTAGATTTTACTATTACAATTTAAATTCTTCATAAAGATTATAAATGTAAAAAGGATATTATTGGCAAGAACAAAGAATGAAAAAATGAAAAAATATAATAATGGGATTAAAAGAAATGGAAATAAGATTTTTAAAAATTGGAGTGACATAGGCTTAGAGAATTGTCTTTATGTGGTGGTTGAAAGTTAACTATTTTTTGCCAATAGTTTTGCCAATAAGTTTTGCCAGTAGTTTTTTTTTCTTTTGTATCGATTGAGTTCATGATGTTTAAAACAGAGCTGAGGTATCTACTACTTATTTAAACTATAACTCCCAGTACTTTCAGAGGAATGTGGGAATCAAAACAATCAAGACAGCCATAACTAAAATCCACCTCTTTCTATTGCATTTTCCCCCTTCCTTCATTCCTTAATGCCCCACCAGCTTCCTTCACTATTGGTTATGTAGATGTGGACTGATGATTTTGTAATTCATCAACATGTTTTCGAACCCTATAGTAGAGAACCAGCAGTAGAGACTGGTTCAGAGGTGATATTCGGCAAGTTCTGATCAGTACTGGAGAACCATTAGCGGAAATTTTGAGTAGTTCGGAGAACCAGAAAATACCACCTCTGACTGGAGATTTACAGCATCCTTCCCTGCCATGCCCACCAAGCCACGTCCACAGAACCGGTAGTAAAAAATTTTGAATCCTACCACTGGAGTAATTGCTGCAAAGGTATTTTGGTTTTTTTCCCCTATATGCTGTAGTTCCACCCTTGGTCTGCCCATGGACCTTTGAGATATGTATGGCTTCATAAATTATGCAATCCTGCTCTAAATTTGCAGAATCCAACATTTTAGAGATAAGTGAATATATGACACAACTTACTCACCTTTTTCTAATTGAACTGAAAGCTCTTTATATCACTCATTGTCTGATTTGTGACTTAACAATAGCTCAAGAAAATCACTCTAAGATAGTGACAATCAGGACTTAGATTTGATAATATTGATTGTGGAAGAACGAGGTATCACTAAATAAATCATATTTTGTTATTTGCTGTCTTCTGAAATAGAAGGGAGGAGATATTTTTGAAGTATAAGAAAAAGAGGAAAGCACGAGTAAAAAATTGTTTTGATTTTGTTATAGTCAGATAATATTGTAATGTATATTCTAATATTTCACTCATGTAAATATTTAGTTCAACTTAAACACAAAAATATGAAATGTGATTCATGCTTGAGCTACATGCAATGTTACATAACCTCACAAATGTAAACTAATTCATCTGATTGATTGAAATTGCCAAGATAATTAGTAAGATGGCATGCAGTTATAAGATAAGGATGAAACTAAAGCTGAAAACAGCACAAACAGCTGATAAAATATTTGATTGATACTCTTGCTTCAAATATCACAATTTTATATACAGTTGCACTGTAGGTTTCAGAATTGTAAGCAGGAGGAATATTATTGATACCAACAACATTCATCATACAGAGTTAAAATTTATAACTACCACAAGTGAATAGTATTCTTAGTAGTCCTATTGTCATTAAGTTCAGCCAAACCTGATCAATGATGTTCTGTTCCCATTTGCAGCAAGTACCAACTTTGTAACATAAATAATAAAATATGACTAAATTACCCAAAGAGAAGGTGAAGGGAGATGAAATAATAATGAATTTCAGCATTATTCAATCCTGACTGGCTCAAGACTTACTCAGCTTTCTATCCTTCTGAGGTGGGTAAAATGAGGAATCAGATTGTTTGGGCAAATGCTGACTCCGTAAACCATTTAGAAAGGCTGTAAAACACTGTGAAGTGGGATACAAATTAAGTGTGATTGCTATTGTTCTTAAGCTTTCCTCGGCTAAGGAAAAAAAAAAGTTGAGCCAATTGTATTATTTGTGAATGAGGGTTTATCAAGCACATTTTTGTGGTAGCATCCATTCCTTCTGACAAACGAATCTCTCTCTCTCTCTTTCTCTCTCTCTCATTCTCTCTCTCGTCATCTCCTCCAATTTCACACATCTTGGAGGGGTTTTTTTTGTCTTTCTGATTCATGCACCAGAAGAAAGATTTGATTGCTTGTAAAGGGCTTCCCAAATCAATTGAATTCTGCATTCAACTTGTGGTTGTATTTTGTCCACCTTATTTTGCAGTATGTGTATACTGTAACATGAAAGAGACCAGAAATGATGGAATTTAGACACAAACCTCAGGCACATAAATATAATAAGTATATTATGAAACTTTTTAATTGAACAGACCCTAGGTAAACTATTGTATCCTATTCTTGACATCACATTATAGGAAGGATATTGACAATCTGGAGCATATCCAAGGAGAGCAGACAAAAAGATAAAGCCTATGTCACACTGCACCAATGGATGCAAAGAGGATGTAAAACGGACAAAAAAGCTTGCCATCCATTGGAAAACGCGATGCATCCATTGTGTACTCACTGCGTACGTGTTTCATACACTCTATCCATCAAACATCCATCTACTGCTATTTCATCATTGAGCTGCACAAAACTTTTTGAGCGGATGAACTTTCCGCCACGTACGATCTACATCCGCGACACATACCGGCAACAAACGTTCTCCGTCTGTTGTCATCCATTACACGTCTGCTGTATCCTCTCGGCATCCTCTGGCCATCCACGCAACTCACATCCACTCCAGCAGAAAGCAGAAAGAGGGAGGAAGCGAAAGGTATGCGGAACGTCCACACAGCATTAGTAGCACGGACATAGAAAGGATGAAAGCGGATGCAGCTCGGATATAAAGCATTAAAATGGACAAAATGTTCAAATATGGGACGTATCTCAGATATTTAGGATGTCTGCAGGATGCCTAGAATATGTGGAAGGACACCTAGCAGAAAACCGACATTTCCTAAAAAATGGGGGAGGAAATCACCTGGATCTCACTTTCAGTCCAGCAGCCCTCGTGTGCAGACCTCTTCAGCCTTGCTCTTGCTCTTCCACATCATCCATTGATCTCCACCATGGATCATCGCACACTCCTTTTGGTAGCCGCCATCATTCAACACCAGAACCAAGCCCTCTTCAGACTGTTTCACCTTTTCTATGCAAGGAGAAGCAGATGTCCAAGAGCTGACTGGGTCCGAAGATGGATTGGGAGAAGAGTGGAGTTTGGACTGTATGACAAGCTGATGGTGGAGCTGAGGAACGAAGACCCTCATGCATTCCAGCACTTCATGAGGATGCCACCAGCCATGTTTGATGAAGTTGTGGAGCGTCTGAGACCCAGGTTGACCAAGCCAAGCACCAACTTCCGCCCCAGCCTGGACCCTGGACTGAAGGTGGCACTGACTCTGTGCCACCTGGCCTCTGGGACCACATACAGAAATATGCAGTATGCCTGGAGGGTGCCACACAACACCATCAGCATTGTGGTCAGAGAAGTGGGGCCGGCCATCATCGAAGAATACGTGGAGGAGCTCCTCCAGTGTCCCACCACTGAAGAAGGCTGGAGGAAAATTGCAGAGCAGTGGTATCAGATGTGGAACTTTCCCCACACCATTGGAGCCATAGATGGGAAGCACGTGGCCTGCAAAGCTCCATCCAACTCAGGGTCCAATTATTTCAATTACAAGGGCTTCTTCAGCATCAGCCTCTTTGCCATGGTTGATGCTGACTACAAGTTCATATACATCGATGCTTCAGGCAATGGGTCAGCTTCAGATGCCCAGATATACAATGCCAGTCACCTCAAGGATGGGCTGGAACGCAACCTCATCATGGATTTCCCAGATCCAGACCCCCTACCCAACAATACACAAGATGTGCCCTACTTCATCATGGGTGATGATGCCTTCTCCCTCAGAACCTACCTAATGAAACCCTACACTTCCAGATACCTCACCCGTGAAGAGAGGATCTTCAACTACAGGCTGTCCAGGGGAAGGTGGGTGGTGGAGAACGCCTTTGGCATTCTGGCCAACAGGTTCCAGGTACTTCTCACCACCATGCAGCATCGCCCAGAGACCGTGAGGAGCATCGTGGAAGCTTGCTGCATCCTGCACAATCTCATGTACACCCGCTACCCAGTGTTGCAGAACAGGCTTGTGGACTGTCAACAAGGGAATGGGGACATGGAGCCTGGTGAATGGAGGCAAGGACAAAACCTGATAGACACTCTGGGTGTGCAAGGCCCCAACAGAGCTACACATGAAGGGAAGAAGTAGCACAACCTCCTGAAACGCTGGTGCTACTAACTCCCCAGCTGGAGCAGTGGAGTGGCAAGACAGGATGGTAGATGTTTAATGGATGCTTCCTTGAGCCTGTCTCATCACACTGATGACATTGTGCCATGTATGTTGAATGGCCTTACAATTAACAGGGCATTAATAAAGAGTTGTGTTTATGTTGAAATGTGTTGATCAATGATTAAATTGTTATTGATAATAAAGGGCCAAAGGTGTGGCAGCTGGGAGGGTGGACCATACAGTTCCACTATGCTTGCACTTGAAGTTTATCTATCCCACAACTATCCTTACCCCTCCCACAACTCTCCTTATCCCACAGCTATCCTTACCAATCCCACAGCTATCATTACCCATCCCACAGCTTTCCATCACACAGCTATCCTTACCAATCCCACAATCATGCAAAGGCTTAACCCTTTTTTCAAAGTTTTCCCCAACACTTTATTAAACAAAAAAAATGAACCAAGTGTGTGAAGCAAAGATAACTTTTGTTAATAACAAACTGTATGACTTTATGAAAAAGCAAAATGACCCAAGTAAAGTGTCTTAAGCAAAGTTAAAGTGAACAGGTAACAACTCAGTCTCTGGCACTCTTCTCAGTCACTCTGAGGCGTGCCCATGGTCTCAGATGTAAAGGGGCCAGGAACTGTGGAGGTGGCTGTTGCTGGAGTGCTGGTCTGAGGCGCCATTGGGATGCCTGGCCCTGAGAGTACAACAGGAGATGGTGTGTGCAGGAAGCTCTCAGAGAGCTGACTCAGTCCCATGAGGGTGAGAGACCCTTCATCAAGTATCTGGGATGTGAGGACCAAGACTGTTGATAGATGTTCTGAGGAAGGGCTTGGCTGTCGGGTGGAGGAAAGAGGAGTGTAGTGGGGCTGTCTGGTCTGCAGCTGGGTCAGGTGAGGTGTCTGTGGCATCCAAGGAACCTGGGTGTGGACTGGGAAGGGCTGCCTCTGCTGTGGGAAGTCCTGGTAGTGGTAGGCTTGGTAGGCGAGGGGTGTTGAAATCCGTGGAAGGGCTGTGACATCGCCTGGGGTGGAGGAGCAGACCTGGAGTGGGTAGGAGCAGGTTCAGCTGGGCCTGGAGGGTGGTGCAGAAGAGCTGTGATCCTCTCCTTCATCACCTGGTATTGGGCCTCGGGCATGTCCATGAGGACACGTACGTGATTAAGGGCTTGCAGTTAGAGGATGGTATGTCGAAGTGGACCAGCTGGGAGAGGAGATCTGTGCTGGCTTTGATTGTGTCCCTGATTTCCAAGAGAACAGTGTGGCTCTGTCCCTCCGGTCTGCCTCTCTGTCTGCTTTCTGTGGAGGTGGAGCTGGGGGTGGGGGTGGGTTGGTCTCTGATGGCTGATTCTTCTTGCTCCATATGAGACAGGGGATCCTCCACATCCTCCAGCACGGGGAGTGCAGCTGTCAGGGGAGTCTCTATCGTGGGGCCCTCCAAAGACACCTGCCTGGACATGGTAGCTGTCTCCTGGCTGGAAGAGGAGTGGCTCTCTGTGGGCTGTCTGAGGGAGAGGGTTGACAGAGGGGCTGCTCCTCAGTGATGGATCTCAACCTCCAGGAAGCTGCACCTGGCTATGACATAGGTCTCCTGGTCAGTGAGCTTGACAGTGGACTGCCTGGATTTCTTCAGGTACAGCTTGCCATACCAGGTGTGCATGTGCTTCCACCACCCAAGGAGTACATCTGAAGTGTAGCCCAGGCTCTCCGCCTTCTCTCTTCACACTGCCTGCTTCCTCTTGGTGTCACGATAGAGCCTGTGGCCCTTCCTCCACATGTACTCGTTCTCCCTCAGCCATTCCTGCACCTCCTCCTCATGGTCTTCGGAAATGGAGTACTGTTTCCTCTCTCCCTTCTCCTTGCCTTGCCTCTTCCTCCCTCTGGCAGTGGCTTCAGGGCCTTCATCCGCTACGCATCTGTAATGCATTCGCTCCTTCCGCTACGCATCCGCTTCCCTGTTCTCCCATGTGAAGCCCTGCGGATGTTTCATCCGTTTCCATCCGCTTCTATCCGCTAGGCTTCCTACAAACATCAACTTTACATTCCCGCTACATCCTCCCCATTTCCGTTCCTTTCCGTTGTTGTCCGCTCTGTTTATGCAAATTTGGGGCACTCTTGAGAGCGGATAACAACGGAGAGAAATTTTGCTCGTCCGCTGTGTCCTTTTTGCATACATTTTGCATCTGTCGGCCAGTGTGACCTAGCCTTAAGGTTAAGGAAAAAATATTTTAAAAAATAATTGGAAGCACTGGGTGACTTTTTTTTCACATATTCAAAAAGCTGAAATGCAGGAAATGATGAAATGTTGAGTTCTTCCAAAAAACAGGGCACGAAGCAATATGTTCAAATTACAAGTGAGTAGATTTCAGCTGGTCATTAGAAACATTTTTATTAGTAAGAGTGCTAAGCAATGAAACAGAAGGCAATTCACTCTATTCCATTGCAGATGTCTAAGCATTGTTTAGCTCGTTATGTGTTGAGTAAACACAGCATTGGATTTCCCCACTGAGTAAAGGGTTGGACTAGGTATTTATTCAATCTTTCATTCTGTAATTCCTATGCATTATTATCAAGGGAATTATAAGACTTTATACCAAAGTGCTAATATTTGAGATCAGAATCTAGTTATCTAAGTAGACCTATATCAGGGGTGTCAAACTCATGACCTGTGTGGCAGATATGTCATGTGCTGGCTCTGCCCCCATCCAGTTTAGCGAAGGAGAAAAAAAGTCCCAATATGTCATGTGATGCCGCTGTGACAATGTGAATTTGATACCCCTGACCTAGATGTCTGTGCTCTGCTCCCCAGCTGTTATAAAGCTATACCACATGCAGCAGTGCCACAATTTAAATATTTCATCACAAAAGGAAATCTGCAGAGTCTCTATGTTTAACCTAGCATGCTCAACACTGCTGAGTCACATGCATGACTTATTTGGTATATGGCATATTACACATAAACTTGCAACATATATAAAAATTTTGCCCAGATTAGAAAACACAGTAAAATATGAACCTTTTAAAAATAGTAGTATATTCAGACACCAATGTCTAGGTCATCTAACCACAGAAGTACAGCATCTTTTATTTAAAAAAAAAAAATCAGATACCAGACCGTATATGCCCTCAGCTTCATGTGCAAATGGGCCACAAAATAAATCTGTAGGTCTCTGCATAGAAACATTAAGGCCCTGTCACATTGGCTGACAGATGCAAAACGTTTGTAAAAAGGACACAGCGGACGAGAAAATGTTCCATCCGTTGTTATCTGCTCTCAAAAGTGGCCCAAATTTGCATAACCAGAGCGGACAACAACGGAAAGGAACGGATGGGGGGAGGATGTAGAGGGGATGGAAAGTGGATGCTCCACGGAAGCCTAGCGGATGGAAGTGGATGGAAGCAGAGGGCACATCCGCAGGGTTTCTGGGGGAGCACAGCAAAGCGGAAGCGCATCGAAAAGAGAAGATGCAGAGCGGATGCCTAGCGGATGAAGCGGATGCAGAGCGGAAGCCTAGCAGAAGCCTAGCGGATGCACAGCATTCACTGTGGATGCAAGGAGGATGCATTGCATCAGCTCCATGGATATAAAGGGAAGCAGCTCACAAGCAAGTCACCATTCAGAGGAAAGACCTGCTTTCAGACACAGCTCTCCAGCCAGCAAGACAACAACCCAACAACCATGGGGAAGAAGAAAAACCTTCAGCCATCTGCTGCCAGCCCTGGCAAGAGGGACAGGGCCACCATTAAACCCCCTGGCCCTGACTCTGCTTCTGCTGGGGCTTCTGTAGCATGGGCTCGCTCTTCTGCGGCTGGGGCTTCTGCTGCTTCTGCTTCTGGAGGAGCTGATGATGATGCTAATAGCGGTGGTGCTTCTGCTCATACTTACTCTGCTGATGCTGCTCCTGCTGGTGGTGCTTCTGCTCGTGCTTACTCTGCTGAGGCTGCTCCTGGTGGTGGTGATTCTGCTGGTGCTTACTCTGCTGAAGCTGCTCCTCGTCCTGCTGGTCCTGCTTGTCCTGCTCGTGCTCCTGGACTTGCTCGTCCTGCTCATACTGCTCGTGCTCCTTCTCTTGCTCGTCCTGCTCATCCTGCTGGTCCTGCTCATGCTCCTGGTCCTGCTCGTGCTCCTGGTCCTGCTGGGGCTCCTGGTGCTTATTCTGCTGCTGCTGATCCTGGTGGTGCTGGGGGTGCTGGTGGTGGTGCTACTGCTACTGCTGATGATGATGATGATCCTGCTGGTGCTTCTGCTGCTGCTGCTGCTGATGATGATAATGATCCTGCTGGTGATGCTGCTGCTGCTGATGATCCTGCTGGTGCTGCTGCTGGTGGTGGTGTGGAGGAGCAGCCCCTACAACCTGGAAGCCCCTCTGATGAGGGCCCATCTGGTCCTACCAAAGGGAGGAAGAGGCATATGTGGGAATGGGAGAGGAGGCAATACTCCATTGAGGAGGAACACGAGGATGATGTGCTGGAGTGGCTGAGAGAGAATGACTATCTGTGGTGGGAGGGACACCGGCTCTACAGGGACACCAAAAGGAAGCAGGCTGCTTGGAGAGAGAAGGCGGAGAGTCTGGGCTACACATCGGATGTGCTCCTTGGCTGGTGGAAGCACATGCACACCTGGTACAGGAAGCTGCACCCCAAGAAATCTGGCCAGGCCACGGTTAAGCTGACGGACAGAGAGACCTACGTCATGGCCAGGTGCAGCTTCCTGGAGGGTGAGATCCACCAGCAAGGAGCAGCAGCAGCCCCTCTCACGACCCTCTCTCTCCGGCAGCCTGCTGAGAGCCAGTCCTCTTCTGGCCAAGAGTCAGCTCCTGTCTCCAGGCAGGTTTCTTTGGAGCGTCCCATGGCGGAGAACCTGCGGACAGCTGTTTTAACCATGGTGGAGCACGTGGAGGACTCCCTGGTGCAGTGGGAGAAAGGAGACGGCACGTCCACCACAGCCCTACCCGCCTCCACCCTCAGCTCCACCTCCACAGAAAGGCAGAGAGCCAGACAGGAGGGGCAGAGCCACACTGTCCTGCTGGAGATCAGGAACACCATCTGGAGCAGCATAGATCTCCTCTCTCAGTTGGTCCACATTGACTCCTCATCCTCCAACCGCAAGCCCTTCCTCACCTATGTCAACCAGACCCTCACGGACATGGCGGAACCCCAGTACCAGGTGGTAAAGGACCGGATCAACGAGCTGCTTCACAACCCTCCAGACCCAGAGGAACCTGCTCCCACCCAGTCCAGGTCTGCTCCTCCACCCCAGGTGATGTCCCTCCCATTCCAAGGCTTTCCACAGGCCCTCACCAACCAAGGCTACGGCTACCAGGAGGTCCAGCAGCACAGGCAGCAGCCCTTCCCAGTCCAGGCACAGAATCATCGGACGACACCATTGCCACCAGTTCCACTGATGCCACCGATGCCACCCACGCCACAGATGCCACCCATGCCACAGATGCCACCCACGCCAGTCCTCACCCAGCTGCAGACCAGACAGCCCCACTACACTGCTCCTTCCTCCACCCCACAGCCAAGCCCGGCCTCAGTACATCTGTCATCGGTACTGGGGCTGACACCCCATGGCATGGAGGAAGGAGCTCTCAACATCATGGGGCTGAGCCAGCTGTCCAAGAGCTTCCACAACACACTGTCACCTGTTGTCCTCTCGGGGCCAGGCACCCCAATGACGCTTCAGACCAGCACTCCAGCACCAGCCACCTCCACAGCACCTGGACCCTTTACCCCTGAGACTGGGCACACTTCTGAGTGACCGATAAGAGTGCCAGAGACTGGGTGGCTACCTGTAGACTTTATTTGGACACTTGACTTGGGTCATTTTTCTTTCACAGCTTGTTATTAATAAAGTTTATCTTTGCTTCACACACTTGCTTCATTTATTTTTGTCAATAAAGTCTTGGTGGAAATTTTTAGAAATGGTTTAAGCCTTTGCATGCTTGTGGGATGGGAAAGGATAGCAGTGGGATGGGCAGGGATACCTTTGGGATGGGTAAGGATAGCAGTGGAATGGGCAGGGATACCTTTGAGATGGGTAATAGCTGTGGGATGGGCAGGAATACCTTTGGGATGGGTTAAGATAGCTGTGGGATGGGTTGAGATAGCTGTGGGGATAGATAAACCTCCAGTGCAAGCATAGTGGGACTGTATGGTCCACCCTCCCAGGTGCCACAACTATGGCCCTTCATTATCAATAACAATGTAAGCATTGATCCACACATGTCAACATAAACACAACTCTTTATTAAATGCCCTGTTCATTGTAGGCCCACCCAACATACATGGCCCAATCTCATCAGTGTGATGAGACAGGCTGAAGGAAGCATCCATTAATCATCTATCATCCTGTCTTGCCACTCCACTGCTCCAACTGGGGAGTTGCACCAGTGTCTCAGGAGGTTGCGCTGCTTCTTCCCTTCATTTGAGGCTCTGTTGGGGCCTTGCACATCCTCAGTGTCTATCAGGTTTCGCCCTTGCCTCCATTCCCCAGGCTCCATGTCCCCATTGCCTTGTTGGAGGTCCACGAGCCTGTTCTGCAACACTGGGTAGCGGGTGCGCATGAGATTGTGCAGGATGCAGCAAGCTTCCAAGATCCTCCTCACGGTCTCTGGGCGATGCTGCATGGTGGTGAGAAGTACCTGGAACCTGTAGGCCAGGATGCCAAAGGCGTTCTCCACCACCCGCCTTGCCCTGGACAGCCTGTAGTTGAAGATCCTCTCTTCATGGGTGAGGAGTCTGGAAGAGTAGGACTTCATGAGGTGGGTTCTGAGGGAGAAGGCGTCATCCCCCATGATGAAGTAGGGTACATCTTGCATGTCATTTTGCAGGGGGTCTGGATCTGGGAAGCCCATGATGAGGTTGCGTTCCAGCCCATTCTTGAGATGACTGGCATTGTATACCTGGGCATCTGAACATGAGCCGTTGCCTGAAGCATCGATGTACATGAACTTGTAGTCAGCATCGACCATGGCGAAGAGGACGATGCTGAAGAAGCCCTTGTAGTTGAACTAAGTGGACCCCAACTTGACTGGAGCTTTGCAGGCCATGTGCTTCCCATCTATGGCTCCAATGGTGTGGGGGAAGTTCCACCTCTGATACCACTGCTCTGCAACTTTCTTCCATCCTTCTTCAGTGGAGGGGCACTGGAGGAGATCCTCCACGTATTCTTCGATGATGGCCTGCACCACTTCTCTGAACACAATGCTGATGGTGTTGTGTGGCACCCTCCAGCCATACTGCATGCTCCTGTAGGTGGTCCCTGAGGCCAGGTGGTGCAGAGTCAGTGCCACCTTGAGCCCAGGCTGGGGTGGAATTTGGTCCTCTGCTTGGTCAACCTGGGTGTCAGCTGCTGCACAACTTCGTCAAACATGGCTGGAGGCATCCTCATGAAGTTCTGGAATGCACGAGTGTCTTCGTTCCTGAGCTCCACCATCAGCTTGTTGTACAGTCTGTACTCTGCTCTTCTCCCGATCCATCTTCGGACCCAGACGCTTCTTGGCCACCTCTTTTGCTTCCCGTAGTAGAGTTCACAGAGCCTGTAGATGGCTTCGTACTGTTGCAGAAGGATGGTGGCTACCAAAAGGAGTTTGTTACAATCCATGGTGGACATGACTGGATGCTGTGGAAGAGCAAGAGGCAGATGAAGGCTGCTGAGGTCTGCACAGCTGGTCTGCTGGTCTGAAAGTGAGATGCAGGTGAGTTGCTCCCCCTTTTTATAGGCAATATAGGTTTTCCACTTTGTGTCCCTTTGCATCCTCTAGGCATCCTCTAGACATCCTTAATATCTGAGATAGGTCCCCTCTGCGAACGTTTTTTTCTGTTTTAAATGCTTTCTTTGCATGCTGCATCCGCTTTCATCCTTTCTCCGTCCATGCTAGTAACGCTGTGCGTCCGTTCCGCTTCCTCCCTGCATCCATTTACCACTGGAACGGATGCGAGTTGCACGGATGCGCAACAGATGCCTAGCGGATATAGCGGATGTGTAACGGATGCAGAACGAATGTCCCCCATATGCCTAGTGGATGCAGAATGGATGCATTGGATACATTTTCCGCTCAAAAGTTTTGAGCAGCTCAAAACCTTCTGAGAAGATGAAATGTCAATAGACGGATGCTGGACGGATAGAGAGGAAGCAAAACGGAGGCAGTGAGTACAGAACGGAAGCATCGCGTTACCCAATGGATGGCAAGTGTTTTTCTCCATTTTACATCCTCTTTCCATCCGTTGGTGCAGTGTGACAGGGGTTTAAGAAACATAATGCACATTACCATCTCCATATTTGATTCTTTTAAAACCATCAAGCCAGTTTGGTTTAGTGATTAAAGCAATAACTAGAAACCTGAAGAATGTGAGTCCTAATCTCACTTTAGGCGTGAAAATCATTTGGGTGATTTTGGGCCATAATATATGTGTATTCTTTTCTTGGCATATAGGTGTCTAGGTGTAGAGATTTTGTCTGGCTTTTCCCTTCATTTCCATGTTATTTTCCACTTGAGCTAGAGGCTATCCACTTCTGAATCACCCTCTCTACAGAGTTGCTCACTTGTATTTAGGTTGATTGACTTTAAATGTGTTCCAGATGTCACTTTCTGTTTTCCCTTGCCTAGCTGCTTACAGAGAAAGCATTACTGAAGCAAAGGCTAATTCCCACCAGCCCCTTAACCCTATCTGTAAGCTCTCATCTGTGTCTTACAGAATTTTTAGAAACAGTCGCATCATAATATACTTCCACTGACCCCAATGAACAACTGAATCAAGATTAAAAAAAAACATTTGCATCTGGTTCAAAAATGAAATTATTAGTGTTACGTAGAATCATTATTTGCCAGTGCACAGAGAGAGAACAATGTTTTTTTTCTTCTGCTAGTGTCAATACTTTTAAATGAAAAGGTTTTATCTACCAAGAGAACAGCCAGAGGTTGATAAGACTGAATTTAATACTATTCAGTCTTTCCTTTCCTTTTTTCTTCTCTTTCCATTCCTTCCTTTCCATCTTTTATTAATAGAGTTAATTATCTAATGAAAGAATGAGGAAAAACTATACTCAAGAGTTGAATTGCATCAACATGATCCAAATAATCAATGGATAAAGTCCTTCTCCCATAACCAAATCTCTTTCTCACTTTTGCAGTGAGAAAGGAGAGGTAAAGTAGATTAGGGAAAATGAGTCCTGGCTGAGAGAGAAGGCAGAAGTCTGGAAAATATTTCTTTTGGATTGAATGGATACTTTTGCCTCGTTCTACTCCAAGGATGAATGTTTGTTAGGCCCATCTAATGGAACATAAGCTGTTGAAGGGAACTGCAAGTTTATAGTTAGCACCATCTGTCTAAATGTCAGGATTCTATGTTCTAAAACCATTGAATCTTGACAATTCATTGCTTCTTCTATGTCTCTGTTCTTGCCATGTGAACATTAAACCTTCTGGAATCAGCCATTCACCTCTTTTTTAAGTAGAATCTTGTCAGAAATCCTCTTCTCATCTCTCTCACTCTTCCGAATACTTGTTTCAAGACCACAATCTCCTTGTCTTTATATTTCAATGTTTTCTCTCTTGCTGCTTGCAATATTTGCATTTTAATGGCTTTCTTTGTAAATCTGATGTGAACTTCTCTTGGTAACCTATTTCTCATTGCATATCTTGTGAAGACTCGATGAACCTCATCTATTCCATCCATCATTTTTTCTTTAATTATTTCCAGAGCTTCAGACAAAATTTCTATCATTATCTCAGCTAGGTTTTGTCCCTTTTCTTCCTCTATGTTTTGGAATCTGAGATAAAATTTGGATCTGTCCATCTCACATCTCAACATCCCACTTTTATCTTGTTCAACCACAGTTAATCTGCTATCAATATCTCCCATCTTCTTGTCTCTTTGTTTATCTTCTTCTCTAATTTTTTGGAATCTCTCATCATACTTCATCATCATTTGTTGAATGTTCTCCACCTTTTCATCAGTTTTTCCTGTTCTTTGTTCAGTGTTCTCTGTTCTCTTTTCAATATTCTCTGTTCTTATTTGTATATTTTGAATTCCTTGCATAATCATCTGCAGTGTCACTTTTTCCTGTTCTTTTTCTTGCTGTAACATCATCTGTATTGAACGTTGTCCTCCAGGCGGTGAAGAGGAAGAAGTAGATGTTGAGAAACCAGGGGCTGTTAGTTTCCCACTCATTTCGGACAATTCAAAATCTTCGGGTTCTTCTAGACCTTAATCCATTTGTGAAATAACCAATTGTAATTCCAAGTAAAAATAGTGGGAAAAAAAGAAGCCAAATAATAACAATAATAAGAATAAGAAAAATATTCTTCAGGTTCTTGTATACCTTAATCCAATTGATTGGTTAGATAGCAGTAAAAACTCAAAAATTGAAGAAAAGACCATAAACACACAAAAAAAGAAAAAAATTGTTAAATCCTGGAACAGGCAAAAAAATAGAAAATAAAAACTAAAGAAGAGAAAAGAAAAATTCTTCAGGTTCTTCAACACCTTAATCCAATTAAAAAGTCTCAGGTATAAAAGGATGCATAACAAAAGAAAAGAAAAAGAAAGCCACAAAAAAAATACCAAAATGGAAGATAAATAGAAAAAAAAATACAAGGGAGGGAGAGAGAAAAAAGAAAAGAGATGACTCCCTTTAAAAAAAAAAAGAAAAAGGAAGGAAATCATTCATACTAAAGCTTTTCCTTTAAAACAAAATGCAAACATAAAAATTAGACTTCAAAAACAAAAAGAAAGACAAAAACAAGTTCCCAAAGGCCAAAGATCCAAATAGCTGTTACAAAAAGTAAGCTAGTAAGGAGAGGGTTTATTAAAGTAAGAAATAGCCCTGCTTAAAAAAAGTAAAAAGAGCACACTGCACCTTGTTTGGTTATCCAAGGCTATTGTTAAAATTTATAACTCTCTTCTCCAGAGTCTTATCACCTTTGTTTTCTATAAACTTCAACACCAGATTCCAGCTATTGATAGAAACCTGGAAGAGCAGCTTCAATAATACTCTCCCATGCTCTTCCCTCTATCTTATCAAACAAGCAATGTCCTTGAAAAGAAGTCTCAGTTCTTTCTCAGTTTGTCTGGTCAAGAAAAAAAAAAAGAGATAGAATATTTCCAAGCCTCTAATTGGCAGTGTTACAAAGTTTCTTCTGCTTTCACTTTCCCCCTCCTTTTCCAAACAAGATATAATAAAAAGTATTGAAAAAGGGAAAAAGATATTTAAAAAGATGACTAGAAGGGAGTCTCTAGCCTAAAATATTATAAAGTCAAAAAGGAAAGAAAGAATAGGTGGAAGAAAAAGAAAACCAGTCCAGTTTCAAAATCTAAAATCATCTGTAAAAAATCCAGCAATGAGAAAAAAAAATTAAAAAAAATATTACTTTGACTTCTTGTTTAAAATTACAACTTAATCACTTCTGTCAAAACTTTTACAGATTCTTTCTTTTCCTTAGGGTGTCCTTTCAAATGTTAAAATAAAGAAAAAATTCTCACCAAACTGGCACACTTTCTCTTTCCATTCTCTTTCATTTTGGAGTTGTCCCAACTTCAGCGGCTTTAATGGCTGCCTCTTTGCCGTTGGCAAAAAGAGCTTCACCTGGATCTACCAGGGACTTTGCAGTGTCTCTGGGATCGACAGGATGTGCTCTTTACATTCACCAACTCTTCGGGATGGTTTTGATCTGTTTGGACCGTTCAGGAGCAAAGATATTGGCAGCAATCTCAGACCTCCAAGATCGCATGCCGTATCATCGCAACACCAGCTCCACCCTCAATTGACTCAATTGAGAAAGCTGAATTATTTTGTACAGATTATTTTGGAGGGAAAGAGGAGGAGGCAGAAAAAGAAATGTCACTAATTGAATTATAAAAGGACTGTCAAATAGCAACTGAAAAGGAAGAAGGTGCAGTAGGCGGAAAGGTGGAAGTCAAAGAACAATGTGAACCAAGATTTACGAGAGCTGCTAAACCTAAGTACAAAATATAACCATGGAAGAAAAAACTGATTACAATTAAGATAAATTGACTTAATTCAGTTGTTAAAAGAAGGAAAATTTTTCATAGAGAAATTAAAATTTGATATAATCTGCTGACAAGAAGTACATATGAAAAAGCAACATGAACAATTGCTGATACAGCCAAAATTAGGGAAAATATTGACTTGTTTGACATAATTCAAGAAAAGAGGAGTGTTTTTACACATTAAAGATATTAGCCCAGCAAAATTGATCTATACCGATGACGATGGAAGATTACTAATGGTGGAAATAATGGACAATAATATGAAAACACTCCTGATTGCAATCTATGCCCTGAATGACAATCAAGAAGAATTTTATAGAAGATCACATATGAAAATAATTGAACTGGACTATGCTAATATAGTTATGATGGGAGATTTTAATGGAATTGTAGATAATAAATTGGACTATACAGCACAGAAAACAACAAAGCAAAACAGAAAGATTCTCCCTAAATCCTTTTTTAAAATGATAGATGAAATAAATTTAAAAGATACATGCAGAGAAAGAAATGCTAAGACTAAACAATACATCTTCTATTCAAAAAGACATTTTTCATGATCCAGAATAGATATAATATGGATGTCAACAGAATTGTTAGCTAATATTCAAGAAATAAATATTGAAACAAGAACTTGGGCAGATCACAATCCAATGACAATTAAATGGAAAGGACAAAGAAGAAGATCTAGATGGACATTAAATAATACTATATTAAAGGAAAAAGACTTCATACAGAGGATGGAGAAAGAACTGGCTTTCTTCTTTAGAGAAAATAAAAAAGAAGATACATCAATGCAAAACGTATGGGATACAATAAAGGCATATGCCAGAGGCTTGATAATAGACAATACAAGGAAAAGATATACCATGAAAAGATTAGCCTCTAAGGCATTAGAAGATGAGTATAAAGGACTTGAAAAAGAGTTATAGAAAATGCCACAGAAAAAGGACATTAAGTTAAAAATGGATATAATTAAACATAAAATGAGATTAATGGTAAAAGAAGAACTAGCACAGAAAATCAGAGGTGCGAAACAGAACTATGTTGACGATGCAAATAAACCAGGTAGATGGTTAGCATACAAATTGAGAAAGGAGAAAGAATCAAGGAAAATATTGCAATTAATAGATGACCAAGGCCAAGTTGGCTATGGTTTTAAAGAGAAGAAGGAAATTATACGAAACTATTATGGGAAACTATACACACAAGAGAATATTGATAAAGAAAGAGTTAAACAGTACTTACAGAATGCTAATCTACCCCAGATACCAACAGAGATTGAAACAATGTTAGAAAGCAATATAACAATGATGGAGCTAACTGAAGCACTTAAGAAGCAAAACAATGGAAAGGCACCAGGCCCAGATGGACTTCCGGCAGAATTTTATAAAACATTACAAGAATCGTTGAACCTTCCATTGCTAGAAGTTATGAATGAAGTTCTGTTAAAGAAGAAGATACCCAAATTATGGTCAGAATCTTATATTACACTTGTCCCAAAAGAGGAGGCCGATCCATTACAAATCAAGAACTATAGATCTATTTCCTTACTAAACACAGACAATTCATTGCTTCTTATGAGATTGGTTATCTTATGGAAAACAAATTGAACATTTTTATTATATTACCATGATAATCAGCACTACAGGGGGTCTCTTTTTTTAGAACATGTAAATGTTCTTACTCTGAAGCAGTAGTCCCTGATCTTTTTGACACCAAGGACCAGTTTTGTGGAAGACAATTTTTAGCTCCCACACATGAACTGATGAACCTTTGCTTGTTCACTGCTCACTTGCACAGCCTGGTTTCTAATAGGCCATGGACCAGTAGCAGTTTGCTGCCCAGTGGTTGGGGGGACCTGCTCTAAAGAATTCGACAAGATCAAGGATCAGATCCAAAGCTTATAGTGCAGGAATATCATCTTTCTGAATGCGTTGCCTAGAAACCAGTGTTCGAGAAATGTTGTTTCTGCAGCTAGAAGGATTAAAAGATCATGGTGTGAAAGCCTAACCTTAATTTGTGTAGCACTTTTAAGACCTTTGAAAATACAAATCATTACTGCATTCCATTTGGAAGGAAAAATGCTTTTGCTATACATTGTGTGAAAAATATCTTTTTAATCAAAATCTGTCTTGATTTTTTTTTTTTACTATTCAGTTTAATTGGCATTATGGGAAAGAGTGGCCTTCTTATTCATTTTCTCCACACAAACATAATTTTATATGATACTATCCTGTATTTCTTATTCTATCTTTTTTCTCTCCAAACTAAAACATCTTAGATATCATGCTAGCCCCTGAATCATTTTTCTATCCCTTTTCTGCACTTTTTATACTTTACCACATCTATTGGAGAAATAATGATAGGAATTCTAAGGTCAAAAAATATATTTATAGAAAGTAACAGTTTGGAAAAAGAAACTTTTTAACCTACTCTTCAGTCTTGGAGGAGACTTCAAACTTGCCTTTTTATTTAAGCATATGATCTTCTAGTTTCTATAAAACTTCAACATGGGAATAAGCACATATACATAGATGAGGTTTTCAGCAAAAATAAGGAGTGGATACTGGATATCACTTAGAATGACTGTCTTCCCACCATTATAAGGCTGCGTGTATTGTCATTTCAATGACTGTAAGAATTTAAAAAGTTCATTGTTAAGAGATGTGATCATTAAGTGAGGTGCCACATGATTGCATCCAATTTTACAACCCTTTTTTTCCACCATGGTCATTAATCAAGGTGTCAAGTGACCACAATTTGCAACCTTTCCTGCCAGCTCCCCTACTGACTGCCAAACACCAAAATCTGTGTCATTTAAGGGCAATAATTGTACATATGAGGATCGATTACAAATCACTTGTTCAGCACAATTGTGACTTTAAACAGTTCTAAACAAATAGTTGTTAAGTGAGGGATTACCTGTACAAACATGCAACTAGAAGAAAGGAACAACTCATACTTTGCATGTAAATGCTCATGATTTACTACTCATTTAGCTAGAGATACCTATACCCATTTATACTTGTCCTATCTGAATTGTGATGACAGAATTTAAAGAACAAAAATACTTACTGAAGAGCAAGCAGCATCACTATAAAATGCATCTTAGAAGAAAATAAGAATAATGTGCATTGCTGGACTAAAATAGATGATTGAAGCAAAATTTTATTGATTAAGCATTAATTGACATTCAACCCAACACAATTATAAAAAAGATATCATTAAATTTGCCATAGTTGCAGGACTATTGGAAGCTATGTGAAATCAAGAAGTTGAATAATGATGCCTAAAAGTCATAAACTATGCCAACAGCTGACCAGTCAGCAAATTGAAAGGAATTTCTCTTCAAATATGTTGTGTATGTTAAATATTCTGATGCATACTTCCAACAAAGCAAAGGAAAATGTTTTAATGAATTTATTTGATTGAATATATATATTCTGCTAGAGAGGTGATGTTCAAATAATAGACAAAGGGAAGAAAGCAAAAATGTAAGTTTCTTTTTTTTTTTGAAAGAAAAATAAAATGGTGTGAAGTTAGTTGTGGTTCCTAAAATTGCATCTTCCTTCTGTTAGTGTATCAGCAAAAAGAAGAAAGGACATTCAAATGCTCCATCCAGAGAACTTACTTTACTTCAAAACAGCTGAAAAATAAGGCCTTTTTTTCTCAGTTGGCTACGTATATTTCAGTCAACGGAGGAGTCTGTTTTGGGGTTCAGTTCAAGGTCCTGGTTATCTCTACATTACTAAAATTTCTCCTGTCTGTTTGTAATCTTCAATTGGACAAAATGGTGTAGCATCAAGGCAAAAGTTTTTGAATCAAGATATCTAAAATAAGCCAACTTTAAAGAATGTATTCAAAAAATGGAATCCATTACTCCCATATAATTGCAATTTCAAGGAAATTTACTCAAGTTTGCAAAGTTTATTTATTTATTTTATTTGTAATTTGCTTACAAGATAATAGGTATAAGTATAAACATAATTATGAATACATGAAATGGATACATATGAGAAAAATAAAAAGAAAGAATAGGACAGGGATGGTAGACACATTGGTGCACTTACACATGCCTCCTACAGATCTTTTAAGAAAGAGGTGAGGTCAATAATAGACAGTCTAAGGTTAAAGTTTTTGGGGAAGAAACCACTGAGTACAGGTCGAGTATTCCAGACATTTACCATTCTGTTGCTGAAGTTGTATTTCCTGCAATCAAGTTTGGTGTGGTTTACCTTTAATTTGTATCTATTGTGTGCTCTTGTATTGTTATGGTTGAAGCTGAAATATTCATTGACAGATAGGATATTGCAATGTATAATTTTACATACTATATTTAGATCAGACCGAAGGTGGCGTAGTTCTAGTTTTCTAGGTCTAGAATTTCAAGTCTGGTGGCATAAGGTATTATGCAAAGAGTAGCAACGTGGAGAACTCTTCTTATGAAATATTTCTGGATATTCTCAACTGTATTAATATCAGATATGTAATGCAGGTGACAGACTGATGAGCTGAATTCAAGTTTTGGTCTAGCAAATTTTTTGGATGTTCTAGTTAATAGTGTGATATTACCAGAGAAAAAGCTATGTAGGATTAGGTAACAACTCTTAGTGCCTTTTTGGCTATGTGAGTTACAGTGAGCTCTATCACTTAGATCATTAAGGGCCTGTCACATAGGCCGACGGATGCAAAAAGTATGTAAAAAGGACACAGCGGACAAGAAAATTTTCCATTCATTGTTTATCCGCTCTCAAAAGTGCCCAAAATTTGCATAAACAGGGTGGACAACAACAGAAAGGAATGGACGGGGGGGAGGATGTAGCGAGGATGTAAAGCGGATGCTCCACGGAAGCCTAGCGGATGGAAGCGGATGGCACATCCGCAGGGCTTCTGGGGGAGAACACCAAAATGGACATGCAGCGGAAGGAACGGATGCATCATGGATGCCTAGCGGATGCCTAGTGAATGCCTAGTGGATACCTAGCGGATGCCTAGTGGATGCCTAGTGGATACAAAGCGTTCACTGTGCATGCGGGGAGGATGCATTGCGTCAGCCCCGCAGATATAAAAGGATGCAGCTCGCAAGCAGGTCACCATTCAGAGGAAAGACCTGCTGCCAGACACATCTTCAGCCAACAATCATGGGCAAGAAGAGGAAGCCGGTGCCTACTCCTGCCAGTCCTGGCAAGAAGGAAAGGGCCACCATCCCATCCCCAGGCCATGACTCTGCTGGGGCTTCTGCTGGGGCTTACTCTGCTGGCGCTGCTCTTGGTGCTGGTGCTTCTGCTGGTACTTACTCTGCTGGCACTGCTCCTGGTGCTGGTGCTTCTGCTGGTGCTTACTCTGCTGGTGCTGCTCCTGGTGCTGGTGCTTCTGCTGGTGCTTACTCTGCTGGTGCCGCTCCTGGTACTGCTGGTGGTTGGCTCCTGGTACTGCTGGTGGCTCCTGGTACTGCTGCTGGTGCTGCTGGTGCTCCTGGTCCTGCTGGTGCTGCTGGTGCTTACTCTGCTGGTGCTGCTCCTGGTCCTGCTGGTCCTGCTGGTCCTGCTGGTGCTCCTGGCCCTGCTGGTGCTTCTGGTGCTTTCTCTGCTGCTGCTGATCCTGGTGCTGCTGGTGCTGCTGGTGCTGCTTTTGCTGCTACTGTTGTTGTTCCTGCTGATGGTGGTGGTGGTGTGGTGGAGCAGCACCTAGAACCTTGAAGCCCCTCTGATGAGGGCCCAGAAGGCCCTGCCAGAGGGAGGAAGAGGCATATGAGAGAATGGGAGAGGAGGCAATACTCCATCGAAGAGGAACATGAGGATGAGGTGCTCGAATGGCTGAGGGAGAACGAGTACCTATGGTGGAAGGGACACAGGCTCTATCGAGACACCAAGAGGAATCAGGCTGCTTGGAGAGATAAGGCAGAGAGCCTGGGCTACACTTCGGAGGGCCTCCTCAGGTGGTGGAAGCACATGCACACCTGGTACGGGAAGCTGCACCTCAAGAAGTCTGGCCCGGCTGCGGTCAAGATCAGCAAGCAGGAGACCTATGTGATGGCCAAGTGCAGCTTCTTGGAGGGTGAGATCCGCCACCGAGGAGCAGCCCCTCTGACAATCCTCTCTCTCAGGCAGCCCACAGAGAGCCAGTCCTCTTCTGGCCAAGAGTCAGCTCCTGTGTCCAGGCAGGTATGTGTGGAGCATCCCATGACAGAGACCCCCCTGACAGCTGCACTCCCCATGGCGGAGCGCGTGGAGGACCCCCAGATGCAGTTGGAGCAAGAGGAGACCATTTCCACCAGAGACCAACCCACACCCACCCCCAGTTCCACCTCTACAGAAAGCAGGCAGAGAGCCAGACCGGTGGGACAGAGCCACACTGTCCTGCTGGAGATCAGGGATACCATCAAAAGCAGTGTAGATCTCCTCTCTCAGCTGGTACACACAGATATACCATCCTCTAACAGAAAGCCCTTCCTCACCTACGTCAACTAGACCCTCATGGACATGTCCGAATCACAGTACCAGGTGATCAAGGAGAGGATCACCGGTCTACTGCACAACCCTCCAGGCCCAGCTGAACCTGCTCCGACCCAGTCCAGGTCTGCTCCTCCACCCCAGGTAATGACACAGCCCTTCCAAGGCTTTCCACAGGCCCTCACCTACCAAGGCTACGGCTATCAGGAGTTCCACCAGCACAGGCAGCCCTTCCCAGTCCAGCCACAGGTTCATCGAATGCCACTGGTTCCACCGATGCCACAGATGCCACCCACGCCACAGATGCCACCCATGCCAAGATGCCACCCATGCCACAGATTCCACCCATGCCACATATGCCACCCACGCCATAGATGCCACCCATGCCACAGATGCCACTGATGCCTCACCTCACTCAGCTGCAGACCAGACAGCCCCACTACACTCCTCCTTCCTCCACCCCACAGCCAAGCCCTGCCTCAGAACATCTGTCATCGGTCTTGGGACTGACACCCCATGTCATGGAGGAAGGGACTCTGAGGACTGAGCCAGCTCTCTGAGAGCTTCCTCCACACACCATCACCTGTTGTCCTCTTGGGGCCAGACACCCCAATGGCGCCTCAGACCAGCACTCCAACAGCAGCCACCTCCACAGCAACTGGACCCTTCACCCCTGAGACGATGGGCACACCTTAGAGTGACTGAGAAGAGTGCCAGAGACTGGGTTCCTACCTGTTGACTTTATCTTTGATTGGACACTTGACTTGGGTCATTTTGCTTTTACAGTTTGTTATTAATAAAGTTTATCTTTGCTGAACACACTTGGTTTAGTTCTTTTTGTAAATAAAGTCTTGGTGGAAACTTTTAGAAATGGTTTAGGCCTTTTCATGCTTGTGGGATGGGTAAGGATAGCTGTGGGATGGGCAGGGATACCTGTGGATGGGTAATAGCTGTGGGATGGGCAGGGATACCTGTGGGATGGGCAGGGATACCTGTTGGATGGATAATAGCTGTGGGATGGGTAAGGATAGCAGTGGGATAGATAAACCTCCAGTGCAAGCATAGTGGGACCGTATGGTCCACCCTCCCAGGTGCCAAACCTATGGCCCTTTCTTATCAATAACAATTTAATCATTCATCAACACATTTCAACATAAACACAACTCTTTATAAAATGCCCTGTTCATTGTAGGGCCACTCAACATACATGGCACAATCTCATCAGTGTGATGAGAAAGGCTCAAGGAAGCATCCATTAAGCATCTACCATCCTGTCTTGCCACTCCACTGCTCCAGCTGGGGAGTTGCACCAGTGTTTCAGGAGGTTGCGCTACTTCTTCCCTTCACGTGAGGCTCTGTTGGGGCCCTGCACATCCACAGTATCTATCAGGTTTCACCCTTGCCTCCATTCACCAGGCTCCATGTCCACATTGCCTTGTTGGTGGTCCACGAGCCTGTTCTGCAACACTGGGTAGCGGGTGTGCATGAGATTGTGCAGGATGCAGCAAGCTTCCATGATGTTCCTCACGGTCTCTGGGCAATGCTGCATGGTGGTGAGAAGTACCTGGAACCTGTTGGCCAGGATGCCAAAGGTGTTCTCCACCACCCGCCTTGCCCTGGACAGCCTGTAGTTGAAGATCCTCTCTTCATGGGTGAGGAGTCTGGAAGTGTAGGGCTTCATGAGGTAGGTTCTGAGGGAGAAGGCGTCATCCCCCACGATGAAGTAGGGCACATCTTGCGTGTCATTGGGTAGGGGGTCTGGATCTGGGAAACCCATGATGAGGTTGTGTTCCAGCCCCTATTGAGGTCACTGGCATTGTATACCTGGGCATCTGAAGCTGACCTGTTGCCTGAAGCATCGATGTACATGAACTTGTAGTCAGCATCGACCATGGCGAATAGGATGATGGTGAGGAAACCCTTGTAGTTGTGATAAGTGGACCCTGACTTGGCTGGAGCTTTGCAGGCCACGTGCTTGCCATCTATGGCTCCAACGGTGTGGGGGAAGTTCCACTTCTGATACCACTGTTCTGCAACTTTCTTCCAGCCTTCTTCAGTGGAGGGGCACTGAATTCTCAATTCCAGGGTGGGGTGTCTGTCATGGAGACACTGATACACCCCAATGCACTAGAAATTGGAAGAAGGATTAAATACTATGATGTGTTTGATTCCCTAGGAATACTACAGACAAATCAAGAACTCAGAGAGCAAGGGATGAAGACAGAATGGTGGTCATACTTACAGCTTAAAACAAGGTACAAAAAAGATGCAGAAGAATTTGGAATAGAGATAAAGGTGAATCAGTTAGACAAAATATTAGAGGGAACAGATGAAAAACTAATCTCCAAAATGTATAACTACCTACTAGAATTTGAATTGGCAGAAGAAATAGTTTATGGCCCAATGATTGCACGGGCAAGGAATGTAGGACATAATATCAACCTAGAAGATTAGGAAAGAATCTGGAAGCAAAATTATAAAGTAACAAAACTGTATATAAAGAAAATCAATTTACAGTGAACTATTGGTGGTATCTGGCACCCTCAAGGTTGGCTAATATTCCCAAACCTAAGTCAACTTTGTTGGAAATGTAACCAAAAGAGGGGTAACTACTTCCACTCTTGGTTGCTGTGCCCAAAAAATAAAAAATACTGGAAAAAAGTAAGAATTTGGATAAAAGAAATTACAAATATTCAATTAGATCTCAAGGCCGAAATTTTTCTATTGGGAATGATAAAAGATGAGTGTGCAAAAGAAATGAAATACTTAATTCTACACATAATTATCACTGCAAGAATAGCTTTTGCACAATGAGGGAAGGGTGATCAGATGCTAACAAACAATCTGATAATCCAGAAGGTCTACAGCTGTGCCGAAATGGATATACTCACCCAAAAATTAAAAGACGAGGCAGACTCAAAATATTGTACAGTTTGGGAAAACTGGTACAATTGGATTAAAGTTTAAAACCAGTGAATAAATAGATAAGGAAAGAAAAATATAAAAGGGTTACAGTAAGAGTATTTACCAGAAATAGGACATGAATATTAGAAAATTGTTTGTGAATTGTTTGTGATCTAAATCATGAGAAATATATATGTTTCATGTTCATTGATTTTGTCTTTCTTATTGGTTTTGTTTTCAACAAAATGTGTTGTATTATGTATTGTATACATATTTTTAATATTTAATAAAGTTTATTTTTAAATTTAAAAAAGAAGAAGATATACAGTATAGTGAAGTGCCTGAAAAAATAGAAGGTGGCCCCATGAACATGACAATATATAAGAATTGAAATGCAGTCTTTTAGGACTTAACACTCAAGACCCTTCTCTTGAATGGACAAATCTACATAGTTATTTCTACATCTATTTATGTATGCATTTCTTTATAATCCTTTTTTTTCAGCAAATGTATGAAAAAAAACCCTATAAGCTTTGATTTAAAAGAAAAAAGATATCTCCATCAATTATGACTGTGAAGTAAAATACATCAAATAAAATTCAGTCTTTCTTATAGTGATCCATCTGAAGATAGCATGTGCTTATTTAGGATTTCCATTGGTAAGACGTGCTTTAAAGCTCCCATTGCTTTTATGCAAACTTATTCATATTTATGGAAGTAGACAGCTTGCACAAAGTAGTTTTCTTCATCGATATTTCATCAAGGAAGTCATTCAGGCAAAGACACATTTGGCGCCGCCACGAGCAGCCAGCCAGGGGGTCGGAGGCCGGAGGCCGGTGGAGACATTCAGCTTCAGGCACTCCTGTTGCCACCTTCCTTTCGCCTTCGAAGGCAAAGCCAGTTCTTTTAAAAACGATGCCCTACTACCGGCACAACAAAGCTTCCCCTGCCCTAGAGGGCAGCCCAACCCCACATGGAGAGGCCAATCTCCCGGGGCCACAGCACACGATCGTCCCACCCCGGGAGAAGCGCCCAGCCACCATCCCTACCTGGTGCCAGGCAGAGTGCAAAGAGTTTCACCTGGGACACCCAGCACAGCTGACAGGTAGGCCCTCCTGCCCGGTGGTGGAGCTCTCGCCAAGGCAGTGAACACCTCCCTGCCAGATCCTCCACTTATCCCACCAGGGCTGTGCCAGAACCATGTGGGTTGGGTAGAGCTGGGAAAATGAGCTGTGGGTGCGTGCCCGCCTGCCAAGCAAAAGAGCTGGGCTGACCCGAGCTTGGTTTCCTTCCAAATCCCACCAGCCCGAACCCGAAGGGACCATTGGGAGAGGCTGCCCAAGGCAGTGATAGCGCCCACCTGTTTGCAGACAGGGAGGCGAGGCAATGGCAGTGCTGCTTCCCTGGCTGGTGGGTCTGGCAGAGAGAGCCCGAAGCCACCCATCCTTTCCACCCCTCTCCCAGCCCATCCCCATCCCCACACATCTCCAAATGTGCCAGCAGCTCCAAACGCTGCAGCAGCATGGGCATCAGGCAGAGGCACTGACTTGGTGGGGCTCAGCTTGGAGAAGGACGTGGCGCAGGCCTTACTTCCCTGTCCATGGATGGGTAGGCACTATCACTTGGGCAGCCTCTCCCAGTGGCCCCTTCGGGTTCAGGCTGAAGGGACTTGGGAAGGAAGCCAAGCTCAGGTCGGCCTGGCTCTTTCACTTGGCAGGCGGGCATGCACCTGTGGATCACTTTCCCAGCTCTGCCCAGCCCACACGGCTCTGGCACGGCCCTGGAGGGATGAGCGGAGGGCCTGACTGGGAGGCACTTACTGCCTTGGTGAGAGCTGCACTGCCAGGCAGGAGGGCCCGCTTGTCAGCTGCACTGGGCTCCCCAGGTAAAGCTCTTTGCACTCTGCCTGGCACCAGGTAGGGATGGTGGCTGGCCGCTTCTCCCAGGGTGGGAAGATCCTGTGCTGTGGCCCCAAGAGATTCACCTCCCCATGTGGAGTTGTGCTGCCCTCGTGGGCAGGGGAGGCTTTGTCATACCGGTAGTAGGGCATCGTTTTTAAAAGAATTGGCTTTGCCTTCGAAAGCAAAGGGAAGTTGGTGACAGGAGCGCCTGAAGCTGAGTGTCTCCTCTGGGCTCCGGTTGTAGGGAGGAGACCTGACTGGCCAGACGTGGCTGCGCCAAATGCCACGGTGTCACTCTAAATGCCGTGGCAGCAGAGGAGTAGGGAAATCAACGGTGGTGGAAGGTCTCCTGAGACGATGTGCCCCACCAGTGCCGAGGTCAACATCCAAGCTGTCGCTGCCCAACCACCCAAGGATGCAAGGGGGGAATTAAGTCACCCCTGAAAAAACAGCTAGCCATTTTTCAGGGGTCAAAAAAAAATAAGGCCCAGCCTTATTTTGTGAGAAACACAGTATCTACTAAATCTGATTAACTTTTAAACATTGTGGGTTTTATTTCACCTTGGCCAAGTAGAGTCTTTGTAAGCAAATCATGACAACACTTCACTTCTGTTTATTCCTTATATTGTAGAACAAATAATAAATTTGTTATTTATTCTCTTTGGATTGTATGCTTAAGAAGATATTAGAGCTAATATCTTTATAAATTATATCTGTAAGACAAATATAATTTAATACATAAATAAAAAAAAAAACTACAGTTAGCAGTAATTGTCAGAAAGGAATATAACAGAATCACAAAATAAATATAGAATATAAAAAAGGCCACAAGTCCCAAGATTTTTATAGAGATATACACATACAAATATAATTGCATGGTAATGTACCTACCTACCTTTCAAAAGCTTAGAACTGGGCACTGGAATTCTTGTCTTTACAAAAAATTAGCTACAGCTTCTGTATTTTGGTTATACATTGGATACCTTATTAAGATTCTTGTGCAATGAAAACAAGTCCAAATGCATCACCAAGTTCCATGAACAATCCATGGCCACTTCAGAAACTCCATTGATGGTTACTCTTTTTCTTGGTACCAAATGTTTCATTCCACAAACTAAATGACTTATAGAGGAGCACAAATAGATCCCTAAAGGCCCTGTCACACTGCACAACGGATGCAAAACGTATGTAAAAAGGACACAACGGATGAGCAAAATGATCCATCTGTTGTTATCCGCTCTCAAAAGGGGCAAAAATTTGCATAACCAGAGCGGATAAGACGGAAAGGAACGGATGCGGGGAGGACGCAGAGCGGATGGAAAGCAGATGCGGAACGGAAGCCCAGCGGATGGAAGTGGATGGGAGTGGATGGCACATCCGCTAGGCTTCTGGGGGACCTCAGCAAAGAGGACGCGGAATGGATACAGCGGATGCACAGCGGATGCACAGCGCATGAAGCGGATGCAGAGCGGAAGCCTAGCGGATGCACAGTGGAAGCCGAACGGATGCCGAGCATTAATTGCGCATGCGGGGGGGATGCATTGCATAAGCCACGTGGATATAAAGGAAAGCAGCTCGCACGTGGCCAGCATTCGGAGGAAAGACCTGCTGCCGGATACATCGAGTCCTTCCCTGCCCTGCCTGCATGCCTGCCTGCAAGCCTTGCTGCCAGCCTTCCTGCCAGCCTGCATCCAAGCCTCCTGGCCAGCCTCCCTGCCAGCCTTGCTCTCTTCCTGCCTGCCAGCCTTGGTGCCTGCCTGCCTGCCTTCCTGCCAGGCTTTCTGCCAGCCTTCCTGCCAGGCTTCCTGCCAGCCTTGGTGCCAGCCTTCCTGCCAGGCTTCCTGCCAGGCTTTCTGCCAGCCTTGGTGCCTGCCAGCTTCCCTGCCAGCCTCCCTGCCAGCCAGCAACCCCACAACCATGGGGAAGAAGTGAAAGTCTCAGCAACCTGTCGCCATCCCTGGCAAGAGGGACAGGGCCACCCTCCCGCCCTCTGTCCCTGACTCTACTTCTGCTGGGGCTTCTGCTGCTCGGGCTCGCTCTTCTGGTGCTGGAGCTTCTGCTGAAGCTGCTCCTGGCGGTGGTGCTTCTTCTGGTGCTTACTCTGCTGAAGCTGCTCCTAGTCCTGCTGGTCCTGCTGGGCCTGCTGGTCCTGCTCGTGCTCCTGGACTTGCTCATCCTGCTCGTACTGCTCATGCTCCTGGTGCTGCTGGTGCTGCTGGTGCTGCTGGTGCTGCTGGTGCTGCTGGTGCTGCTGGTGCTGATCCTGCTGGTGCTGCTGGTGCTGCTGCTGCTGCTGATGATGATGATGATGATCCTGCCGGTGATGATGATGATGATGATGATGATCCTGCTTTTGCTGCTGCTGCTGCTGGTGTGGAGGAGCAGCCCCTACTACCTGGGAGCCCCTCTGATGAGGGCCCATCTGGTCCTGCCAAAGGGAGGAAGAGGCGTATGCAGGGACGGGAGAGAAGGCAATACTATACTGAGGAGGAACACAAGGATGAGGTGCTGGAGTGGCTGAGATAGAATGAGTATCTGTGGCGGAAGGGACACTGTGTCTACAGGGACACCAAAAGGAAGCAGGCTGCTTGGAGAGAGAGGGCGGAGAATATGGGTTACACTTCGGAGGTGCTCCTCGGCTGGTGGAAGCACATACACACCTGGTACGGGAAGCTGCACCTGAAGAAATCTGGCCAGGCCACGATTAAGCTGACGGACAGAGAGACCTAAATCATGGCCAAGTGCAGCTTACTGGAGGGTGAGATCCGCCACCGAGGAGCACCAGGAGCCCCTCTCACAACCCTCTCTCTCCAGCAGCCTGCTGAGACCCAGTCCTCTTCCGGCCGAGAGTCAGTCTCTGTCTCCAGGCAGGTTTCTGTGGAGCGTGCCATGGCAGAGAACCCGCAGACAGGTGTTGTAACTGTAGTGGAGTGCGTGGAGGACTCCCTGGTGCGGTGGGAGAAAGGAGATGTTGTGTGCACCACAGCTGTAGCTGTATCCACCCCCCCCAGCTCCACCTCCACAGAAAGGCAGAGAGCCAGACAGCAGGAGGGGCAGAGCCACACTGTCCTGCTGGAGATCAGGGACACCATCCGCACCAGTATAGATCTCCTCTCTCAGCTGGTCAGCAACGACTTCTCATCCTCCAACCACAAGCCCTTCCTCACCTATGTCAACCAGACCCTCAGGAACATGGAGGAAGGACCGGATCAATGAGCTGCTTCACAACCCTCCAGATCCAGAGGAACCTGCTCCCACCCAGTCCAGTTCTGCTCCTCCACCTCCACCCCAGCTGATGTCCCTCCCATTCCAAGGCTTCCCACAGCCCCTCACCTACCAGGGCTACGGCTACCAGGAGGTCCAGTAGCACAGGCAGCAGCCCTTCCCAGTCCAGGCACAGAGTCATCGGGCGACACCGTTGCCACCGGTTTCACTGATGCCACCGATGCCACCCACGACAATGATGCCACCGACGACAGCGATGCCATCCACGCCAGTCCTCACCCAGCTGCAGACCAGACAGCTCCACTACACTACTCCTTCCTCCACCCCACAGCCAAGCCCAGCCTCAGTACATCTCTCATCAGTACTGGGGCTGACACCCCATGGAATGGAGGAAGGACCACTCAGCATCACAGGTCTGAGCCAGCTGTCTGAGAGCTTCCTCAACACAACATCCCCTGTTGTCCTCTCGGGGCCAGGCACCCCAGTGGTGCTTCAGACCAGCATTCCAGCACCACCCACCTCCACAGCACCTGGACCCTTCACCCCTGAGACTGGGCACACCTCCGAGTGACCAATAAGAGTGCCAGAGACTGGGTAGCTGGCTACCTGTGGACTTTATTTGGACACTTGACTTGGGTCATTTTTTTTTTTACAGCTTGTTGTTCAATAAAGTTTATCTTTGATTCACACACTTGCTTCATTTCTTTTTTTTAATAAAGTCTTAGTGGAAACTTTTAGAATTGGTTTAAGCCTTTGCATGCTTGTGGGATGGGTTAAGATAGCAATGGGATGGGCAGGGATACTTTTGGGATGGGTAATAGCTGTGGGATAGATAAACCTCCAGTGCAAGCATAGTGGGACTGTATGGTCCCACCCTCCCAGGTGCCACACCTTTGGCCCTTTATTATCAATAATAATGTAATAATCATCGACACATGTCAACACAAACACAACTCTTTATTAAATACCCTGTTCATGATAGGCCCACCCAACATAAATGGCCCAATCTCATCCGTGTGATGAGACAGGCTGAAGGAAGCACCCATTAATCATCTACCATCCTGTCTTGCCACTCCACTGCTCCAGCTGTGGAGTTTCACCAGTGTCTCAGGAGGTTGTGCTGCTTCTTCCCTTCACGTGAGGCTCTGTTGGGGCCTTGCACATCCTCAGTGTCTGTCAGGTTTCGCCCTTGCCTCCATTCCCCAGGCTCCATGTCCCCATTGCCTTGCTGGAGATCCATGAGCCTGTTCTGCAAGACTGGGTAGCGGGTGCGCATGAGATTGTGCAGGATGCAGCAAGCTTCCACGATCATCCTCACGGTCTGTGGGCGATGCTGCATGGTGGTGAGAAGTACCTGGAACCTGTTGGCCAGGATGCCAAAGGCGTTCTCCACCACCCGCCTTGCCCTGGACAGCCTGTAGTTGAAGATCCTCTCTTCATGGGTGAGGAGTCTGGAAGTGTATGGCTTCATGAGGTAGGTTCTGAGGGAGAAGGCGTCATCCCCCACGATGAAGTAGGGCACATCTTGTTTGTTGTTGGGCAGGGGGTCTGGATCTGGAAAGCCCATGATGAGGTTGCCTTCCAGCCCCTCCTTGAGGTCACTGGCATTGTATACCTGGGCATCTGAACATGAGCTGCTGCCTGAAGCATCGATGTACATGAACTTGTAGTCAGCATCGACCATGGCAAAGAGGACGATGCTGAATAAGCCCTTGTAGTTGCAATAAGTGGACCCCAACTTGGCTGGTGCTTTGCAGGCCACGTGCTTGCCATCTATGGCTCCAACGGTGTGGCGGAAGTTCCACCTCTGATACCACTGCTCTGCAACTTTCTTCCAACCTTCATCAGTGGAGGGGCACTGGAGGAGCTCTTCCAGATATTCTTCGATGATGGCCTGCACCACGTCTTTGACCACATTGCTGATGGTGTTTTGTGGCACCCTCCAGCCATACTGCATGCTCCTGTAGGTGGTTCCTGAGGCCAGGTGGTGCAGAGTGAGTGCCACCTTGAGCCCAGGTTCCAGGCTGGGCCAGAATTTGGTGTTTGCCTTGGTCAACCTGGGTGTCAGCCGCTGCACAACTTCGTCAAACATGGCTGGAGGCATCCTCATGAAGTTCTGAAATGCACGAATGTCTTCGTTCCTGAGCTCCACCATCAGCTTGTTGTACAGTCTGTACTCTGCTCTTCTCCCAATCCATCTTCGGACCCAGACTGGCTGCCTTCTTGGCTGCCTCTTTATCTTCCCGTAGTAGAGTTCACAGAGCCTGTAGATGGCTTCGTACTGTTGCAGAAGGATGGTGGCTGCCAAAAGGACTGTGTTACGATCCACGGTGGACATGACTGGATGCTGTGGAAGAGCAAGAGTCAGATGAAGGCTGCAGAGGTCTGCACACCTGGGCTGCTGGTCTGAAAGTGAGATCCAGGTGAGTTGCTCCCCCTTTTTATAGGCAGTATAGGTGTCCCTTTGCATCCTCCAGGCATCCTCTAGGCATCCTCTAGGCATCCTCTAGACATCCTTAATATCCGAGATAGGCCCCCTCTGCGAATGTTTTTTTCCGTTTTATATGCTTTGTTTCCATTCTGCCTCCACTAGGCATCTGTTCTGCATCCCTTCTGCATCCGTTCTGCTTCCTCCCTGTGTCCGAGCGGATGCGAGTTGCGCGGATGCAGAACGGATGCCTAGCGGATGCGTAGCGGATGCAGAATGGACAAATTGGATACATTTTCTGCGCAAAAGTTTTGAGCAGCTCAAAACTTTCTTTGCGGATGAAATGTCCATAACCGGATGCTGGACGGATAGAGAGGAAGCAAAACGGAGGCAGTGAGTACAGAACGGATACATCGCATTAACCAACGGATGCCAAGCTTTTTTGTCCATTTTACATCCTCTTTGCATCCGTTGGTGCAGTGTGACAGGGGCTTAAGGACAGTTAATTAGGCACTGGCCAAGTTTCTAGTTTGCCTAAATGACAAAAATGATATTAGCCTTCCAATCTAGTACAATTACCAATGTTAATTAGGGAGGATGATCCCTGGTAATTGGACATCTGGAGGAAGAGTTTCATAAGGTTTTTTTGTTGTGTTGTTTTTAATTATGGTTTAGTAACCTTTTGGAAATACAACAGAGGGATATTTAGTTGTTGCTGCTACAGCTGTTGTCCTTGTATCAAACTTTGTATCTCAGAGTTTTGTCTTTGAATTATTTAATCCAGATTTGGTTTGCCAGAACACAGTGCTAAAAAATGGTAGCATTGATCTATGATATTTCTTTCCTTCCTCCCTGCCATTCTTTATCTTTATAAAATAGTTTTTTTGTTGCTTTCCTCTTTATCATGATTACTTTCAGATTTGATCACAAATGAAGTCTAAAAGTAAAGTAAGAATTGTGCAAATAGATAATAGCTTCTCCTGAGAATGAAAACAGAACATGTATTTTATTGTAGAGGTCTCCAACCCCTGGGCTATTGCCCACTACCAGGCTGTGGCCTGTTCGTGAACAGGTCGTACAAGCGGCGAGCCAGCACATGCACATGCAGCTTGACTTACACAAGTCTAATTGTGTGTGTATGCACATATCCATCAGCCTGTCGCTCACCTGGCCTAGTTCCCCTTCCCCTCATCTGCCAGATCACCAAGCTGTAAAGTTTGAGTACTGCTCCTTTATCGTATTTAGTTCAATTATGCTCTATTCCCACACATATTATATAGCATTAACTATAAGATATGGCTTTGTATAGAGCATAGAACAGGGGTGTCAAACTCAAGGCCCATGGGCCAAATGCAGATACCTGCAGGGTGCTTAAATCTGACCCACAGTGCCAGCCTGGAAATAGCAAAGGACCAGCCTGTGGTGCCTCTGATAACCAAAATGAGATGCAGGGGGCTGTGCATGCCCCCCACAGCCCATTTTCAGCCTGGACAGCCTCTTGCAGCACCCTGCCAGCCAAAATGGCATGCCCCATTTTAGCCAGCAGGATACTGTTTTGGCCAGCAGGGACTCTGTCTTCCACACCCACCCCGCCGGCCACAGAAGAGAACTATAATGCTGATCTGGCCCTCAAAGAAATCCAGTTTGACACTCCTGGCATAGAGCATAAAATCATATGCCTGGAAGGGGCCCTGGAAGTCTTCCAGAACCCTACTCAAGGCAGAAAAACTTATACCATTCTAGTCAAATTATTTTTGAAAACCTTCAGTATCAATAAATAGTTTGGGCCTTTGTATTAATTTTGCTAGAAAACAATCCAAATCTATTGATATGGATTCAGCTGTAACTATGGAATTTCAGTAAATGATTTTTGACAAATGTAACTTCAATAAATATTACTAGGAGTAATATTTGAGAAAGGATTATTGCCTTTGATACTGGAATGTTTATGTCAAACATATTTAGGTCCCATTGACTTTATAGAAAACCAGATTCCTCCATAAATGCTGATATATATGTCAAATGCATTAATAAAGAGAATAGAACTAATTTCTTTTTCAGAGATGGGCATATAAGTCAGTAAAAACGAGAAGGAAGAATAAAGATTATGACTCAGTTAAGTATGAGCAGAATTTTAGGGCATGTTCTTATGTTCCCAAGAAAGTATGATTGTGGTATTAGGCTAACCACAAGGAAGGCAGAATCCATAAAGGTCAGTATAATCATAAAGCCAAATGTAGTACCAAAACATATTTACCTCAGAGTATGTTCTAATTTTATTTTTGTTTGCTTGTGTAAACCCATATCATATAAAAAAAAAACCTACCATCACAAAAAAAAACTTAATAGCCAAATTAAATCAAAATCATCACCATCTTCATCTGTCTAACATAATAAAAATGTTTCTGCTTTAAAGCTATGAACTATCTATGACTTTGAATATCTTAATAAAAATTCATGCCTTACATCAGTGGTGGCTAACCTTTTTGGGCTCCTGTGCCAAAAAGTGCGTGTGCTTGCATGCTTGCACTCATGTGTCAGCACCCAGAAGGCAATGCATCCCCCATACCCCCTATGCATGTGTGCGTAATACCCACCCACCGACCTCCGTTGTTGCCCCCTTACCTGCACTGCACCTCACAGCTGGTGTCAGTCGATGTTGTAGGTGGAAATATTTCCAGAAAGCAACAATAAAAAAATGGTATTCATTCTTTAACATGAGAAATGATAAAAACAATTATTTATCATTCAAGAAATACATTTGAAATAAAAATTCAATTGTCCATTCAAATCATCCATAAAAGAGGTTTCTTGTAAATGGTATAATCTATATTTCCCCACAATGCTAATTTACCATGGGAAAAAAGACCAAACTATAATTTTCAGAAATAGTATGCTACTATCTCAAAATGGATGTAATACTGATGTAACACAATAAATATGTCTTCTCTGTTATATTTTAAACCCAAAAGAGCCCAATCAACTAAAGATAAAGATAACTAAAGATAGTATACATCAGGCAACAGACATAAAATACAGGTAGTCCTTGAATTAAAACCATTCATTTAATGACCATTTGAAGTTATTATAGTGCTGAATGAAAGGACCAATTATAGCTATTACAGTGTCCCTGTGGTTATGTAATCAAAATTCAGATGCTTGGAGCCTGCCTATACCTACAATCATATAGGTTCTTCAAATACCTCACATGCCTGTTTTCTTTATACTATTTTGGCCCTCTCCACCCTGTGCTCTACAGCCCCAGCTGACCTTCTCTCTCTTCTTGCTCCCACTGCTGAGGAGGCATGCCGGGCTTGGCCCTTCATACCAAGAACTGCTTTGTACCATGCTTTTGCACCAGCATGAGCTGAGTCTTCCTGGTGTGCCAGAGACCTTGGACTGCTTGCTTGCTTGCTTGCATCTTGGTTCTGATTCTTGCAACACCCTTGAGTGGGGTGCAGCTTTCTGGTGCACTTCTAGAAGCAGAAGCAACCAAGAAAAAAAAAAAGAAGAAGCAATCATTGAGCTGTGGTCTGCCAGAAATATCTGTCCCAGCCTGGATGCCACAAAACCCAAAAACAAGTAACCAAAAATTGGCCCCAAATCTGTCGCCCACTGAATGTTTTTTTTTTTTTTT
>BLBF01000052.1:21821020-21832125 GCA_015471245.1 Laticauda colubrina
TCTCTCTCTCTCTCTCTCTCTCTCTCTCTCTCTCTCTCTCACACACACACACACACACACACACACACACACACACATACACACACAATTGAAGAAGGAGCAAGTAGTCAGAGGAAGTCATTTGGGGCAGCAGAGTGCAGGGCAGCAGGGTTATCAAGGTACAAAGTAGTGAGGATGACTGCAGCTGTGGTTTCCCTGGGCATGTCAAGCAGCCCAACAGTCATATGGTTCTGGAGTTACTTTCTACTCTGAAAAATAGGATGCAGGTAAACCAAAGTAAAGATAAAGGGGAAAATATCTTAAGGCCCTGTCACACTGCCCAACGGATGCAAAACGTTTGTAAAAAGGACACAGCGGATGAGAAAAATGTTCCATCTGTTGTTATCTGCTCTCAAAAGGGGTGAAAATTTGCATAACCAGAGCGGATAACACGGAAAGGAACGGATGGGGGGAGGATGCAGGGCGGATGGAAAATGGATGCAGAGTGGAAGCCTAGCAGATGGAAGTGGATGGGAGCGGATGGCATATCTGCAAGGCTTCTGGGGGACCTCAGCAAAGCGGACGCGGAACGGATACAGCGGATGCAGAATGGATGCCGAGCGGATGAAGCGGATGTACAGCAGATGCACAACGGATGAAGCGGATGCAGAGCGGAAGCCTAGTGGATGCACAGTGGAAGCCTAGTGGATGCCTGGCATTAATTGCGCATGCAGGGGGGATTTATTGGGTCAGCCCCGCGGATATAAAGGGAAGCAGCTCAGAAGCAGGTCACCATTCTGAGGAAAGACCTGCTGCCAGACGCATTGAGTGCCTTGCCTGCCTGCCTTGCTGCCTGCCATCCTGCCAGCCTTGCTGCCTGCGTTGCTGCCAGCCTCCCTGCCAGCCTTGCTGCCAGCATTGGTGCCTGCCTCCCTGCCAGCCTTGGTGCCTGCCTTGGTGCCTGCCTGCCTGCCTGCCAGCCTTGCTGCCCGCCTTGCTGCCTGCCTGTCTGCCAGCCATGCTGCCTGCCTTGGTGCCTACCTCCCTGCCAGCCTTGCTGCATGCCTCCCTGCCAGCCTTGCTGCCTGCCAGCCTTGGTGCCTGCCTGCCTGCCACCCTTCCTGCCAGCCTCCCTGCCAGCCAGCAACCCCACAAACATGGGGAAAAAAGAGGAAGCCTCAGCCATCTGCTGCCAGCCCTGGCAAGGGACAGGGCCACCCTCCTGCCCCCTGGCCCTCACTCTGCTTCTGCTGGGGCTTCTGTAGCACGGGCTCGCTATTCTGTAGCTGGGGCTTCTGCTGCTTCTGCTTCTGGAGGAGCTGATGATGCTGCTTATGGCAGTGGTGCTTCTGCTCATGCTTAATCTGCTGAGGCTGCTCCTGGCAGTGGTGCTTATGCTGGTGCTTACTCTGCTGAAGCTACTCCTCGTCCTGCTGGTCCTGCTCATCCTGCTCGTGCTCCTGGTCTTGCTCGTCCTGCCCGTCCTGCTCGTCCTGCTCGTGCTCCTGGTCCTGCTCGTGCTCCTGGTCCTGCTCGTGCTGCTGCTGCTGCTGATGATGATGATGATGATGATCCTGCTGGTGGTGGTGGTGCTGCTGCTGCTGCTGCAGCTGATGATGATGATGATGATGATGATCCTGCTGCTGCTGGTGCTGGTGGTAGTGGTGTGGAGGAGCAGCCCCTACAAACTGGAAGCCCCTCTGATGAGGGCCCATCTGGTCCTGGCAAAGGGAGGAAGAGGCATATGCAGGAATGGGAGAGGAGGCAAAACACCATTGAGGAGGAACACGAGGATGAGGTGCTGTAGTGAAACATGAGGATGAGGTGTTGTAGTGACTGAGAGAGAATGACTATCTGTGGCAGAAGGGACACTGGCTGTACAGTGACACCAAAAGGAAGCAGGCTGCTTGGAGAGAGAAGGCAGAGAGTCTGGGCTACACATCGGAGGTGCTTCTCGGCTGGTGGAAACATATGCACACATGGTACGGGAAGCTGCACCTCAAGAAATCTGGCCAGGCCACGGTTAAGCTGACGGACAGAGAGACCTATGTCATGGCCAGGTGCAGCTTCCTGGAGGGTGAGATCCGCCACTGAGTAGCAGCAGCAGCAGCAGCCCCTCTCACAACCCTCTCTCTCTGGCAGCCTGCTGAGAGCCAGTCCTCTTCCGGCCAAGAGTCAGTTCCTGTCTCCAGGCAGGTTTCTCTGGAGCGTGCCATGGCGGAGAACCCACGTACAGGTGTTTTAACCGTGGTGGAGCGGGTGGAGGACTCCCTGGTGCAGTGGGAGAAAGGAGGTGGCACTTCCACCACAGCCCTACCTGCATCCGCCCCCAGCTCCACCTCTACAGAAAGGCAGAGAGCCAGACAGGAGGGGCAGAGCCACACTGTCCTGCTGGAGATCAGGGACACCATCTGGAGCAGCATAGATCTCCTCTCTCAGCTGGTCCACATTGACTCCTCATCCTCCAACCGCAAGCCCTTCCTCACCTATGTCAACCAGACCCTCACGGACATGGCGGAACCCCACTACCAGGTGGTGAAGGACCAGATCACCGAGCTGCTTCACAACCCTCCAGACCAAGAGGCACCTGCTCCCACCCAGTCCAGGTCTCCCATTCCAAGGCTTTCCACAGCCCCTCACCTACCAGGGCTATGGCTACCAGGAGGTCCAGCAGCACAGGCAGCAGCCCTTCCCAGTCCAGGCACAGAATCATCGGGTGACACTGTTGCGACCGGTTCCACTGATGCCACCAATGCCACCCACGCCAATGATGCCACCAACGACAGCGATGCCACCCACGACACCGATGCCACCAACACCAGTCCTCACCCAGCTGCAGACCAGACAGCCCCACTACACTACTCCTTCCTGCACCCCACAGCCAAGCCCGGCCTCAGTACATCTGTCCTCGGTACTGGGGCTGAGACCATATGGCATGGAGCAAAGAGCTCTCAACATCACGGGGCTGAGCTAGGTGTCCGAGAGCTTCCTCAACACACCGTCACCTGTTGTCCTCTCGGGGCCAGGCACCCCAGTGGTGCTTCAGACCAGCACTCCAGCACCAGCCACCTCCACAGCACCTGGACCCTTCACCCCTGAGACTGGGCACACCTCCGAGTGACCAAGAGGAGTGCCAGAGACTGGGTGGCTACCTGTAGTCTTTATTTGGACACTTGACTTGGATCATTTTTCTTTTACAGCTTGTGATTAATAAAGTTTATCTTTGCTTCACACACTTGCCTCATTTATTTTGTTAAATAAAGTCTTGGTGGAAACTTTTAGAAATGGTTTAAGCCTTTGCATGTTTGTGGGATGGGTAAGGATAGCAGTGGGGTGGGCAGGGATACCTTTGGGATGGGTAATAGCTGTGGGATAGATAAACCTCCAGTGCATGCATAGTGGGACTGTATGGTCCCACCCTCCCAGGTGCCACACCGATGGCCCTTTATTATCAATACTAATGTAATCATTGATCCACACATGTCAACATAAACACAACTCTTTATTAAATGCCCTGTTCATTGTAGGCCCACCCAACATACATGGCCCAATCTCATCCGTGTAATGAGACAGGCTGAAGGAAGCATCCATTAATCATCTACCATCCTGTCTTGCCACTCCACTGCTCCAGCTGTGGAGTTGCACCAGTGTCTCAGGAGGTTGCGCTGCTTCTTCCCTTCCCGTGAGGCTCTGTTGGGGCCTTGCACATCCTCAGTGTCTATCAGGTTTCGCCCTTGCCTCCATTCCCCAGGCTCCATGTCCCCATTGCCTTGCTGGAGGTCCATGAGCCTGTTCTGGAAGACTGGGTAGCGGGCGCGCATGAGATTGTGCAGGATGCAGCAAGCTTCCACGATCCTCCTCACGGTCTCTGGGCGATGCTGCATGGTGGTGAGAAGTACCTGGAACCTGTTGGCCAGGATGCCAAAGGCGTTCTCCACCACCCGCCTTGCCCTGGACAGCCTGTAGTTGAAGATCCTCTCTTCACGGGTGAGGAGTCTGGAAGTGTAGGGCTTCATGAGGTTGGTTCTGAGGGAGAAGGTGTCATCCCCCATGATGAAGTAGGGCACATCTTGCGTGTCATTGGGCAGGGGGGTCTGGATCTGGGAAGCCCACGATGAGGTTGCATTCCAGCCCCTCCTTGAGGTGACTGGTGTTGTATACCTGGGCATCTGAAGATGAGCCATTGCCTGAAGCATCGATCTACATGAACTTGTAGTCAGCATCGACCATGGCAAAGAGGACGATGCTGAAGAAGCCCTTGTAGTTGAAATAAGTGGACCCCAACTTGGCTGGCACTTTGCAGGCCACGTGCTTGCCATCTATGGCTCCTACGTTGTTGGGGAAGTTCCACCTCTGATACCACTGCTCTGCAACTTTCTTCCATCCTTCTTCAGTGGAGGGGCACTGGAGGAGCTCCTCCTTGTATTCTGCGATGATGGCCTGCACCACTTCTCTGATCACAATGCTGATGGTGTTGTGTGGTACCCTCCAGCCATACTGCATGCTCCTGTAGGTGGTTCCTGAGGCCAGGTGGCGCAGAGTGAGTGCCACCTTGAGCCCAAGTTCCAGGCTGGGGCGGAAGTTGGTGCTCTGCTTGGTCAACCCGGGTGTCAGCCGCTGCAGAACTTCGTCAAACATGGCTGGAGGCATCCTCATGAAGTTCTGAAATGCACGAGTGTCTTCGTTCCTGAGCTCCACCATCAGCTTGTTGTACAGTCTGTACTCTGCTCTTCTCCTGATCCATCTTCGGACCCAGACGCTTTTTGGCTGCCTCCTTTTCTTCCTGTAGTAGAGTTCACAGAGCCTGTAGATGGCTTCGCACTGTTGCAGAAGGATGGTGGCTACCAAAAGGAGTTTGTTACGATCCATGGTGGACATGACTGGATGCTGTGGAAGAGGAAGAGTCAGATGAAGGCTGCAGAGGTCTGCACAGCAGGGCTGCTGGTCTGATAGTGAGATGCAGGTGAGTTGCTCCCCCTTTTTATAGGCAGTATAGGTTTTCCCCTATGTGTCCTTTTGCATCCTCTAGGCATCCTCTAGACATCCTTAATATCCGAGATAGGTCCCCTCTATGAACGTTTTTTCCACTTTAAATGCTTTCTTTGCATGCTGCATCTGCTTTCATCCTTTCTCCATCCATGCTACTAACGCTGCACGTCCGTTCCGCTTCCTCCCTGTGTCCGAGTGGATGCGAGTTGCGCGGATGCAGAACGGATGCCTAGTGGATGCAGAATGGAAGCATTGGATACATTTTCCGCTCAAAAGTTTTGAGCAGCTCAAAACCCTCTGAGCGGATGTAACGTCAATAGACAGATGCTGGACGGATAGAGAGGAAGTTAGTACAGAACAGAAGCATCGCTTTAATCAATGGATGGTAAGTGTTTTTCTCCGTTTTACATCCTCTTTCCATCCATTGGTGCAGTGTGACAGGGGCTTTAGTCACATGTACTATATCTTAGTGACGTGTACTGTTTTTTTTTTAGTCACATCTCCTTAAGCTTACGGGAAATAAATGGATTTCCAGCAGGATAAATTCTTTTTCACTCTGGATATTTTTCTCTCAAATCTGATACATTGACTCTTGACTCAGCAAACTGAAAAGATTTTAATTACATATAAATTAATTATTTTGGCTTCTTATCAAACAGTTAATTTGCTTTGGTTAATGAGTTGTGTCTTTCACAGTCTGTTAATAAATGTTTTATGTCTAGAAAATTGGGATACTTCATAATGTTTATTATTTGAGTATATGAAGACCATTAGAGTGACAGACTTTTTTCCTTTATTCTGTTAAGCCCATCCAGAATCTGATCTACCGATAGATTTGTTCTGTCCGGAAAGAAGCATGTGAGACCGGGTCCCAAACAACAACTCTTTTATTTAACTTGCTAGGCAAAAGATACGGAACATAGCCCAAGGTGCGGCAGCCCTTTATATAGAGGCTTGCCTGCCGGCTTGTGGTCAATGACACTTGTTTAATTCTTCCCACCATTTGGCGGCTTCCTAGATTGGTTCCTAGTGAACCAATCTGCAAATGGCCTTTTCGGCCAATCAGAACGAGGGACTTGGAACCTACCAAGTTCCATACAGAACATGATTGTTCTCGGATTTTTATTTATATGGACTCAATTTTTCATCAGATGGTAAGACACTAAAATAATGGACAACCTTTGAGAATATCCAGTAAGCAAGCAAGAAGCCAGCTCTGGATGGAATTTAACAGCTGAAAGGAAAATATTTTAAATTAAAAACAACAATAATGAGAAAGTAATATCCTGATGAATGATTTATACAAAACAGAAAGCAATTCCTGCATGTCTCTATCATTAAAACTATTCTATTTTTTTAATCATTTTCTTTTTTTCTATTTCTTTTCTTTCTTCTTCTGTGTGTTGTGTTTGTTTGATGTTTTGGTTTTGTTATCAATAAAGTTTGTTTAAAAAAAAACCTATTCTAACCAGAAGAAGGGTTCCAATAGATTTGCAAGCTGTTTTCTATGGATAATAAACAAAATAAGCTCTTCCTTCATTTCAGAAGGGATTTTACTTTATTCTTCTCCTAAAACTATTTTTTTTACCAATTTAGGTTTTAGAAAAATGAAATGGAAGCAGAATAATAATTGCAATACTAGAATGCGGGATGATGAGGAAATATCTCTTCAAGGTTTATCACCTGATTATCATTCAGTGGTGACTTCTGCAGAGCAGCAATAATGGATGCACAGCACATATAAACAATAATAATGAAGAAGCCATTCATGTACAAAACCATTAAAAGCTACTTCCAAGCTGGCACTCCTCTTGCAAATGTTTAATTCATAAGAAAGTTGCATTTTCAACTTCCTTTAAAAATTTTCAACTACCTTTACCTTTATTTCTTTTGCAAAGAGAATTTTTTTAAAAAAACATACACAAATCTACAAAATGGTTTGATAATGTTAAGAATGTGCTGAGTAGAGAAAAATATATATTTGGGGTATAAAATAATAATCCAAAATAAATTAACAACCAAGGAAAACACATTTCAAAGATACGGATTTAGTAAACCCATTTAAATTGGTACAGTATATATTCTGAACCAGTCTGGTCCAGCAACAATAATCCATGTTTTCATTGCATCACATCTAGCTTACACATTTAGCACTATGGTGCTCTTCAACAAAACATCCATTACATTATGTCCAAATGACCATCAAGAGCTTACACAAGTCCAATGGCTGATTTTTTTAATATAGACCACCCTGTCCTTGAGTGACTGGGTGGACTGGACATTAACATTTGAACCACTATAAGTCCATGTATTTTCCATCTGTTAAATAAATAAAAATAAAGCCTACTAAAATACACTATCTTTATTGGTATCTTTTCAAGGGTATCCAGAAGGCAAATTTCACCCTTTGATTGATAACTGGTAAGTAAGTACATATGAAGAAACCTATGGGATCAAACCACAGGCTCATCTAATCCAGCATTCTGTGTCCATCAGGTTCATAAATAGACCATGCCTCCCTTCCATTGTGACTTCCCATCAACCAGGAATTAAGGCATATTGCCCAATCCTAACAAGCTATAACCATACAACCATAAATACTAATAGCCATTGACAGGATGATCCTCTGTGAAAGCCTGAGTATCCCTTTAAAACCACCATTACACAATTACTGGAAATAACTTCAATGGTTGAATTGTTTACTATATCAAAAAAGGTATTTCTTGTCAGACATCAATCTCCTTGTATTTTAAATTAAAAACAACAATTATGAGAAAGTAATATCCTGATGAATGATTTATACAAAACAGAAAGCAATTCCTGCATGTCTCTATCATTAAAACTATTCTATTTTTTTAATCATTTTCTTTTTTTCTATTTCTTTTCTTTCTTCTTCTGTGTGTTGTGTTTGTTTGATGTGACTTCCCATCAACCAGGAATTAAGGCATGTTGCCTAATCCTAATAAGCTATAGAAAACTATAAATACTAATAGCCATTGACAGGCTGATCCTCCTTGAATGACTTGGAATTCTAACACTACTGAAGAGGGAAAAACATTTTCTCTCTCTACATTATCTCTGCTTACAAAAGTTTATATGCTTCAGTTATGCCTCACTTGCCCACCTTCATTCTAAGCAGTGTCTTGACTGCTGTAATTCTCATATGTAAAAGAATTCTTTGAGGTCTATGGAGATTCTCAATCACCCAGGACATGGTTGTTCCAAAGGTGGTTTTTCAAAAGGCAATTGGTTTACTAGAAGATGTTTCACTTCTCATCCAAGAAGTTTCTTCAGTTCTGAATGAATGGTGCAGAATAGAAGGATTTATATTTCTTGCAGTCATCTGATCAATTCTTTGAGGGCATTTTCCTCATAAATTGACCCACTTTGGCCATAAATAGGATTTGATGAACTTTATCAAAAACATAGTTGCTGATGTGGTCAGAGGGTGGGATTTGCTGAACTCCCATTTCCTATATTGGGCGCACAAATCACCTTTGGACACTGGGAATTGTCCTTCATGGTTTGACCTACAAAATAGACTAGTCATCTAGATGCTTTTGCATAAGCTAAATGCCTGACCAGTACTTTAGATTTACTCTAAATATCTGAATAAGCAAACAGGGGAAGTCATATTAACTGTAAAATCCAAGTGTCAAAGGGTGGGAGGTAGAAACTTCAGCCCTATCCCCACCATCTTAAAACAAATAAAAAGTGAAAGAGATATCCAGATGACCTCATAAGAACCATGGAGACAGAATACTTGAAAAAGAGAGGAACAAAGAAAACATAAAGAAGTTAAAGACTGCAATCTCTAAGAGCCAGAAAAAGCTATCTTGAAAAGTTAGTCAGATTTATGTTCAAATGAGTTTGTTTCCAAGGGATGCTAGCCTGCCTAATGTATTCTGATATTTTGAATTTCTCTCCCAATTGTTTGTAAATTGATTTTGTAACAGAAATTCATTGTCTCTATATAAAATCCATTTCTATATGCTATATTCCATCTAAGATACTTAACGCTCTAACTCTCTAAGCCAGGGCTGTCAAACTCCTGGCCCATGAGCTGGATGTGTCACGCACTCACCACGCCCACACCTGGTTTAGCAACGGGGAGGGAAGTCCCAATACATCACATGATGCTGCCATGATGATGTGAGTTTGACACTCTTGCTATAAGCTATGTGAACTGTATGCAATAATAGTAACTTATAGTATTGTGCTAGAAATTTGATTTCAATAGTTTTAATTTTGCACTGCAGCAAAAAAAAATAAAAAATGGTACACCTACATTAAATATTCTAATTGAAAGAAAAAAAGTTTTATAATGATAAAAAGGGACAACTTGCATGAGTTAACAGGAAGATATTCAAAAGCCTTCAACTTCAAGCGTTTAAAGTTTAAAGCTTATTTCTTTTCTAGATTTTAGAAGCTACATATTGATGTCCTTAGAGGTTAATTGAGCTTCTCAATGGGAAAAAAAAATTCTATACAAGGATTTTTCTATTCAAATCTCATTTGCATGCATTCTTAGCATCATACTCTTCTCATTAGGAGAAGTTTAATATAAGCAGCATTCTTTCAAAAACATATCAAATGAAAATTTTGTTACGAAAAAGTCTGTCAGAAAGTATGCAAGGTTTAATTGGGCAACTGAACCCCGATTCTAAGTATAAGGTAGAAATTCTCTAGTTATGCTTTAAATGAATTAGATGCTGAACATTAAAGCATTATTTTATTTTTGCCAGAGACTCTTATTCTCTGCAGGAGGTGGTACATTATGAATTTCATTCGTGGTAATGGATTTCATTTTAATTTGCTATGGAATGTGTTGTCATGTAACTTTTGCTTCAATTCTTTTTTGGTTTCACTTCATTTCCTTGAAAAAATTAAGACAGAGATTTGCTGAAGGTAATGTGGGCCCAGAAGTGGTTTTCTACAATGTTTAATGAGGCCAGTGCCTCTTCCACTAAGATGTAAAAATATTTCTTCAGTTATGAATGAGTCACTCTATTCCCAGATAAGTAGCTTGATGAAGTGTTTCTCTCCACCCAAAACAGTTAAGAGAAGATGAAATAGATCAAGGTGAATTTCTCTCTCCATTGCTAGCTCAGTAAATTGATGATACCTAATTCATATGAGCATGAATATGAGCTGACCTTTCTTAATGTATTACTATGAGCCTGGAGCTCCCTTGCAAATACAACAGAGCATAATTTATTAAGACCTTGATGTTGTTGGTCCCAAAGTTAGAAGCTGATCATCCATGATTTCTGCAATTACAGGCAATGACATAAAGCAATCCAGAATGTAATTCTTATTTAAAAAGTTAATATTAATAAATACATTGGAGATTTTGAAGACAGTAATTCCAGTAAGTTTAAGTGTTGATGGGTTCAGTTAATGGATCAGAAACAAGAACAAGTTATAGAGAAAGTAGAAACTGGTACACATCTTGCTAGTTTTGTTTGTTTTCCTTTTTCAGTGTTGAGTAGATATAAGAGAGCTATGCATTTTCTAGGCACCAGTACATGAGATACCCAGTTTGTCTATAATATAAGGTATTTTGAGGGGATGGCCATTACTGGGTCATTTTTACTTGAATGGAGAGATATTGACATAATGCCATGTGACATTTTTTAAAAATCAGATTTTTTTCCCTGCAAAGTGAAATTACCATTTGTCAGTGATAGATCTGGCTAATCTCAGTTCTTGTTTTCACTCTTGACAAGTAGACTCCCTACCAGGAACAAGATCACAATGTGAGAATCCTCCAATATTCCAGTAATTGGAGCAGTAGATAAAAAATCTGGTTGAGGGGGATGTTTTACCAAGCTCCACCTGATATGCCAAGTGTAGGATTACCTAGATTGAGATACCTGATGACAATGATTCATATGCACTACATTTTACTGCTGTTGAAGATATTATAGAAGCTTCAATTAATCCAAAGCACAGCAACCTAATTGCTAACCTGAGGCAGCAGATTCAGCCACATGCAGCCAGCCGAATGGTATTTAGGCTGCCTTTGAGATAGACTGATACTTTCTTTCTTTCTTTCTTTCTTTCTTTTTTTCTTTCTTTCTTTCTTTCTTTCTTTCTTTCTTTCTTTCTTTCTTTCTTTCTTTCTTTCTTTCTTT
>BLBF01000052.1:21832135-21845476 GCA_015471245.1 Laticauda colubrina
TTTCTTTCTTTCTTTCTTTCTTTCTTTCTTTCTTTCTTTCTTTCTTTTTTCTTTCCTTCCATCCTTTTTCTTTCTTTCTTTCTTTTCATTCTCATGTCGTAAAATGTCCTTGAGTCCTTCAGAAATGTGACTACAAATCCCATACAATGGAAAGTCAGTGTATCTATCTGTCTGTCTATCTATCTACCATCTATCTATCAATCAGTCTATACAATAGAACCTCTGGTCATGACCATAATTTGTTCCATAACTTTGGTGATTTCTTCATCTTCTAATGTTTCATCTTCAGGAATTTCTGGGTCAGATGTCATGTTTGACTGCCACCTGAGTATGGGATCATGACCAGATTAAAAAAAAATTGTGAATTTTTTGGCCAGAACCTGATTTGGTTGTGGTCAGAAGTATTCATGACCAGAGGTTTTACTGTGTCTTCCTCTGCAATGTCATTATGTCAACAGTCCAATCTCACTGATCTCTTTGAAACCAGATATGGAATTCTCCATTATTCCTTTTGCCCAGAGGATAAAACATCTAATTTTGTACAAAAAAAAAAAAAAATCTCCCTTAAGTTGAGTTTGATATCCTAAGTACAGAGACATGTCTTGTCAACAATGGCTTACAATGGTCTTTTTCTCATATTATTCTACTCTTCCATAGAGTGTGCTGCTCTGGGATTTCTTGTTTGTACCTCAAATATGAACCATGTCTAACCCCTCTTAACTTTTAAAGTTTACTCAAGCTAGCTGTAGTCGTCAACTGGGCTGAATTTTCTTCTAGATAAATACTGCTAGAAATGGAAGTTACAAATTAGAGATAGTTTACTCTATAGTTTACTTTACTTTATCATCATTGCACCTCGTACAGTGAAATCAAATACCATCTTGAGTTCACATCATGACCATGACAAGAAACACAAACAGACATCCTTCACACTCTACACATTGAACTGAAAACCCCCAGCACTGCACTATATAGTATAATTCAAAAGAGCTACTGTGAGTGTGAGGGAGTTCATTTATTTTATTTCTTCAAAAGAAGTGATCCGTTCATATTTTTCAAATCAGTACGCAAAGTGGAATACAATTACTGCTACCTGTACTTCTCAGAATTTTATGATGCATCTCTGCTAACAAAAATTAGAGACAAGTGCTTCCCTGTAAGTAAATGTGTACACAACACTACTTATGGGTAAATGGAAATAAAATCAAGGGCTATTATGCTCACATTACTTTGAAGACAGGTATTATGAACCATACATAGACTGGCAATGGAATTTTCCTGCACAAATTATATTAGTGTGTGTTTTTTTTTTTTAAAAAAAGATATAAACCAAATATGATTGACAGTTACTACTCAGAATACCTACTGCTTGGGAACAAAGACTTAAAAGTGTTGGCAACTCCATAATTTAATTGCAAAAAAAAATATCTCATTTTTTATATCACCAAGTTTTTATTCTGAGCCAGTCTAGTTATGCGACAAGTGCAAGCTTTAGAACTTTTCTCTGTGTCACTTTAGATGAAAAAGGTAATTGAAGTATGCAGAAAACTGGCTTTACCATGCTGGCTTTTGGAACTGATTACAGTTGCAAGAACAACCTTCTTTCCAAATGACACCCTTTGATGTGGAACTGAGTTGGCGTTCTCTCTTTGATTTTTTTTTTAAATTCCATTTCCTCTAAAAAATATCCTAGGAGATGAGAAAAGGGAAAAATCACATTTAGAAAACCTGGAGGTAAAGCACAGAGAACAAGGTAGTAGGCTGCTGTTTATTTTGTAAAGCCATCTGAGAGAATTGAATAGAAAAAGAATTGTTTGCTCATGTCTTTTTCTCTAAGATGATATGTATCATTGTCTTTATATATGCTTGGCTGAATACCCTTTTTAGTATTATATTTTTAAAAGCTGGACAAGTACTCAATTCACTTTTACAATTCATTTATTTTAAAAGAGAAAAGTGTAGCCCGATTTACTCATGATTTCTTTTGTATTCTTTGTGGGGAAAAAGAAAGCAGTGGGAGAATCACTGCTGAATAATGATGCTCTAGACTAGACTCAAGATCTTTCTTCAACAGTCTACCAATTCTGAATGTCTTTAGTTGCTTATAGTGGCAAGGAGAAAGGAGAGTACTCTCGATTGCCCTGCACAACAATCTTTGCTTTTGAATTAGCTGGGTTCTCATTTGCCTGCAGTAGTCTACCCTAGACTTCTTGTCCTGTCTTGTCAATGCCCATACTGAACTTGTCCAGTTGGAAGGATTTCATGACTGCTCCATGATGTCCAGCAGCCTGTTTCATTAGTATCTGAATCCACATGTACATAAAAGCACACATTGTATTGGCATTCTGTTTGGCTGGAGCCAGCCAAATGAAACTGGAAGAACTATGATTCATTTTCATAGGCAGATCACTTCAATATGTACAGGGATGGAAAATTGCTAAAAATAGCCCTACAGATATGGAATGGTTTCTTAAATGTGCTTAAAGGATGTTGTATGTCATCTGCTGCCCATACCGTTGATTTCACAACTAATACATGGAGCTCAGAGATAGCCCAGACTGCTGACATTATTATTACCTAGTTCTGTTATTACTATTTTAGTAGAACTATATAAGCTCCTGGGTTTACTGTGGAGGTATATCAGATCCAATATACATATTGTCCCCTTTTCAAGGACCATCTGAAAGTCTCTTTTGTGACAGTGACTGTCTCAGGAAGAGTGATTATACTTTGTCATAATATGTGTATGTGTGAACCTCCTTCATCCAGATGTTAGGAGAGGCTTGCTCTAAGTAATCTTTGTCTTATTCTCTGTCTCTTTCTCTCTCTCTCTCTCTCTCTCTGTGTGTGTGTATGTGTGTGTGAAGTCAATCAAATTTACTTTGATCTTGGCTCCAATGTTGGGGGTTGGTCATATGGAGGCAATGTCTTCTGTTCATATGGATAAATTTCACCTTGCAGAGAGAAAAGATACAAACAGGGCGTGTGAAAAAACAATGATTCAACCCTTATCCTCACCACTGGCTAATTAAATCATCTGACTGAGACTTGCCCTATGGTTAAGAGAGCTAATCAATGTTTCCTTGAATGTGGAATTTGTTTCTAACTGCTTAAGAACAAGTTATAAAATCCTTACCAAAAATGTTTCACTTGAGCAGAATAGCTGTTTAATTATAGGGAAGTCTCATATATTCTACTATTGAAAAAGTGATTTTAAAAATTGTGGTTCTGTCACAGCTCCAAACACATTTGAATTAATTTATATAGACCCATTACAATTGGATTTTTCAGACATTTCTTGTATCTTTAAGTCGATTAAATACTAAAAATTACTTCTCTATTAGCAGCATATTTGTAATCTTTGTAAAATGCATCAACACATTTCACTGTCATCTCCTCTTATTTTGTATTTTTAAAATAATGTGTTCTTTATTGCTTCATTTAATTTGTTCCTCCTCTAATTTGCTCTTCAGAGATTTTCTTCATTTTAACATAAACCATCAATATGAAAGTGGCCCACAATTATATCTTTCTGTTGCTGGCTTCAAACTCCAGAGAACATTTTGGTAACACCATGAGCCAATAAATTTCTCTTCCTGCTGGTAAATAAAAATGTTAACAGGCATTTCTCATTTCCTGAGTGAATATGAGTACTAAAATCCTTCTGTTTACAACAGAAAGAACAGAAAAGTTTATTTCCAGACTTTATATAGTTCCCAGTCCTTGAAACTGGTAGTGTAGTTATTTGCTCAGCAAAATCAGTCCTATTGGCCCAAATAGAAGCCTCTGTGTTATGAAGCTACCTTTTTTCCAATGAAACACTCATTCTTGATAAATATTAAATCAGCTAAACATGATATTTATACTCATGCATTCCTTACTTCTACCATATACATTCTTACTGTATTCAGAACAACCAATCTTTAATTCTACAACCTTTTTTAATTATCTTCCTTGCTGCCTTTTTATCTTTTCCTTTTGACAAACAACTTATCATGCTTAACAAACTAATTCCCACATAGATTTATTTTTAAAAAATGTTATATACTGCCAGACATTAGTACTAACATATGTCAAGCCCATTAGGAAATCAGTTCCACAGGAAGTCAACCTTTACTAAGATTGCCTATAATGATAGAACCTTGCAAATCTTGGACTGTACCTGGATCCCTACTTATAACTCAGTGAATCATGGAGGTGTCAACGTAATTTCCTTCTGGATATTATTTTATTTTCTAGAGCTTAAAATTTTCACCTTCTTTGCCTAAGTTTCTATCTATGTCATCTCTATTGCTTTCTGCATATATTAAAAAAATGGTATAGCCTCTCCATAATCCAACCACATTGATATGTCAATATTTCCTCAATTTACATCATCTGTACCTGCAGCCTTGCCATTTTCTATACCCTCAGGGCATCTGAAAATTTATTTCCCTTGGATACTAACATTTATACATTCCCATTTATTCCCTTCTGTTTAATTATAACTATCTCTTGAAGCATAGTATGCAACTATCATCAGTTTTTAAATATCTAGTTTCATCTGTGTCCGCAACAATCAAGATGATACTAATTTATCTTTTCTAATAATATTTTGGCCCTTTTATTTTTAATTAAATCTCTACCTTCAGTTCTTTATCTTTTGGGTGCATACAGTAACTTTGTATTCACCATATACAGTCCAGAATATTAGACCATTCATATGTATCATATTTGTCCCTTTTTCTAAAATTCACAAATACACAACTTATATTTATTTGTTTTATTTACTTAATTTATCCATATCTTTACCATGTTGTCCTTTTACTTTCCATGATATAATTATGCTATGGCTGTCTCTATAAGAGTCCGTAAATTTTACCTTTGCTGGTGATCATGGAGTTGTTCAAAGGTTTTATAACTCATGCCCAAGTCACATACAGCAAACCTTACCACTGGCAAGGATACAATTATGGTCAGTTAGGCAGTAAGTCACAAACAGAACCAAAAGCTAGTTTTTTTCCCTCCAGTGCCCACAATTCTAGGCATCAAAATCTTTAATCTAAAATGTAGAGCCAACATACTTCTACCATTACATTGATATCATAATCATCTTCAATATTTGGCAATGTATGTGGCACTATTGCAATGGTATACTTGAAAGTGCAGTTTGATAAATGTAAAATAACACCCCCAAAAAAGTGTCATCTACATCTTGTAGTTTTATAGTAAATGAATTCAGATTTGAAAATGTTCCAAATCCACTTTCCCTGACTTTGACAGATTTAGATGAAAGATGTATTATAAGCTTCCCCCCACCCAGATGAAATGGATGAATGAATATGCACACACACACACACACACCAAATATATTCAACATATATACACACATGCTTATTTCATTAAATCTATTCTTTTTATTGCTTTTTCATTTCCCTGTTATGATTCACATTATGATTCAACAAACTGCTATCTGTATACCAAAGGCAATTATGTCATTTCATGACAAGATTATTTATGCCTGTAAGAGAGATTTTACAGAACTTGTTAATGTTTATTTTTGTTGTCAAGCTTGAAATTGCTATCTTGTAGTCAATTTTCAACAAAGCTATAGTGAAAATGGAGGTAAACTGACATTTCAAGAATTTCCACTTTTTTTCTCAGAGTCATTTTTAGTTTGGGGTTCTTCTTCTTCTCTCGTGTCGCTACACTTTTCCCAGCCACTGTAGAACACTGTTGGTGTAGGTTGGTGTAGCGTGGTAGAAGGATTTGCAGGTAAACAGATACCTGACAGGGGCCGCGACGTGAACGCTCCTTCTATGGCCCCCAGTTTGGGGTAATAATGATGATTGTTATTATTTCAACATCCTGATATGTTACACATTTATGGTAGACTCTACTAGACTTGAACCAATGGATCTTGGTGTCAATCTGATTTAGGATTAGCTGGCAATACAATTCCTGTTCTAAAACTACAGGTTTGAAAGTAGCCAGAGTAGAAGGTGAATATAAAGTATACAATGAAACATTAGTAAATATAATCATTGTGTTCCAATTTGGGTTTAAAAATAGATCCTGAGTCTGATGTTTAAAACAGTCAGCTAGCAAATCATATTTTAGAGGACTTTGATTCTATGTGTGTAAGGTAGATTTCAACCAAGTACTTCTTAGATGTGAATTAAATTTTGATGACAGGGAAAGTTAGTAATTTTTGTGACTTGATGGAGATATGAACCTGGGCCTCCTCGGTTCTGCAAATCTTGAACCAAAATCTTAATGCTGAAGTCTCAAACTCAAATTGTCATAAGGACTGAATGAGGACTAGTTCATTAACCCAAGAGCAGAAAAAAAATAATTTCATACATTGATTCCAACATCACAAATGAATCAAACCGTAAGAAAATGAGCAGCTTCTTAGTATGCTATAAAACATACATTTATTAAATGAAAATGCTTTGCTTTAAAATAGATCTATTTTAATTAGCTGATGGCATTTATCATTAAATATTAAACAGAATACAATGTTCATATTTTATTATTGGATTGATACATATTTCTTTCAAATCATATTTAGGGTAATACAACAAAATTTATGCCAGAGTTGCCTAGATCCTTCTTCTTATTCTCCTTTTTTATTCCCAGAAAAACTGCAGATATTAAAAGAATATTCTTATAGTAAAGCCCATGTCAAACTGGCCAACGGATGCAAAAAGGACACAGCGGACAAGCAAAATGTTCCATCGGTTGTTATCCGCTCTCAAAGGGGGCAAAAATTTGCATAACCGGAGCGGATAACACGGATGTGGGGAGGACGCAGGGCAGATGCAAAGTGGATGCGGAACGGAAGCCCAGCGGATGGAAGCGGATGGGAGTGGGTGGCACATCTGCAGGGCTTCCGTGGGGCCTCAGCAAAGCGGACGCGGAACGGAAAGAGTGGAAGCAGAGCGGATGCCGAACGGATGAAGTGGATGCAGAGAGGAAGCCTAGCAGATGCACAGCGGAAGCCTAATGGATGCCTGGCGTTAATTGCGCATGCGGGGAGGATGCATTGCATCAGCCCTGCGGATATAACGGAAGCAGCTCTGAAGCAGGACACCACTCAGAGGAAAGACCTGCTGCCGGACACATCGACTGCCTTGCCTACCCTGCCTGCATGTCTGCCTGCCAGCCTTGCTGCCAGCCTTGCTACCAGCCTCCCTGCCAGCCTTGCTGCCAGCCGGTCTGCCAGCCTTGCTGCCAGCCGGTCTGCCAGCTTTGCTGCCAGCCGATCTGCCTGCCAGCCTTGCTGCCTGCCTTCCTGCCAGCCTTGGTTCATGTCTGCCTGCCAGCCTTCCTGCCAGCCTTGGTTCATGTCTGCCTGGAAGCCTTGTTGCCTGCCTGCCTGCCAGCCTTGGTGCCAGCTTCCCTGCCAGCCTTCGTTCCTGCCAGCCTCCCTGCCAGCCAGAAACCCCACAACCATGCAGAAGCACAGCAAGCCTCAGCCATCTGCTTCCAGCCCTGGCAAGAGGGACAGAGCTACCATCCCGCCCCCTGGCTCTCACTCAGGTTCTGCTGGGGCTCCTGCAGCATGGGCTCACTCTTCTGGGGCTGGTGATTCTGCTGCTTCTGCTTCTGGAGGAGCTGATGAAAAACACTCCAGCACCAGCCACCTCCACAGCACCTGCACCCTTCACCCATGAGACTGAGCAACCAAGAGGAGTGCCAAAGACTCATTTTTGTTTTATAGCTTCTTGTTAATAAAGTCTATTTTTGATTCATACACTTGCTTCATTTCTTTTTTTTAATAAAGTCTTGCTGGAAACTGTTAGAAATGGTTTAAGCCTTTGCATGCTTGTGGGATGGGTAAGGATAGCTTTGGGATGGGTTAGGATAGCTGTGGGATGGGTAATAGCTGTGGGATGGGTGAGGATAGCTGTGGGATAGATAAACCTCCAGTGCAAGCATAGTGGGACTGTATGGTCCACCCTCCCAGGTACCACACCTACGACCCTTTATTATCAATAATAATGTAATAATTATCCACACATGTCAACATAAACACAACTCTTTATTAAATGCCCTGTTCATTGTAGGCCCACCCAACATACATGGCCCAATCTCATCAGTGTGATGAGACAGGCTGAAGGAAGCATCCATTAAGAATCTACCATCCTGTCTTTCCACTCCACTGCTCCAGCTGGGGAGTTGCACCAGTGTCTCAGGAGGTTGCACTGCTTCTTCGCTTCATTTGAGGCTCTGTTGGGGCCTTGCACATCCTCAGTGTTGATCAGGTTTCGCCCTTCCCTCCATTCCCCAGGCTCCATGACCCCATTGGCTTTTTGGAGGTCCATGAACCTGTTCTGCAAGACTGGGTAGCGGGTGCACATGAGATTCTGCAGGATGCAGCAAGCTTCCATGATCCTCCTCACGGTCTCTGGGCAATGCTGCATGGTGGTGAGAAGTACCTGGAACCTGTTGGCCAGGATGACAAAGACGTTCTCCACCACCTGCCTTGCCCTGGACAGCCTGTAGTTGAAGATCCTCTCTTCAGGGGTGAGGAGTCTGGAAGTATAGGCCTTCATGAGGTAGGTTGTGAGGGAGAAGTCGTCATCACCCACGATAAAGTAGGGCACATCTTGTGTGTCATTGGGCAGGGGTTCTGGATCTGGGAAGCCCACGATGAGGTTGCGTTCCAGCCCCTCCTTGAGGTGACTGGTGTTGTATACCTGGGCATCCGAAGATGAGCCATTGCCTGAAGCATCGATGTACATGAACTTGTAGTCAGCATCGACCATGGCAAAGAGGATGATGCTGAAGAAGCTCTTGGAGTTGAAATAAGTGGACCCCAACTTGGCTGGAGATTTGCAGGCCACGTGCTTGCCATCTATGGCTCCAACGGTGTGGGGGAAGTTCCACTTCTGATACCACTGCTCTGCAACTTTCTTCCAGCCTTCTTCAGTGGAGGGGTACTGGAGGAGCTCCTCCTTGTATTCTTCAATGATGGCCTGCACCACTTCTCTGACCACAATGCTGATGGTGTTGGATGGCACCCTCCAGCCATTCTGCATGCTCCTGTAGGAGGTCCCTGAGGCCAGGTGGCGCAGAGTCAGTCCCACCTTGAGCCCAGGGTCCAGGCTGGGCCGGAAGCTGGTGTTTGCCTTGGTCAACCTGAGTGTCAGGCACTGCACAACTTCGTCAAACATGGCTGGCGGCATCCTCATGAAGTTCTGGAATGCCCGAGTGTCTTCGCTCCTGAGCTCCACCATCAGCTTGTTGTACAGTCCATCCTCCGCTCGACTGGTGAACCATCTTCAGACCCAGACTCTTTTTGGATGGCTCCTTTTCTTCTTGCAGTAGTGTTCACAGAGCCTGCAGATGGCTTCGCACTGTTGCAGAACGATGGTGGCTGCCGAAAGGACTTTGTTACAATCCACGGTGGACATGACTGGGTGCTGTGGAAGAGGAAGAGACAGACGAAGGCTGCAAAGGTCTGCACCGCTGGGCTGCTGTTCTGAAAGTGCGATGCAGGCAAGTTGCTCCCCCTTTTTATAGGCAGTATAGGTTTTCCGCTAGGCATCCTCTAGGCATCCTCTAGGCATCCTGTAGACATCCTTAATATCCGAGATAGGTCCCCTCTGCGAAAGTTTTTATCGTTTTAAACGCTTTGTTTCCGTGCTGCATCCGCTAGGCATCCGTTCTGCATCCATTCTGCATCCGTTCCACTTCCTCCCTGCTTCCGTTTACCGCTGGAGCGGATGGAGTTGCGCGGATGCGCAGAGGATATAGCGGATGCGTAACGGATGCGTAACGGATGAGTAGCGGATGCGTAGCGGATGCAGAATGGACGAACTGGATACATTTTCTGCGCAAAAGTTTTAGGCAGCCCAAAACTTTTGGAGCGGATGAAATGTCCATAAATGGATGCTGGATGGATAGAGAGGAAGCAAAACGGAGGCAGTGAGTACAGAACGGATACATCACGTTAACCAATGGATGGCAAAAGTTTTTGTCCATTTTACATCCTCTTTGCATCTGTTGGTTCAGTGTGACATGGGCTTAAGATAGGAACCTTATCCAGGTTTCTTTCTGTCTCATCTTCTGTCTCAACAAAATCAAGGTATGGCTGTTTTGAGTTTCTTTCTCACCTTTCCCTCTATTATATGAATAGATCAACTCCACATTCCTTTATACTTAAGCAACCCCAGCTTCCCCAGCCAAGCTTCTCCATTGGCCTTGCCCTAACAACCTGGTACTTCCTCAGAAGCCGCCACCATAGAATATGGGCAGTTGAAGATTCTGCTTGGAGTCATGAAATACATGGTTTACTTGACCAAACTACATTGCTGCCATGATCTAGATTGGACCATGAGTTGTGAAAATACAGACTTCCTGTCTCAGCATCTTCATGGTATTCAACAGCACGGCTTTGCTGCTAATAACTTCAGTAGCTACATAATGTATTTGGAAATTTTCAGCATGTTATTTGTATATAGCTTATGGAAAATGAGTTTTGGGGAGTCCTGCCTTCACTACACTGGCTCTCACTAAATGTGAAATAGAGTGAACACAACTGAGTTTTGAGAATTAGAACATCTTACAGCCAGTGGATAACTTCACTCAAACTAGCCCTTAACATTTTTTTGTCATTTACAAGCAATTTACATTACTGGTACAAATTATGGATGAAAATATCTGTTTATTAAATTTATGTCCAACCTTTTGTTCAGGGCCTCAAGATAGTATATTCTCTTTCCATATGTTTTAACAACAACCATGCTGTGTTGTAAAATTTGAGCTGAAGGAGAATGCCTGGGTCAAAGTCATCCAGAACCTGGCTCTTAATGCAATACTTTAACATCTGTACTATAACATCTTTATTTTCTAGACGGGAACACTTTTCATTTCTGAGGCATATAGTATATGCTGTAGCTGCTGTCAATTAGTCATTCAAGACTCTTTTTATTTTCCAATAATGAGAGTCTGTTACATAGACACACAGTAAAATATTTTTGCCCACAATTGTTTCTTCAACTTGAGAGTATTGTGCTTTATTAATCCAGTTCAAAATATCTATTTTGTTATATGATGTCTATACCTGCAGGATCTGCAACTCCTGACCAATTTCTCTATTTCTCAACAGATTTTCTTTGCTAAGTCCATCATAAGTATGTTCAGCATAAAATTTTAGTTCTTTATCAGTGTCTTTATCAGCAGAGCCTCTACGAAGGAATGCACTGTAAGTAAAATTTGATTTATTATTTTATTTTTATAAATAAAATATCTTGAAATATAGTTAAGATAATAAAATATTTTATTTTAAAAGACTTCAAAATCCATATTTTTATCCAAGTCATTTGAAACTTTAGAATGTTATGTTTTTGACAGAGCTTTCAAGTTTATAGATATATAAGCTGCCCAATGCCACCATAGATTAACCAAGGAAAAAAGTTTTGTCCCAGATCTTCAGGCAAGAAAAGTTTTCAATTTTAAAAAGCAAATTGATTTTAAAGAGACAAAATAAGGGATTAGACTTCAGGAGTAAGGAATAAGAAGTGACCCTCTTTGCTCTGTACATGTTTTCAGAGGGCAATCTAAGAGCAATGACTCACTGCTTCTTTGTATTTTTAAAAGCTTGATTTCTTTATCTTATTGCTTAAATGTCTAGGATGCTAAGAATTGTTAAAGACTCTTTTTTCCAGATTCTTCCTAGCCTTCCCCTGACACAATAGCACATTCTGGTGAAGAATGGCTCTTAGAACAATCTGGGCTAAAGAGAAAACTTAAAGTTATATTTTATGACCTTCCACCTGTGATTGTAGGGATCTCAAACTGGATCCAGATAGGCTATTCAGAGTCTGCTTCATTTCAAGAAATATACCTATCAGCTGCCACCATATGCTTGCCTGGCCTTCGTTACTGTGTGCTCACAGTCTGCCATGGACTCTGGGGAGGGTGGATGGGAGGTGGAATGCTTGAAGTGAAAGTTTTAACTGCTATATATCCGAGACAGTGCTTCAAGTTCATCCAGCTGGGAGAAGAATGCAGCCACATGTCAACCTATGCTTGAAATGACCATTCTGAAAACATCTTGCTTCAACCTGATTGAGCATGGGAGGGGGCTCAACTATGAGAGGCAGTTAAGGGAGGTTCTTCTCTCGTGTCACTACACTTTTCCCAGCCACTGTAGAACACAGGCTCTGGCACATGGGGTGTAATCGTGGAGATCATGTGATGTACAGGGTTGTGGTAGCAGGGTGCAGTTTAATAGTTGTTCCATTGTCTCGGGAGCCTCCCCGCAGTCGCATTCCGTGGATCCATCATGGTTGTATCCCCATTTCTACATCAGGGCTTTTCACCTCCCAACTCCAGTTCTAAGGCGATTCAGGCAGCGCCAATTTTGCCAGGGCTCACTGGCACCTGTTGGGAGGGATTCCTTTGGCTCAAAAAAGAGGTTATGGGGTTTCTCCTGTAGATGTTTTGACCAGGCTTCTATCCTGCAGCTCTGGGGATTGCCATCCAGGGGTTGCACTGAGTGTAGAAAACTCTTCCTGGATTTTAGCCTTTTTGATGGAGGAACATGCTGGAAAAGTGGATGGCAACTGTCATCTTCCTGTTTTGTGCGTTCCACTCTTGAAGATACAGAAGTGACTGTAGGAGGGGCAATTCCACACAGCAGGTAGAGGTCATCAATTCGGGTAGGCTTGAGATAACCAGAGATGGCCCTACAAGCTGTATTTAGAACAGGGTCCAGCTTCTTGGCATGTGAGGAACGTCCCCAGACAGGGCATGCATATTCAGCTGCGGAGTAACACAGGGCAAGGGCAGTGCTGCGGATGGTTCCTGGGTCTGTTCCCCACTTGGAGTTTGCCAGCTTTCTCAAGATGTTATTCCTGGCTCCCACCTTTGCCTTAGTCTTGCAAAAGTTGAACTTTGTCAAAAGTTGAACTTAGTGATTTTGCTGTGTGGTTGTAAGTTCTGGCAATATACTACTGCAGTACTCTTGACTTCTTATAAAAGTATGGCTTTCTCAAAGAACAGAGCCAAGGATTATTTCTACTTCAAGGTTTAAGTGGCAACAGGTCTGACAATACCAAAGCTAGCAAAAACTGAAGCAATAGGAGTTTTCCTAGAAGTAGGAAAACATTTTGTTAATTCTGTCCTTTGTGTTGTTTTTTCACATTGTTTGGGCAGGAAGGGTATTCTTATAGTTCTCCAGAGCAATATTAATTGAGGCAGTAACAGATTGCAAGAGGACTTGGGAAGATCATCTCCGTTTTTGCTTTTTCAAGCACAAACAAATCTCTGTTTAATATAATGCTGGGCCAAACCCTAAAGGGAAAACTAAGAAATGCAGACATGGCTCACACCTCAGTTTTCCAGACT
>BLBF01000052.1:21845876-21873964 GCA_015471245.1 Laticauda colubrina
AAGGCATTATACTCCAATCAGTCATTACAGAAGAAATTTTGTGTTAATGAGAAAAGATAATAGACAGCTGAAATAGGACAGACAAAGGATATAAGTATAATGATTTAAATTGAGATGAAATAAATATAATAGAATTAAGAGAGTGAAAAGAGGGGAGAAGCTATACAGAAAATGTAAAATAGTAAATAAGAAATGGAATGTTATATAAAAGTAAGCATGAACTTGAATTTATGTCTGTACAAAAAGATGTAACTCGGGATCAAACTGCCATCCAAAAAGATATTTTATGTTTTTTATGTTTTGTGTTTTGTTTGTCTATGTTTGTTTGTTAAAAATTAATAAAATTCTTAAAAAAAAAAAAAAAGTACTGAAATTCTGTTGGCACTGCTGGTAGTAAATCCTGGAAATATCACCTTAGTATTAATATGAAGATTAAAATTTATGGTTTCATATTCAGTTATCTGAAAATGTGCCAATTCAGTATGATACTATCTTGTCCAAACATGTAAAGATTGAGCTTTTAATGCTTTTCGTACTTAATTGTTCTTGATTGTGAATTGAAAATATTGACTTCCATGTGATAGATGTAAGGAGTTAAGGCTAGGTCACATTGGCCGATGGATGCAAAACGTATGTAAAAAAAACACAGCGGACGAGCAAATTTTCCATCCGTTGTTATCCGCTCTCAAAAGTGCCCCAAATTTGCATAAACAGAGCGGACAACAAAGGAAAGGAACGGACGGGGAGACGATGTAGCGAGGATGTTAAGCTCAATGGAAGCCTAGCGGATGGAAGCAGATGGAAGCAGATGGCACATCCGCAGGGCTTCTGGGGGAGAACACCAAAATGGACACACAGCGGAAGGAACGGATGCAGAACAGATGCCTAGCGGATGACGCGGATGCATCATGGACACCTAGTGGATGCCTAGCAGATGCCTAGCGGATGCAAAGCATTCACTACGCATGCGGGGAGGATGCATTCCATCATCCCTGCGGATATAAAGGGAAGCAGCTCGCAAGCAGGTCACCATTCAGAGGAAAGACCTGCTGCCAGACACATCTTCAGCCAACAACCATGGGGTAGAAGAGGAAGCCTGTGCCTACTCCTGCCAGCCCTGGCAAGAAGGACAGGACCACCATCACACCCCCTGGCGCTGACTCTGCTTCTGCTGGGGCTTCTGCTGCTGGTGCTGACTCTGCTGGTGCTGGTGCTTCTGCTGGTGCTGACTCTGCTTCTGCTGGTGCTTCTGCTGGTGCTTACTCTGCTGGTGCTGCTCCTGGTGCTGGTGCTTCTTCTGGTACTAACTCTGCTGGTGCTGCTCCTGGTGCTGGTGCTTCAGCTGGTGCTGACTCTGCTGGTGCTGCTGGTGCTGCTGGTGCTGCTGGTGCTGCTGGTGCTGTTGGTGATGGTGATGGTGCTGCTAATGCTGCTGGTGGTGGTGGTGGTCGTGGTGTGGTGGACCAGCCCTTAGAACCTCAAAGCCCGACTGCCAGAGGGAGGAAGAGGCATTTGCGAGATAAGGGGGAGAGGAGACAGGACTCCATTCCAGAGGAACATGAGGAGGAGGTGCTCGAATGGCTGAGGGAAAATTAGTACCTCTGGCGGAAGGGACACAGGCTCTATCAAGACACCAAGCAGAAGCAGGCGGCTTGGAAAGAGAAGGCGGAGAGCCTGGGCTACACTTAGGATGTCCTCCTTGGATGGTGGAAGCACATGCACACTTGGTACGGGAAGCTGCACCTCAAGAAGTCTGGCCAGGCCGCGGTCAAGCTCACTGACCGGGAGACCTACGTGATGACCAAGTGCAGCTTCTTAGAGGATGAGATCTGCCACCGAGGAGCAGCCCCTCTGTCTACCCTCACTCTCAGGCAGCCCACAGACAGCCAGTCCTCTTCTGGCCAAGAGTCAGCTCCTGAGTATCTGTGGAGCGCCCCACGATGGAGACCCCCCCTGACAGCTGCACTCCCCATGGTGGAGCACATGGAGGACCCCCTGATGCAATTGGAGCAAGAAGAAGCCACTGCCACCAGAGACCAACCCACACCCACCCCCAGCTCCACCTCCACAGAAAGCAGGCAGAGAGGCAGACCGGAGGGACAGAGCCACACTGTCCTCCTGGAGATCAGGGACACAATCAAGAGCAGCGTAGATCTCCTCTCTCAGCTGATACAGTCCGACATACATCCTCTAACAGAAAGCCCTTCCTCACCTACGTCAACCAGACCCTCATGGAAATGCCCAAATTCCAGTACCAGGTGATCAAGGAGAGGATCACAGCTCTTATGCACCACCCTCCAGGCCCAGCTGAACCTGATCTGACCCACTCAAGGTCTGCTCCTACACCACAAGCGATGTCACAGCCCTTCCAATGCTTTCCACAGGTCCTTACCTACCAAGGCTATGGCTAAAAGGAGTTCCAGCAGCACAGGCAGCCCTTCCCAGTCCAGACACAGGCTCCTCACCTGCCACAGGTGCCACTGATGCCATCGATATCAACGATGCCACAGGTGCCACCGATGCCACCAATACCACTGATGCCACAGGTGCCACCGATGCCACAGATGCCACCCACACCTCACCTCGCTCACCTGCAGACCAGACAGCCCCAGTACACTCCTCCTTCCTCCACCCCACAGCCAAGCCTGGCCTCAGAACATCTGTCATCGGTCTTGGGACTGACATCCCATGTCATGGAGGAAGGGGCTCTCAACATAACGGGACTGAGCCAGCTCTCTGAGAGCTTCCTCCACACACCATCCCCTGTTGTCCTCTCAGGGCCAGGCACCCCAATGGTGCCTCATGCCAGCACTCCAACCACTGCCACCTCCATAGCCCCTGGACCCTTCCCCCCTGAGACCATGGGCACGCCTCAGAGTGACTGAGAAGAGTGCCAGAGACTGGGTGGTTACCTGTTGACTTTATCTTTGCTTGGAACACTTTACTTGGGTCATTTTGCTTTTACAGTTTGTTATTAATAAAGGTTATCTTTGCTTTACACACTTGGCTCAGTTCTTTTAGTAAATAGAGTCTTGGTGGAAACTTTTAGAAATGGTTTAAGCCTTTGCATGCTTGTGGGATGGGTAAGGATAGCAGTGGGATGGGTAATAGCTGTGGGATGGGTAAACCTCCAGTGCAACCTTGTGGGACTGTATGGTCCACCCTCCCAGGTGCCACACCTATGGCCCTTTATTATCAACAACAATTTAATCATTCATCAACACATTTCAACATAAACACAACTCTTTATTAAATGCCCTGTTCATTGTAGGGCCACTCAACATACATGGCACAATCTCATCAGTGTGATGAGACAGGCTGAAGGAAGCACCCATTAATCATCTATCATCCTGTCTTGCCACTCCACTGCTCCAGCTGGGGAGTTGCACCAGTGTTTCGGGAGGTTGCGCAGCTTCTTCGCTTCATGTGAAGCTCTGTTGGGGCCTTGCACATCCACAGTATCTATCATGTTTCGCCCTTGCCTCTATTCACCAGGCTCCATGTCCCTATTGCCTTGTTGGTGGTCCACGAGCCTGTTCTACAACACTGGGTAGTGGGTGCGCATGAGATTGTGCAGGATGCAGTAAGCTTCCACGATGTTCCTCACGGTCTGTGGATGATGCTGCATGGTGGTGAGAAGTACCTGGAACCTGTTGGCCAGGATGCCAAAGGCGTTCTCCACCACCCGTCTTGCCCTGTAGTTGAAGATCCTCTCTTCATGGGTGAGCATGTGGAAGTGTAGGGCTTCATGAGGTAGGTTCTGAGGGAGCCCACGATGAAGTAGGGCACATCTTGTGTGTCATTGGGTAGGGGGTCTGGATCTGGGAAGCCCATGATGAGGTTGCGTTCCAGCCCCTCCTTGAGGTGACTGGTGTTGTATACCTGGGCATCTGAAGAGGAGCCGTTGCCTGAAGCATCGATGTACATGAACTTGAAGTCAGCATTGACCATGGCGAAGAGGATGATGCTGAAGAAGCCCTTATAGTTGAAATAAGTGGACCCTGACTTGGCTGGAACTTTGCAGGCCACGTGCTTCCCATCTATGGCTCCAATGGTGTGGGGAAGTTCCACTTCTGATACCACTGTTCTGCAACTTTCTTCCAGTCTTCTTCAATGGAGGGGCACTGGAGGAGCTCCTCCAGGTATATTTCGATGATGGCCAGCACCACTTCTCTGACCACAATGCTGATGGTGTTGTGTGGCACCCTCCATCCGTACTGCATGTTCCTGTACGTGGTCCCTGAGGCCAGGTGGCGCAGAGTCATTGCCACCTTCAGCTGGGCCAGAAGTTGGTGTTTGCCTTGGTCAACCTGGGTGTCAGCCTCTCCACAACTTCGTCAAACATGGCTGGTGGCATCCTCATGAAGTTCTGGAATGCATGAGTGTCTTCATTCCTCAGCTCCACCATCAGCTTGTCATACAGTCCATACTTGGCTCTTCTTGTGATCCATCTTCAGACCCAGACACTTCTTGGACTTATCTGAGATACGTCCCCTATACAAATGTTTTTTCCGTTTTAATGCTTTATATGCGAGCTGCATCCGCTTTCATCCTTTCTACGTCCATGCTACTAATGCTGTGTGTCTGTTCCATATCCGTTTTGCTTCCTCCGTGTGTCCGTTTTCTGCTGGAGCGGATGTGAGTTGCACGGATGCGCAGCGGATGCCTAGCGGATATAGCAGACACGTAACGGATGACAACGGACGTATAACGGATGTTCCCCGTATGTGTAGCGGATGTAGAACAGACGCTTTGGATACTTCATCTGCTCAAAAAGTTTTGTGCAGCTCAAAACTTTTTGAGCGGATGAAATCTCAGTAGACGGATGCTGGATGGATAGAGAGTATGAATCACGGACGCAGTGAGTACACAACGGATGCATCGCATTAACCAATGGATGGCAAGTATTTTTCTCCATTTTACATCCTCTTTCCATCCATTGGTGCAGTTTGACATGGGCTTTAGGAAGCAAACAAAAGGGATTAGTACCTTTAAATACTTTTAAAAGTACTTTTTATACTTTTAAAATGTATAAGATTTTTGTATTTATTGCAATATATGTATTGTGTTAGAAATTATTGAAATGTACAGTATGTCAAGTGAACCAGTTTGGAAATGGCTGAGGCATAACACTAAAAAATGGGAGATTGTGCATTCTAGTCTTGCTTTAGGCACAAAACCAAATGAGTGACCTTGGGCCAATCACTTTTTCTCAGCTGTAGGAAGCAGGCAATGGCAAACCACTTCTGAAAAAACTGCAGAGAAAATTGCAGGGACCAGTTTACATGCTTGCCAGGAGTAAAATCTGACTTGAAATGTCAAATCTAGGGTTAAACATGTATTTTTAAATCTTTGATTTTTGGAAACAATGGCTCAGTAGAACCTTTGTTTTTGTTTGCACAATGACTGGAAAATGGCTCCTGAGATAAGAGTGGGATATTTCTGTTTAGCTAATACAAGCTGGTAGATTTATAATTTCCAGGAAATATTGCTTAAGAAGGGCATTCTTATTTCACACTCATATTTCAAAGGATTTTCTAAAGAATATAGGAAAACACTGCTGGAATCTTAGATTTGTCATATACATTTTAATTATTCATATCTTGGATTAAAAAAGACATTTTAACCACACAAAATCCTTTTTTAGTTGTAAAATGCTTACAGCATGTTTTATGCAAATAGGTTAAATAAATATGTGGCCATCACTTGATTGTTTTGTACAGCTCTGTTTATGCCTTAGAATAAAACCAACCAGTGATCTTGTTATCATACCCAAAGAATAAGCAAAACAAGATTTTTTTTTCTCACTGTTTTATTCTGAATCAGGCAACCAGCCTCGGGGAGCCAAAGATGAATGAGAGCAAACATACTGCACTACTTTATGAAATATACAGCTAATTTGTCTTTTCAGAGAAATAGAATGTTACAGGTGCTTGGATATTTCTGAGTATGACTGTTTCACTTGAGCTATTTCTTGAGAAAGATGAATAGTTCTGATATTGTTTTAAAATGCTAGAAATTGCTTGCAAATGCATGACTAGCTGAGCAAAGTGGCTACTTTATCAGAAATAAAAAACCAGATTCTTGTTGCAGATACTTTTTCTTTTGAGATCATTGATGGTTGAAAACATTTGACATTAATACTTGTTTTCTTTCTTTAAAACATCAGGTTCCATAGTTCCCTCTACTACATATTTAAACCCTTAAGGCTATGATGGATGCTCTGCTTTTTAAATATGCAGAATAGAAACTGAATTGAAACAAGTGTTTGTAAGCATTATAAAAATCTTCAGAATTCAACATTTGATTCTTTCCTCAAATACTTTAAAGTTGTTGGCAACCAGTAAATACATTCTTGGCTTCATATATGTCATCTGTAATCCACATAATTGCATTGATAATTATGTTGATTAGCTCTGCCCAATTTGGCATGTTCCAGTTGCATTGAGATGATAGGTAGGTAGACACTAACAAAAGTCTCCAGAGTTGTATTGTAGATCAATTCATATTTTTCAATAAGTAAATTTTCCAAATTAATTCCTAATTGTCCATGAAGTCAATGGGGTTTTAAATAATTTTCTCCAATAGATAGATAGATAGATAGATAGATAGATAGATAGATAGATAGATAGATAGATAGATAGATAGATGGATAACCAGGAAGGCAGGCAGATATTTTAGAGAAGATGTATAAGAAAGAGATAAAAGAGTAAGGTACAAATGAATAAACAGGGTATTTACCATTGCCACAAGGACAGTAAAGTTCCAGGACATCATTTACTGATTGTGAATGACTGAATAGATTGTTTTAATATTGGTACCAGTATTGAGCTCTACACAAAGCATGAATATCACAAACAATATAAATCACAAAAAGATTTTGTGATACCACTGAATTCTGTCCATAATATTAAAAGTTTATTTTTATTAAATAAATTCTTGTAAAATTGAAATAAAGGATTTTATTTAGACAGAAAACTAAATTTTTAAGTGGTATAAATCCATGTATTAAATTGTAACCTAGGAATAATTTCCAATTTGTATTAATTTATTTGACAGAACTCTGGATATGAGATTGTTCTAGATATTGAAGTATTCCCCCACAATTAATTCACCATTGTTCCATAGAAGGGATCAACTGGTTCTTCTAATAAAAGGTATTGTGATGACTCAGGGAGGGATACAAAACAAACACAGTCACAGAGAACAGGTGAAGCCCCTTTTATTCCTTCACTTTGCTTCCAAGCTCCAAATATCTTTGACAGAAGACAAAAAAAACTTCCCACGCAAACAGTTACACAAAGAAGGTAAAAAGCAACACAAACTAGGCAAGATAAGGGCTGGAGGATGTTCACAGATAAGACACATTAGGAAGGACACCAAACTCAGAGAGGAACTATAAACTAGAGATATTTACATGCTTTGTTTCCAGCGTTTGCCAGTATGCAGGTCCAAACTCTTATTCAGTTGTCACACCTGCAGCCCATGAAGAGGATCAAGGCCCTCTCCTCCCAAGTAGAACATGTCTCTCCCTTATCCTCTCCTCCTTGCATGCCCTAGGATGGGCCTGGGTCCTCCTCTAACTACTCATCTGGCCTCTGCCCTTCCCCAGCCTCCTCCACAACCTCTGGAGCCACACTTCTACTCCCTGTTGGCTGTTCCTCCTCTCCCTCAGAGTCAGTCTCCACCAGGGGCACGATATATATGTAGTGGTATCCTTGCAATAGTTAGCATGTACAAATCTGTTTCAATAGAGCCTGAGGAACTTATATAGTATAGTTTGTTAAAAGTTAGCAAAAATAATGCATGTGGGAATGGGAATTCAACTTTTAAGGTTTGTTTCATTAATTTTAAATCATTTTCAAAAATTATTGAGATTTACAGGATTAATAAAAGACATGAAAGTTTTGATATGGGACTTGTGATTGCTCTTCTGTCATGTTGGAGTGGAATCATGTGCGGTTTTGCTCCATGCTCGCTTGTTGGAGGGTCCTGATTGAGACCAGAACCACCCTGGAGGGGTGGTGAAGAAAGGGGGAACAGCTTGGAGGATTGAGGGGAGCCGAATCTCCCCTCCCTGACAAGATAAACTCCCTCCAAAGACAAGTTGCAGCTATGGTCAAAAATGGCCACCATGAAGACAGGAAGCAGTCCAGGAAACTAAGGCTGTGCTGGAGCAGTGAAGTTGCAAGTGGAGTGTGAACCAGGTGAAGTACATGGGCATTAAGATACCACAGAATTTAAAAACAAAGAACTATTTTGGATGAAAGTGTGTAGAAGCAGCTATCAGAGAGAAAGAGAGAGAGAAAGAGAGAGAGAGGGGGGGGAGGGAGGGAGGGAGAGAGAGAGAGAGAGAGAGAGAGAGAGAGAGAGAGAGAGAGAGAGAAGGAAATCAGAACTCATAAATCTGGCTTTGAATACTGAAATGAATTAATTTAGAGATGAAAACTCAGAGGAAATATTTGATCACAAATGCCTTAGAACTAAATTGGATAATGATTGGACTTTTGGCACTAAATAGGCATAAGTAAATGCTGGAATTGAATGTGTTAAAAAGAAATAATAGCTTTTACAAAAAAAAGGAAAAAGCAAAAGAAAGGGTGGAATGTAGAAATAGAGTACCACCTAATGGTACAGGAAAAATTTCAGTGACTCTTTTAAAAGAGTTTGGTCTTTTTAAAATTGGAACTTGGAACTTAAAAGAAAATAAGAGAAACTCCATCAGAATAAAATAAAAACCCTGAAAAGTGAAATACTAGAATATTACAAGGATATTTGAAGAAATTGCTTTGGAACTACCCAGTGACTCTAGGGAAAAGTTGGAAAATAAATTAATAGAAGGAATGTGGAAACAAAGACTTATGGATATTGATTGTTGAAATTAAATATAAAAGATACTGGTTGAAACAACTTACTGGACATTTGGATTGGATATCATTATCAAGGAAGTGGGGGAAGGAGCAGCATACAAAATAGGAGAATTAATTATACAAAATAGGAGAGAAATGAGACTGGATTTACAAGACATGAAGGAAATTATGAAAGTAAGCTTGGAAATGTTCAGTAATATTATACAAAAACTAGAAATGGCAGTTCAGATAAAAGAAGAACAAAGAGAACCAGAGGGGGAGGAACTAAATAAAGGGGAAATCAGTGTTGAAGATCAACTGGAACAACGAATATATAAACAGGAGGAAAAAGAATTAAAGTTGAAAATCTGTGGTTTGGTGTGATAATGAAAGGGGGAATGGTTCAGAAAGTTAAACAAAGGAAAAGGAAAAAGCAGAAGAGGGAATTACAGAAGAAAGATAGAGAAAGGGAAGGGGATAAAATAAATGACTGGAATGAGAAATGGAGGGAAACAATAAAGGGGGAAAGGGGAATTGAAAGGAAGTAAAGAAAATAAAGGAAATAAAGAGAAGCAGGAAGCAAGCAAGAATGAAAAGAAATTACAAAGTTAGGAGAGTGAGAGACAATAGGTAAAAGAAGGATAGGGAAGGAGATTCTGCAAGGTAATACGTTGTGATATATAAGAATAAGGATTTTTAAATGGATAAGATTGGAACTTATTTTTTTATTTTTAAGGATTATTGTTGCAACAGATATAAATTTTATTGAAATAGACATGGAAATAGGAATTTATTTGAAAAATATTAATTGACAATTAGCGACAAATAAAATTAAAGCCCATGTCACACTGCACCAACGGATGGAAAGAGGATGTAAAATGGAGAAAAACGCTTGCCATCCATTGGTTAATGTGATGCATCCGTTCTGTACTCACTGAGTGCGTGATTCATACGTTATATCCGTCCAGCATCTGTCTACTGAGATTTCATCTGCTCAAAAAGTTTTGAGCTGCACAAAACTTTTTGAGTGGATGAACTTTCGCCGCGTCCATTCCACATCCGCTACACATACATGAAACAAACATTCTACATCCGTTACACATCCACTGTATCCACTCGGCATCCACTGCGCATCTGCGCAACTAGCATCCGCTCCAGCGGAAAACGGAAAGAGGGACCAAGCGAAACGGACGTGGAACATCCACGCAGCATTAGTAGCACAGACATAGAAAGGATGTAAGTGGATGCAGCTCACATATAAAGCATTAAAACGGAAAAAACATTCGTATAGGGGACATATATCAGATATTTAGGATGTTTGGAGGATGTCTAGAGGATGCAGAAGGACACCTAACGGAAAACCGATATTTCCTATAAAAAGGGGGAGGAAATCACCTGGATCTCACTTTCAGTCCAGCAGCCCTAGTGTGCAGACCTCTTCAGCCTTGCTCTTGCTCTTCCACAGCATCCAGTCATCTCCACAATGGATCGTCGCACACTCCTTTTGGTAGCCACCATCATTCTACAACAGTGCAAAGCCCTCTTCAGGCTCTTTCATCTGTTCTATGCAAGGAAAAGGAGGCGTCCAAGAAGTGTGTGGGTCCAAAGATGGATCGCGAGAAGAGCTGAGTACGGACTGTATGACAAGCTGATAGTGGAGCTGAGGAATGAAGACACTCGTGCATTCCAGCACTTTATGAGAATGCCACCAGCCATGTTTGATGAAGTTGTGGAGTGGCTGAGACCCAGGTTGACCAAGGCAAACACAAACTTCTGTGCCAGCCTGGACTCTGGACTGAAGGTGGCACTGACTCTGCGCCACCTGGCCTCAGGGACCATGTACAGGAGCATGCAGTACACCTGGAGGGTGCCACACAACACCATCAGCATTGTGGTCAGAGAAGTGGTGCAGGCCATCATTGAAGAATACCTGGAGGAGATCCTCCAGTGCCCCACCACTGAAGAAGGCTGAAAGAAAGTTGCTGAGCAGTGGTATCAGAAGTGGAACTTCCCCCACACCATTGGAGCCATAGATGGGAAGCACGTGGCCTGCAAATCTCCAGCCAACTCAGGGTCCACTTATCACAACCAGAAGGGCTTCTTCAGCATCATCCTCTTTGCCATGGTTGATGCTGACTACAAGTTCATGTACATCGATGCTTCAGGCAACGAGTCAGCTTCAGATGCCCAGGTATACAATGCCAGTGACCTCAAGGAGGGGCTGGAATGAAATCTCATCATGGGCTTCCCAGATCCAGACCCCCTGCCCAATGACACACAAGATGTGCCCTAATTCATCATAGGTTATGACACCTTCTCCCTCAGAACCTATCTCATGAAACCCTACACTTCCAGATGCCTCACCCGTGAAGAGAGGATCTTCAACTACAGGTTGTCTAGGGCAGGACGGGTGGTGGAGAACACCTTTGGCATCCTGGACAACAGGTTCCAGGTACTTCTCACCACCATGCAGCATCACCCACAGACTGTGAGGAACATCGTGGAAGCTTACTGGATCCTGCACAATCTCATGCGCACCTGCTACCCAGTGTTGCAGAATAGGCTTGTGGATCTCCAACAAGGCAATGGGGACACTGTGAATGTGCCAGGCCCCAACAGAGCTTCACGTGAAGGGAAGAAGCAGTGCAACCTCCTGAAACACTGGTGCAACTCCCCAACTGGAGCAGTGGAGTGGCAAGACAGGATGGTAGATGTTTAATGGATGCTTCTTTGAGCCTGTCTCATCACACTGATGAGATTGTGCCATGTATGTTGAGTGGCCCTTCAATGAACAAGGCATTTAATAAAGAGTTGTGTTTATGTTGAAATGTGTTGATGAATGATTAAATTGTTATTGATAATAAAGGGCCATAGGTGTGGCACCTGGGAGGGTGGACAATACAGTCCCACTATGCTTGCATTGGAGGCTTATCTATCCCACAGCTATTACTCATCCCACAGCTATTACCCATCCCACAGCTATTACCCATCCCACAACTATCCATCTCACAGCTATCCTTATCCACCCCACAGCTATCCTTACCCATCCCACAGCTATCCATCCCAAAGCTATCCTTATCCATCCCACAGCTATTCATCCCACAGCTATCCTTACCCATCCCACAAGCATGCAAAGTCTTAAACCATTTCTAAAAGTTTCCACCAAGACTCTATTTACTAAAAGAACTGAACCAAGTGTGTGAAACAAAAAGATAACCTTTATTAATAACAAACTGTAGGATTTTATTAAAAAAGCAAAATGGACCAAGAAAAGTGTCCCAAGCAAAGATAAAGTCAACAGGTAACCACCCAGTCTCTGGCACTCTTCTCAGTCACTCTGAGGCATGCCCATGGTCTCAGGAGTAAAGGGTCCAGGGGCTATGGAGGTGGCAGTGGCTGGAGTGCTGGTCTGAGGTGCCATTGGGGTGCCTGGCTCAGAGAAGACAACAGGGGATGGTGTGTGCAGGAAGCTCTCAGAGAGCTGGCTCAGTCCCGTGATGCTGAGAGGCCCTTCCTGGAGGACATGGGATGTCAGTCCCAAGACCGATGATAGATGTTCTGGGGCCAGGCTTGGCTGTGGGGTGGAGGAAGGAGGAGTGTGGTGGGGCTGTCTCGTCTGCAGCTGAGCGAGGTGAGGCATCAGTGGCATCGGTGGCATTGGTGGCATCGGTGGTGTGGGTGGCATCAGTGGCACCTGTGATGTGCGATGTACCTGTGCCTGGACTGGGAAGGGCTGCCTGTGCTGCTGGAACTCTTGGTAGCCGTATCCTTGGTAGGTGAGGGGCTGTTGATAGCCTTGGAAGGGCTATGACATCACCTGGGGTATAGGAGCAGACCTGGAATGGGTCAGAGCTGGTTCAGCTGGACCTGGAGGGTGGTGCAGAAGACCTGTGATCCTCTCCTTGATCACCTGGTACTGTGATTCGGACATGTCCATGAGGGTCTAGTTGACGTAGGTGAGGAAGGGCTTTCTGTTAGAGGATGGTATATCTGTGTGTACCAGCTGAGAGAGGAGATCTACGCTGCTTTTGATGGTATCCCTGATCTCCAGCAGGACAGTGTGGCTCTGTCCTTCCGATCTGGATCTCTGCCTGCTTTCTGTGGAGGTGGAGCTGGGGGTGGGGGTGGGTTGGTCTCTGGTGGCAGTGGCCTCTTCTTGCTTCAATTGCATCAGGGGATCCTCCATGTGCTCCGGCACAGGGAGTGCAGCTGTCAGGGGGGTCTCCATCATGGGGCACTCCAAAGATACCTGCCTGGACACAGGAGCTGACTCTTGGCCAGAAGAGGACTGGCTGTCTGTGGGCTGCCTGAGAGATAGGGTTGACAGAGGGTCTGCTCCTCGGTGGCGGATCTCATCCTCCAAGAAGCTGCACTTGGCCATGACATAGATCTCCTGGTCGGTGAGCTTGTCCGCGGCCTGGCCAGACTTCTTCATTTGTAGCTTCCTGTACCAGGTGTCCATGTGCTTCCACCACCCCAGGAGGACATCCGAAGTGTAGTCCAGGCTCTCTGCCTTCTCTCTCCAAGCCGCCTGCTTCTGCTTGGTGTCTTGATAGAGCCTGTGTCCCTTCCTCCAGAGGTACTCGTTCTCCCTCAGCCATTCGAGCACCTCCTCCTCATGTACCTCTACAATGGAGTACTGTCACTCTCCCCTTTTTCTCATGATTGCCTCTTCCTCCCTCTGGCAGGGCCTTCTGGGCCCTCATCAGCAGGGCTTTGAGGTTCTAGGGGCTGATCCACCACACCACCACAGCAGTAGCACCACCACAACCACCACCAGCAGCAGCAGCAGCAGAGTCAGCACCAGCAGAAGCACCAGCACCAGAAGCACCAGCAGCAGCACCAGCAGAGTCAGCACCAGCAGAAGCACCAGCACCAGCACCAGCAGAGTCAGCACCAGCAGCAGAAGAAGCACCAGCAGCAGCACCAGCAGCAGAAGCCCCAGCAGAAGCAGAGTCAGCACCAGGGGGTGTGATGGTGGTCCTGTCCTTCTTGCCAGGGCTGGCATGAGTAGGCACAGGCTTCCTCTTCTTCCCCATGGTTGTTGGCTGAAGATGTGTCTGGCAGCAGGTCTTTCCTCTGAATGGTGACCTGCTTGCGAGCTTCTTCCCTTTATAACCATGGGGCTGATGCAATGCATCCTCCCCACATGCACAGTGAACGCTTTGCATCCGCTAGGTATCCTCTAGGCATCTGCTAGGTGTCCGTGATGCATCCGCATAATCCGCTCGGCATCCGCTCGGCATCCGCTCCTTCCGCTGTGCGTCCATTTTGGTGTTCTGCCCTGGAAGCCCTGCAGATGTGTCATCCGCTTCCATCCGCTAGGCTTCCGTTGAGCATCTGCTTAACATCCTCGCTACATCCTCCCCATGTCCATTCCTTTCCGTTGTTGTCTGTTCTCTTTATGCAAATTTGGGGCACTTTTGAGAGCAGATAACAATGGATGGAAAATTTGCTCATTCGTTGTGTCCTTTTTACATACGTTTTGCATCCGTCGGCCGATGTGACCAAGCCTTAAAATGAATTATGAGAATCGTAATGGAAAAATTAATATCAGTTTCTGTAATTAATTGAATAGATTAATTCTTTTGAAATATAAAGATGCTTTATGAAGCGATTGAGAAAAAGAATTTCATACAAAATCTGACAAAATATATATGCACATGAGATATGTAACAGACAGGAGAATATTTTTATTAATGTAGAATGAGGTCATTAAAATGATTATACTATGATAATTGTTATAATGAATTAAAGGGAATAAATGGAGGGAAAGTACAAAGTAAATAGGTGGCAAGCTTGAATTGACAACCAAAGAGGACAATTTTTTGAGCTAGTAGAACAAGGATGAAATTATTGAATAATAAATGAATAACAGTATGTGATAAAATTGCAAATGTGACAGACAAAAGTAATATGTGTAATAAATATAGAAATGAAATACGAATCTTAGATAATTTTGTAAAGTATGATATGAGAATATTTTAAGAAAAATGAAATATGATATGAACTGAAATTGGATAAAATACTTTTATAGAATTTAATATATGAGAATATTTAAAAGAAAGTAGAATAAGTAACAATGTGATATGCAATTGAACAAGAAAGATGAATATGTAACTATGGTCATGTTTGCACTGAAATGTAAAAACCTGGAACCACACTGCTCACCAAAAGAGGTGTTTTTTAAAAATATATAAAAACAAAAGAAGAAATTGAATAATGAAGTTATCATGTACGTTTAAATAATATGGTGATTGGCATAAGAAGAATATACTGGAATACTGTTTGCACCAAAGTGTACGCTGCTTAGGTGCTATACTGTTGTTGAATTTATGTGTATATGTAGAATAAAATAAAAAAACTTGATTAAAAAAAGAAAGTTTTGATATGAAAGAATGACTCAACTAGTTCATTATATTTGCAGAATTTTTTAGAAAATGAACCAACCCTTTTAGCAAGTTAGGAATGGAGTAATATACTGGTAAATCATCTTATACCAATTTTCTCTAACTATAATATTCAATGTAAATTTAATACTCTTCTTCCAATGAAATCCCCGCTGTTGTATATCTATTTCTGCATCTAAATCCTGTATCCATTTTATCTTGAAGTCTTTCATGTTGTAATGAAGAGGCAGTCGCGATGTTTGATCATGATCAACTGAATCATCATGATGAACTTTATTGGAGTATAGACTTACATTTATACACTTTTTTAGTTATCCTCCATCATTGGTTAACTTTGGTTACTGCTTAACTTTAGTTACTGTTTAGTATAATCGTAATTAACACAATTAATTATCTCTAGCTAAAGTCTAACATATGCTTACTTCCTCTCTCTAATCCTTCTTTAGATTATTGACTTTGTTTGCCTGAGTTGTAATTGCTTGTAAACATTCTTTATCTGAGGTTTGCCGTCCGTGATAAGAACATTCCTGAAATTACAACTCTACATATCCCTGTTTTTTATTTTAAATGGAGGATTCAAAGATTTATGAATGTATTGCAATTGTAGAGGATTAAGAGAGAGGGAAGCAGGATGAAACAATGTGAATAAATTTGGAATACATTGAATAAAACAAGAGGTTGCAGTTAGTACAATAATAATAATTATAACATAAAACAAAAACTGTCTGAGCCAAAACCAATCAGGAAGCCAATTGATTTGCCACTCAAAAGGTGAGCAATGAGCATGGATATTATTTTGAATGTATGATTGTAAATTGGCAAGCTCATCCTCAATAGTTTTATTCAAAGAATGAAAATGCACAGCACATCTATGATGTCCAACTAACTTACAGAACCCTCCCTGATGGGCTAAAAGATAGTCTATGGGAAAACGCTGCTGTAAGACATCTTGATTTAAATTTTCTATTTCATGCTGCAAATCACGAATAATAGCAGCAGTAGCACTGATGGATTTTTCAAATCTGCAGGTGAGACCAAGAATAGATTGTTTGTTTTCTTGAGCAATTATGCCAGGATAAGAGCCTAAATAAGGACTCCTGTAATGGCCCCTGCCAATGCACAGCCAAATGTAGAACCAGAAGACAATTGTGTGTCAATAATGACTTCATCATTACATGTAGGCCCCAGAGAGGAATGCCGCTGTCAAGTTGATGGGAGCATACCTATTTGAACAGGTAGAGTAAAATAACCTATGGCTGCACTTTGATAATTCTGAGGATGAACATTAGTAGCATATTTTTCAAAAAACCCCACATATTAGGATCCTTAAGCTGCCAACTAGTGCATATCGATCCTGTATTAGATTGATCAGAGGCATTAAAAATAGGAAAATTGTCAGGATACATATCAGGAGCTATATTAATGCCATGCAAAGAAAAATTAAAGGTACCTGACAACCAATAGTAGTTAGAACAATAGCTATAATTCTCCAGCTTTTTTAATATGTGCTGGGCAGCATCATAATCAGACCAATTATGAACCCAAGTGTGTTTATTGTGACAACAGAAAAACAGACCCCTTGTAAATTGACTAACTTTCAAATAACACCAATGGACAGAATTCAATTGCATCGGGGGTTTAGAAAATAGCCAGGAGTGTGAAATAGATTGTAGCTGTGAAACAATAAATGTAGAAGACATGATCAAGTTAGGGGTAAAAAAAAATTGACCAAATGCCATTGGGGGCTCATAATATAAAGTAATATTTGTGCCATGGGTCATAAACATGTATTGGGCATGATCAACCCACAAATTAGGGTTAAGATGAACCACAGAAGTGTCATTTTGAGCAGAAACACCATTTACCATAAATAAGAAAATACTAAGTAAAATTGTAACAGAATTAGCAGTAATAATAGCAAAAACAGCAGCAACAAGATTTTCAGGAGTCTGAGGTAATGAGGCCTGTTGCAGTTGTTGTTGAGCTTGATATGTAGTTTTAACCTGACCCCAAGTGATGGGTTGCGGGCGCTTTGACCTTGGAAAGATGGACTTCTGTGTTCAGATGAAGATTGAAATCCGGAATCGGGTTGTGAAGGCCCTGATGCCATGCCATGTGCTGGAACCCACACTGCTTGTCCAGTAGAAGGATCTTCCATGGCAGTGTAACCATGACCCCAGGTGATCAGTGGTGTAGGGCCTTTCCAGGTTGAATCTGGAGCTTGGCGATACTTTACCAAAGACCTTGCTAAAAATTAAATGCAAATTAACAGGTAAGTCTGCAAGAGAATCTAAAAAGGTTAAATAATTCCAAATATATAATGCTACAGCAATGAGATTTTGAATCTTTCGCAGATGGTAAGGGCCAGACTCAATTTGTAATTGTTTCTGAAGCAATGCCTTAAAAGTACGATGAGCTCGCTCAACTATAGCTTGTCCCTGAGAGTTCTAAGGAATTCCGTGCACTAAAGTAATATTCCATTTCTGACAAAGGTTTGAAATTCCTAACTAATATAAGCAGGGCCATTGTCAGTTTTCAACTGAGAAGACCGACCCATTACAGCAAAAGAAGATAGGCAATGAGAAATAACATCTGAAGTACGTTCATGTTTTGAAACAGTAACCCAAAGGAAATGTGAATGAGTGTCAATAGACATGTGAAGATAACAGTATGGCTTAAAGGTTGAAAATTGAGTTACATCCATTTGCCAAATTTGATTAGCTTGGGTTCCTCGTGGGTTGATACCCACTGGAAAGGGAACTGCCAGTTGCTGGCAAGTTGGACAAGCATGGACAATATCCCGGGCTTGAGATAATGACATTTTAAATTGCTTTGCAAGCGATTTGGCATTTTGATGAAAATAAGAATGACTATCAACAGGATCAACAAACGAAGAGGCAACATCCTTTCAGGATTCATCTGCCTTTTGATTTCCTTCAGTCAAATATTAGTAAAAGGAGTTTGACTTTGAATGTGTTCCACATACAAAGAATACAAGCGAGTTTCCAAACTATTCTTTAAAGATAAAAACAGGGATAACAAATTCTTATCCAAAAAGAGAGCACAATAAGAAAAAGGAAGAGATTGCATAGCTAAATACACATATTGAGTATCAACGGTCAAATTAATAGGTTGGTCATTGAACAATTGTAAAGCCAAAATCACAGCAGCCAGCTCAGCACGCTGAGCTGAAGTCTGAGTGGCAGTAAATTTAGAATAGCATTGTTGTTGAATCTGCCAGACAACCACACCCCTTGTAACCACACCCTTCTATCAGTGAAGACAGTAAGAGCTTGAGAAATAGGATTTCGCACAAAAATGGAAGAAAAGGCCAGATTTAAAGTAGTCATAACCACTATTCTAGGGTCCTTGGGTGAAGAATACAACAAGTTTCCCACATATTGAGAAAAGGCTGTCTGATATGATTCTGAAATCATCATCAAATGTTCATGTTCAACTTTTGTATGAGTGAAAACTATGCTAATGAGATCCTGTCCACATATCGATGCTTAAACTTATTCAATATTTCTTGAAGGCATGTTCTTTGAAGATCAGTTAATACAACTAGATCTCCTGGTGACTGTGCTCCCTTCAAAGACTGAAATAAGGGCAACATATCACCAGTTGTAATGTAGAAGAATGGGCGTGCCCAATTAATAATGCCAAATAATTTTTGCCATTGTACTAATTTATATGATTTCTGTACTTCTAATTCAGGAAGAATTGGAATGGAAAAATTGTGCAACATTCTATGTCCTAAGTAGGTATAAGGCTCTACCTTTTGAATTTTGTCTGAGGCTATATACAATCCCTGTTGTGCCACAATATCTGTTAACTCTTTTAACAACTTAGATTCATCAAAATCCAGGGCTGCTATCAATATGTCATCCATATAATGATAGACTAAATAGGAAGGAAATTTATTCCGAAAGGATTAAAAGGCATTATCCACGAAATATTGACAAAGTGTAGGGGAATTAAGCATTTCCTGAGGCAACACTCGCCAATGATATCGTTTTGTGGGCATGCTATGATTAAAAACTAGGACAGTAAATGCAAATTTTTCTTTGTCTTGAGGCTGCAAAGGTATAGTAAAAAAGCAGTCTTTAAGATCAACTACCAATAATTTATAAAAATTCAGAATTAAGTTAGGATTTGGTAGACCACATTGTAAAGGACCCATGGGTTGAATACATTTATTAATTTCCCTTAAATCCTGAAGGAGGTGCCATTTCCCATTTTTCTTTTTTATAACAAAAACAGGAGTATTCCAAGGACTAGTAGAAGGTTCTATATGACCAGCAGCCAGTTGTTCTTGATCCAATTGTTGTAAAGCAGCAAGTTTTTCCTTTGATAATGGCCATTGTTCCACCCAAACCGGTGTAGAACAGAGCCATTTAAGAGGAAGAGCCATCATCAAGAATCAAATGGGCATTTAGAAGAGAAAGGATATCACGGCCCCAAATATTAGTATTAATATCTTGAATGTATGGTTGTAGGAAAAAGGACTTACCATCAGATGTTGGAACATTAATTTCCTGAACACTCTGCCAAGCAGCTGTAGAACCTCCTATTCCCCACAATGAAGAAACTGTCATTTTTGGCCACTGTACTGGCCACTGTAAAGAGGAGATGACAGTAACATCAGCTCCAGCATCCAATAACCCTTGAAATGGTTGTTTAATTTGGAAGAGCGTTAACAAAGGACGAGAGGAGTTCAGCTGATGAAGTAAGCCTACAGATAAAGAAGTTGATCCAAATCCTGCATCCCCACAATTACCTATACCAGGAGATGGGATTTCATGTGGAAGAAGAAGCAATTGAGCAACAGAGGAATTACAAGGAAGAACTTCAGGAAGATTCACCCAAATTTGAATCATGAGGATACCAGTGTAATCTGAATCTATTACCCCAGGCACAACAAAACAGCCCTTTTTGTGTGCAGAAGAACAAGGCAAAATTAAGCCAATTAATCCTGAAGGAAGAGGACCTTTAAATTGAGATGGAACTATTTTAACTTTCATGGGAAATTTAAACTCAATTTCCTCTTGAGTGATTAAATTGATCCCAGCGCTACTGACTGTGGCTGGGGAGGAGTGAGAGGGACTGCTGGAGGAGTCAGAGTGATGGGAAAGGCACGCTTTGGATTCTGGTTGGATGCCACACCCACTGTCTGTAACTGCCTTTTTAAACTCTCTTAAGATCTGATAAGGCAGACCCTCCCATTCTGCTACTTGCAGTCCAAGCTGTGGCCCCTGACCAGGACGATATTGTACTGGACAAACAGACAGTAATTTTGCAAGTTCTGTTCCTGAGACAGAGGCATCCTTTTTACAATTCTCAACCATTTTCTGAAAAGAAGACTGAACAATAGAGTCAGGAGGCTTTTGCCCTGTATCTGCAGGAGCTGAGGGAATTGAAGACATATATTCAGGTAAAGAAGGGGGTTAAATGACAGCATTAGTATAACGTGATGGTGGAGGTGTTAAAAGAGAAAGTTCTTTGTGACCAAATTTTTCAATTGCATGTCAATTGAATAAATGCCATTCATGCAAAACTTCTATTTTTGCTCGAGGTTCAGTATGCAATGTTTTCCCTATACGTTCCCAATCAGTTAATTTTTGGATACCATAAACACTAAGCTGCAATCTCCTGGATGACCCTTCAGAGATTTCTCTGTGGTACCTCAGTTTTATTTTTCTTCAACAAATAGCCTAACTCATCTACATACTTCCTTTGTTCCTCAGAAAGTGAAGTCCCCATACTTACAGAAACCAAAAGGTTGAAGAAACCACAAAGGGTTGAAGGTGCACCAAATCCTTGCCAGACAAAGTAAGAGGGTCCCTGTTCGGGCACCATTTGTTGTAATGAAGAGGCAGTCGAGATGTTTGATCATGATCAACTGAATCATCATGATGAACTTTATTGGAGTATTGTCTTACATTTATACACATTTTTAGTTATCCTCCATCATTGGTTAACTTTGGTTAATGCTTAACTTTAGTTACTGTTTAGTATAATCGTAATTAACACAATCTCTAGCTAATAAAGTCTAACATATGTTTACTTCCTCTCTCTAATCCTCTTTGGATTATTGACTTTGTTTGCCTGAGTTGTAATTGCTTGTAAACATTCTTAATCTGAGGTTTGCCATCCGAGACAAGAACATTCCTGCAATTACAACTCTACACTTTCACTTGTTGGATTTTTGAGTCATGCATCGAAATTAATTACCAGAGTCTCTGAATTAAACATTGCAAGTTTTTCAGATTCAGATAGGTTTTAAAAAAATTTCTCTTTGTTTCTTTATATACTTTTAATACCATGCTACATATCTGAAAATACTGAAATCAATCAGATTACTAAAGCATTGTAAAGTATGTCTCTGAAAAGATTTTATATTTGTCTTATTAATAATCAAACTTTGCAGTTCACATAAATTATTCTCTCCCAATGAATAAATGCTTTTGCACTTTCCTCTTTGTTAAAAAAAATTAACAAGAAAATAAGAGGGGAAAAAAATCTGGATTTATTCTTTTCCTGTACTTATCCCTGACATTTGATACCTTCCTTATTTTGGCATGGTGTCTTATAAATTGTTCTCTGTTTCACAGGGGTGGGATTCAAAATTTTTAACAGCTGCTTCTATGGATGTGGCTTAGGTGGTGGGTGGGGCTTGGTGGTCATGTTATTGGCTGGGTGTGGCCAACTCAATATCACTAACATTGAGGCATGCATCTCCTCACCCAGCCTCTCATGACTGTGGGGAGGCTGCAACAGTCGTACGTGTGAAAAATGGTCATAAGTGACTTTTTTCAGTGCCACTGTAACTTTGAATGGTCATTCCACACAAGCAAAGTACCAGCAAAGGGGGGAGGGGACTCCAGAGATGTTCCTGAGACAGGAAGTCTAGTCCTGTCAAGATAATAAGGGTTAACAGAGAGGCAGTTTCTGTAAGCAACACCAGAATGTTTCGTTCCTGCCCTCCTTACAGGATTAGGCCAGTAATTTCTTCTAACAACTGGTTCTCCAAACTGCTTAGAATGTTAACAACCGGTTCTAGCGAATAGGTGTGAACTGGTAGAATCCCACCCCTGCTGTATCAGCCAAGAGACATTCCTGCAGACCATCTTGAAGTCCTGCTTTTCACAGAGGTGAAAAGACTATAAGAAAATGCAGACACACACCCCTCAGTATTTATTATATAACAAAACAACAGAGCTGGAAGGTACCCTGGAGGTCTTCTAGTCCAACCCTTTTCTCAAGCAGGAAACCATATACCATTTCAGACAAATCTCTTCTTGGTTGTCCAATCTCTTTTTTAAAACTTTCAGTGTTGGAGCATCGAAAACTTCTGTTGGTGGCTTGGAGAGATATGAGAATATAGTTTTCTGGGAAAGCCAGTATAATTTGAGAAAGTTATTGATTGCAGTTGCTAAAGATACAAAGGGCTCAAATATTTATCTGCTTTTCTTGAATCTCTATTTTAGGCTTAGCTTTCCATGTGTGGTATGCCTATTTTAAACTGAAATTTTAAACTAGTTTTAGACTACCTTGCCAGTTTGTTGGCTTATTTCACTGTTTTCAGACAGTCTGGTCTAACACTGTTTTAATTGAGGATCCATTATTATTTCATCCTCTGCATAGTATATTCCATCTACATCACTATTTCATCAATAAAAAGGTGTCTTGAATATCTTCTTCACAGTAATTTCACAAACTTTCCCTTGAACCACAGTTATTTCACCCAGTGAGTCTTCAAATGATTTTAAAGACCAAATTTGTTCTATTGCTTAATTTCATCTCTGCCAAGGATTGATCACCTGGGTTTTATGGCCATTAGAAGTATTCATAGTAAAAAATATGTATGAAGTATCCAGAGCAGGGTTCACCAACCTTTTGGACCTCAGGGACCACCAAACTCATAATTTTAAATCCTAGGGACCACTAACTGGTTCTGTGGGTGTACCCTAATTTGTGGGTGTGGCTTGGTGGTCATGTGACTGGCTGGGCATGGCTTGTATGTAATATTATAAATGTTTATATAAATATTGATTTTTTTTATAAAAAAGACCAACTTTTACCTAAAATCAGGCAAAGCAGAAAGGCAGATTGAGTTGCTCACAGAATCACAGATTCATTCAGAGATTTATCTATCTGCCATTGGCTAGCTCAGTCTGTCACATAAAATTTGCTTGCAAGCAAACTCATAAAATTAACTCACAATACACCATGTATGTAAATATTGATTTTTTTTTTTATTAAAAAAGAGCAACTTTTACCCAAAATCAGGCAAAGCAGGCAAGCAGATTGAGTTGCTCACAGAATCATTCAATGATCTATCTGCCATCAGCTAGCTCAGTCTGTCACATGAAATTTGCTTGCCATGAGTCTGGACTGAATAATGGAACCTTCAGTCCTAAGGGAGGTTCAAAGCAGAGATGAAGATCTAAAAACTAGCTAGAAAGCAAGAAATCAAATCATTTCCTGCTTCCTAGATAATCTAAATCTCCTGACAGTAGAACAGCTGATGGTCGGAAAAAGGAAAAATAGCAATTTAGCAGGCAAGTTTGCTGGGTAAGGAGTGAGTATGCAGGGAGGGTTCCCACCAGCCATGTGGGCAGTGCAGCCTTGTGTTTCTGAGCAGCCTGGATTAATTGTTTTGGGGGTGTGCTCTGGGGGTGACATTTCTCTGAAGCCCACCAAAATTTTCTCGTGGCCCCCCAGTTGGCGACCACTGATCCAGAGCATGATGTAGCAAAAGTGGCAGGCAAAGCAAAGGCTTAATCATTTGTTGAAATTCAGTCTGACCTTTCTTTCAATGCACTCTCTTGACAACATTCATTTCTCCTCCTCCAATCTTGAAGAAAATGGTAGTTAGCATTGTCAAAAGACATTCCAATATTTCCTACTGTCAATAATCAGGTATTGTATTGTATCAATTCTACAGCCACTTAAGTCAAAGAAAATCCTACTGAAGTTCATTGGGCAGGCCTGAACAGGATAACATTTGACATTTAGCCCTAAAACAATTGAGCATTCTATAAATAAACACCTCTCCAGGTGCAAACTTTTGAAAGTGCATATGACCATTGAGTGCTACTTTATTACACTTTAAAATAACCAAGAGAAGGGCAGCCGGTTAAAAATTTCCTCTTTGCTCAGTTAAAGTGCTCTCAATCCATTCCTGAACTAAAAGAAAATTGAACCAGTGTGAATTCTCCTGTCCCCATTTCTGATTTTAATTGCTTCTTCTCTGGTGTTCTTCTAGTCAGCTTTGTCCTGATTTTACATATGTAAGGCATGCTAAATAAAATCAATGCCATATTTTTCCAGTTTTGCTGTTTTTCCTCTCTATGTATCACAAGCCAACAGAAAAGTCTGACCAATCCCAATAGAGTGGCATGGGGGGGGTATTTAAGGCTTGATGCTGGAAGCTTAAAGTCTTCTTATATTACTTCCTATCAACTGTCAAGAGGAAGGTGACTTGCTAAAGGAATCATGGCAGGCATGTTCCTTCACAAGTTTTATCTCCTGCCAATTCCAAGCACTGCTGATGTCAGATAAATGGTGTCAAATCAGTCTATCAAACCCTTGGATTATTTCAAACCTCTTACTTAATGCAGAGAAAAAAGTAGAGAAAGATGCTCTGTAAATCTTGACAAGGCCCACATAGCTAGTGAACCCAAGAAACGAGAACCACGTGGATTTCAGAAAGACATTTTTAGTGCTAATCAGGGGTAAAAACATGAACACTTTAAAAAATAGAATTTCCAGGTAGACATACAGAAAGCCTGTATAGTGTAAAAAAGAATCATGTTCTTTGTCTCTGATCTCTCTAAGTCCTTGAGATTTGCAACACCATTTTCATTATGAAGATAATCTTGGGAGGATCACTTCCCAGATCATACTGGAAGAAAAGATCTCCCTCAACTTCCTACCAATTTGCTCTATGATAGAAGAAATTGCTTCAAGGATGACCAGACTTCCAAACATTTTACATTAATAGAAATAGGGTCTTGAAACAATAAGAAATGCCTAGGGACTAAGAGAAGACCTGATTCAAGGATTTATATTTTTAAGGTGAGACAGAGAGCTATAACAATACATACAATTATTATTATTTTTCTCCAAACTTCTCAGACTCTGGGAAAACAGTGGTTGAAAACCAACAAAATACAATCAAGTGAAATGCAATAATCAAGGGACAGATTTTGGAGTAGGGTACAGTGGAAGGAGAAAGGAAAAGGTTTTCTAGAACCTTTGACCAGGAAAAGCAATAACCAAACTACCCTCCATGACTGCTGGTGAGTTAACTTTGGGAATAAGAATGTGAGAAATAAAATTTTAAAAAGGTGCAAAAAGATCTTTAAAGAGAAAGTCAGTTTTTCTCACCAAACTCTTTTCCTTATTGACAAAACCAATCATTCTAAAGTCTGTGTAACCATGTCTTGCTGGATTCTAAAATTGTCTTCCAAAATCCTTCAAATTCTGACAACTAAAATAAAAATTCCATGAAGGCATCTTTTCATTCTCTTTTGGGCAAGTGAGTGGGATGAAGTCTGTCTTTTGATCTCTAGGAAGCAAACTGACATTTGCTTTAATTCCCAAGGAGCTCTAATTCTGATCACTATCTAGATACATCCATATATAATTTTTGCAACAATATTTGCATTTTTGGTGACTATTTCACCCATTGTTAAAGAGAATTTAAGAAACAGAACTTTTAAAAAGTCAAAATAAAGTTAAATACAAAGGAATTTGTAGTCATGACTAATAGTTTTGGAATGTTTGCATTTCTGCTGAAAAGAACTTGGCATATATTTTCAGAAAGAATATGTTTACATCAGTCCTTGTAAAAAAAATAAAGAATTGGAGCAGTACTTCAACTGACAAAAGAAGATGAAGATTTCTTAGTTCAAAGAAAGGTGGTCTATAATAAAAACTGCCAGAGCAAGTAACTCTTGGCAAGAAAGAGGATCAAAAGAAAGGAATACACACAAAAAAAAACCTACCAAAAGCAAAAATATGTATAAGATCTGCACTGCTGGAACTCAGAAACATTTTTCAGACCATCAGAGATAAAACAGGCTCTGAATCTTCAAAGGAATGGAAAGAGTGCAGAAGAGTGAAGATGGTGGATTCCCAAAAAGCAGAGTGGTTGCAATTGCATAGACTCAGTAGGGGATATCAGAGTCAGTTACTGTCTTTCTGACAGCTTTTTCTTTTAGAGTGTGCAGGAACAGATAAGACTATCAGCTAATCTCAACATGATGCTAACTAATAGGGAGGAATTGGAAATAGTAGGAACGTTCACAGAAAGTGGTCATATAATGCTAGAACTCTTATTGGGAAAGGAAAGGAAAGCTGAATGCAGTTCAGTACATACCATACATGGATAGATTTAAAATAGTGAAGACCCAATTGGGGTGCCTCAAGCTTCAGTCTGAGACCTTTGCTCTCCAACATTCAGAATAGTATCTTTATAGCTGTGCTAATTATCAGCAGGACAACTGGGGGGATGTTTTCCCCATTGTGGAATTCACTTATAGTAACTCCGCTCATGCTCTGATTAATTATCACATTTCAACCCATCCATCCATGGCTATTTTCCTTTCCTGATGAATCCCTCCCAGACTCAGTTATTCTGTCAGTTTATTCTAAGATGAAGTAGTTTAAAGTAAAGAACTCTGGAGTGTTGACACCAAAGAAGTAGGCTTGAATATTTGTTTTATTGGAAAAACTACCTGAACATTAAACATGTCTAGGAGACAGTTAAATGAACATACATACACACAACCTTCTTGGCCAGTTCTCTTTTCAGTAAACATATAAATCCAGTTCACTTGGCTGGCTTTATAATAAAGTTTCTAAAGCTGCCAGTTATTATGATTTTGAAAAAAGGATATTATTGGGCATGAAAGCTGGGTTGTATGGCCAAGGACAGAAACAAGAAACTGTTTTCCCAAATTCCATTTTATCCCTGATCTAGAAGAGACTGGACCATCCAAAAGAGAAAGAGAATGAGTTCTGAATGGAAGTCCTATCTGATTTAAACAAACAAGAAATGAGGAAGAGGAACAACTTCTTTACCTGAAGTTAAAAAGAGAAGGAAGAGGAAGAAAGTTAAACAATGGTTCTCAAGGCGGAGATCTCAAGGCAGAGATGTCAGTTGGGTCAAGAAAAGCTAATTTTCAAGATCATGAAGCATAGAATGGGAAATCATTAAAAACTGGGAAAAGTAGGAGGAGTTTGGCATAACATTAAAAAGGAATTTCATCTGCATGCCAATACAGAGCAAGCTACTGTTTTATAAAGTTCATTCTAACCTTGGGCCATTCAATCTGCCTCAGCCTGAGGAAGAATGTAATGGCAAGTCATTTTGTAATAAAGTTTTCTCAAGGTGCAATTTTCAAAGACATGTACATCAGTCAGATTTTAGTCTAAGCAAAAAGCTGGGTGTCTGTAATTTGCACATGAATCCTGGTCTAGCAGCTTGCCATAGATTTATAAGGTAAAGGTAAAGATTCCCCTTGCACATACATGCTAGTCATTTCTGGCTCTAGGGGCTGGTGCTCATCTCCATTACAAAACCAAAGAGCCAGAGCTGTCTGAAGACATCTCCATAGTTGTGTTGCCAACATGACTAAACATTTAAGGCACGTGGAACACTGTTACCTTCCCACCAAAGTGGTCCCTATTTTTCTACTTGCATTTTTATATGCTTTCAAATTGCTAGGTTGGCAGAACAAGTAATGGGACCTCACTCCTTTATGTGGTGTTAGGGATTCAAACCGCTCAACTGCCAAACATTCTTTTTTTTTTTTTT
>BLBF01000052.1:21878964-21902633 GCA_015471245.1 Laticauda colubrina
AAAAAAAAAAAAAAAGGGGGGGGAGAAAATCATCTGGATGCTTCCTTGAGACTGTTGCAGAACACTGATGAGATTGTGCCATGTATGTTGAGTGGTCCTACATTGAATAGGGCATTACTAAAGAGCTTTGTTTATTTTAAAATGTGTTGATCAATGAATAAATTGTTATTGATAATAAAGGTCCATATGTGTGGCAGCTGGGATGGGGGACCATACAGTCCCACTATGGTTGTACTGGAGGTTTATCTATCCCACAACTATCCTTATCTATCTCACAAGCATGGAAAGGCTTAACCATTTTTTCAAATTTTTACCAACACTTTATTAAGTAAACTAAATGAACCAAGTAAACTTTATTAAGTGTCTTAAGCAAAGATAAACTTTATTTAACAAGTAAACAACTCAGTCTCTCAGACTATTCTGAGTCACTCTAAGTCATGTCCATGGTCTCAGCTGTGAAGCGGGCAGTGACTGTGGATGTGGCTGTGGCTTGAGTGCTGGTCTGAGGTGCCATTGGGGTGCTTGGCCCCGAGGAAGCTATCTGAGAGCTGAATCAGTCCCATGAGGTTCAGAGGCCCTTCATCAAGGATTTGTGATGTCAGGCCCAATACTGATGACAGATTGTACGTTGATGGGCTTGGCTGTGGGATGGAGGAAGGGTTGGGAGGAGTGTAGTGGGGCTGTCTGGTCTGTAGCTGGGTCAGGAGTGGCATCTGATGAACCTGGGCCTGGACTGGGAAGTTCTGCTTGTGCTGTGGAAAGTCCTGATAGTCATAGCCTTGGTAGGTGAGGGGCTGTTGAAAGTGGTGGAAGGGATGAGACATCGCCTGGGGTGGAGAAGCAGACCTGGACCGGGTAGGAGCAGCTTTAGCTGGGCCTTGAGGGTTGCTGCGATCTTCTGCTTCATCACCTGGTACTTGGCCTCAGGCAGGTCCCTCAGGGTCTGGCTCACGTAGGTGATGAAGGGCTTCCGGCCCGAGGATGCTCTGTCCAAGTTGACCAGCTGAGAGAGAAGTTCTGTGCTGGTCTTCATTGTGTCCCTGATCTCCAACAGCAAACTGTGGTCCTGGCCCTCCAGTCTGCCTCTCTGCCTGCGTCCTATAGAGCTGGGTGTGGGTGTGGGTTGGCCTCTGGTGGCTGCTGCTTCTTCCTCCATTTGTGACCGCAGGGCGTCATCCTCCATGGGATCCTCCAAGTCCGCCGGCATGGGGAGTGCAGCTGTCGAGGGGGTCTCTGCTGTGGGGCCCTCTGAAGACACCTGCCTGGACAGGGTAGCTGGCTCCTGGCTGGAAGAGGACTGGCTGTCTGTGGGCTGTCTGAGGGAGAGGGGTCTCAGAGGGGCTGCTCCTCGGTGGTGGATCTCACCCTCCAGGAAACTGCACTTGGCCATGACATACTTCTCCCAGTCAGTGAGCTTGACAGCGGCCTGCCCAGATTTCTTGAGGTATAGCTTGCCATACCAGGTGTGCATGTGTTTCCACCATTCCAGGAGTACATCTGCAGTGTACTCCAGGCTCTCTGCCTTGTCTCTCCAAGCTTCCTGCTTCTTCTTGGTGTCACGATAGAGTCTGTGGCACTTTCTCCAGAGGTACTCATTCTCCCTCAGCCGTTCCAGCACCTCATCCTCATGCTCCTCAGAAACGGTGTACTGTTTCCTCTCTCCCTTCTCCTTCCCTTGCCTCTTCCTCCCTCTGGCAGGGGCTTCAGCATCAGGGCCTTCTGGAGATTGTTCAGGGCCTTCAGGGGCTTGAGCAGCAGGGCCTTCAGCAGCAAGGCTTTGAGGGGCTTGAGAGGCTTAGGGCTGGTCCACCACAGCAACAGCAGCAGCAGAAGCTTCAGAGTCAGTGCCCGGGGTTGGGATGCTGGTTCTGTCCTTCTTCACCTTGCCAGGACTTGAACGAGTAGGCACAGACTTCCTCTTCTTGCCTGACTGACGAACCATGGTGTTCCTGCAAGATGTATCTGGCAGCACGTCTTTCCCCTATATGCTGACTGCATGTGTGCTGCATCCTTTTATATCCGCGGAGCGGATGCAATTCATACCCCCCGCATCCGCAGTGAACGCTTTGCATCCGATATACATCTGTGCGGCATCCCCTTTGTTTCCTATAAGCATACGTGATGCATCCGCTTCATCCGCTATGCATCCGCCCCTTCCGCTATGCGTCCGCTTCAAAATTCTCACCTGGAACCCCTTCGGAGGTGTCATCCGCTTTCATCCGCTAGGCTTCCTACAAACATCCATTTAACATCCCTGCTACATACTATCCACATCTGTTCTTTTCCGTTCTGTTTTTGCAAATTTTCGCCAATTTTTGGAGCAGATGAAAATGGATGGAGCCACCCCCAAAATTTTGCTCGTCCGCTGTGTCCTTTATGCATACGTTTTGCGTTCATTGGCCAGTGGGACAGGGCTAACTAGATGTATAAAAACTATCTGCAAAGCAACACATCATAGGAGTACCTAAGTAGCCTGTAAGTGCTTTCAGTTGAGAATGGACTTGCCAGAAAACTGGATACACCGAAGAAAATGCCAGTGAAAAAGCTGGGAGGAAAATCTTTTAACTAATGTTTAATTTTATTTCTATATCCCTTGCCTATGCACAGACAACGATTCTGGTGGGTTTTGCAGAATGGATTGACTCTGATGCTGCATAGCATCCTCTTGGAACATGGATTCTCTGGCCAACCCAAACAGAGGAAGAAGGAGAGGAGTCGACTGATACTCATGTGTGCCTCATGTCTACTCATGTGTAGATTGCATCTACAATCTTTGGAAATGAAATAATGTGCTTGATTACCAAAATGAAGTTCTTGTTCATTGCTAGATCAGGAATGCAACATCTTTCATCCAGAAAATACTTTTGAACAAAAATTCCCATCCAGACTGTCTAATTGTAAGAAATTTTGTACATAATCTTTCAGAGACACCAAATTTCCATCTCTGTCCTAGATTCTATGTGTATGCATTTCTTCTCTGAGGTAAAAAAAACTCTGGTGGTGTCTCAATCAGCTTCTGAATACAGTATTTGTTCCATACCTGGACAGTCATGGTTGATGAGACTCACACATGTTATTACATCTAAATGTGAAGGAGCTTCTCTCCAAGTCTTTTGAATGCTATTGCCTCTCTCTGTTCCTTTGATAATTCATAGCTGGTAGGAGGGTTTTTTTTTGGCATTTCCTACAGTACATTTTTGTTGATTTAATAGCTAATTCCTATTTTCCCTTTTATAGTTCAAAATCTCATTTGAGTCTTATGAATGCCCTCAGCATCCATTTCTCTTCAAACTTTCATAAGCTATCACTATTTCCTTGGGCTTTTCTTATATGTTCAGGTGGAATTGCTTCTTATATGGTGAATATAATGGCCTCTTACCTTCACTTGCAACACTGGCATCCTTAGTGTCCTCCACAGACTGGACTATTGGCACTTAAAGATCTTTACAGTCAAAGGAAATTCCGTTAATGAGGCAATAATGGGATCCTGAGTTATGGCAGATTTTCCCAAAATCCTCTAAAGCCTCTTCAGAATACTCCAAGAAATTCACTGCGCTGTGCATTTTGTTTTTAATTTATATTCCAGTTTTACTGAGTCCCAACAAATCTTTTGATCCATCTGGAAAAGAAGCACGCGAGACTGAGTTCCAACTAACAACTCTTTATTTGGTTAACAGCAACAGTAATGGAACATTGGCTCAAGCCGCGGCTTGCCTGCCGGCTTGTAGCAATGACATCAATTTAATCTTGCCGCCTTTGAGCGGCTTCTTGGATTGGTTCCTAATGAACCAATCCACTACTGGCCTTTTTGGCCAATCAGAATTGACTACTTGGAACCTTCCAAGTTATACAGAACATCCCTCCCCCTTTAGTTCAGTCCTACGTGAGTGACGTAGTCGCGCAGGTAGGTGGGGTTTTTTCTGGTCCTAGTTGACCTGCGCAGCTCATTCTCGCCTAGGACTTCAAGCGGTTTGGTCGGGATCATTGTCTCTCCAGCTTTTCTCCATGGAACCACCTGGAAGGGTGAGTCAGCACTGCCGCTCCCGCCTGAGTTTCTCAGGCCGGTCGAAGTGGTTCTGCCGCTCCCTCACGGTTCAACCGGGCTGGTTGAGCCAGCCTGGCTGGCAACTTCCTGGTCGGCTTCCCTTTCACCAGGACTTCTTCCAAAGGTCTCATCTAACCATAAGTGCTCTTTTTGGTTGGTTAGATTTTTCTGGTTGTGATTTTAATGGTTCATTTTCACACCCTTTTTTATTTCTTTGTATTTTCCCCCCCTCCTTGGTTTTGTTTTCATCAAAATTTATTATTTGAGGTTGCACAATTGTTTTGCACTCAATGTTGTGGGAATGAAGCTGCTCTATGTGCCACTTCCACTCTCTTCCATCGTCTACGTTTAGTCGGTAGGACTGGGGGCCTGTTACTTCATGGCTGGAAGCCAAAGAGGGTCCCCGGTAAAATTCTTTGCATAGACCAGGTTGCCGATTTCAAAAGTGCGGTATCGGTTGGAAGAGTCGGGGGGTTCCTCACAAGTATAATTGGGGTGCAACCTATCTAGATGGGATCTGAGTTTTCTCCCCATTAATAATTCTGCCGGGCTTTTGTTTGTTGTGCTACTGGGAGTGATGTGTTGTAGTGTAAGTAAGCGGTTTAGCTTGTCTTGGACATCCCCCATGGTCCATTTTCTCAAGGCCTTCTTTTGTGAACTGAAACATTTGCTCGGCCCTACCATTCGCTGCGGGGTGGGCCGGCGTGGTTAGTGCATGGCATATACCCAAAGAGGCTAAATATTGTTCAAATTGTATTGCTGTTAGTTGTGACCCATTGTCAGATACCAACAAATCAGGTAAACCATGAGTTGCAAATAATTTGTTTAGCTGTTTTATAACAGCATCGGTTGTTGTGGATGACATTAAGATGACTTCAAGCCAATTCAAATATGCATCCACAACTATTAAAAACGTATTGCCCCTAGTTGGTCCCGCAAAATCAATATGGATTCAAGACCAAGGGCCTTGTGGGGTCTCCCAGTCCCGTATGGGAACTTGTGGTGGTGTGGGTCTAGCTCTCTGACACTTGTGGCATGTTGCAACCCAGCGTTCAATGTCCTTGTCTAAGCCAGGCCATCAGACATAGCTCCTGGCCAGGCTTTTCATTTTAACTATGCCTGGGTGGCCCTCATGTAACATGCATAACACCTCTTCTTATAGTTTGGATGGAATCACCACCTGATCTCCCCACAATAAACACCCCTTTTGTATTGACAGTTCGGTTTGTCTAGTCCGGAAAGGTTTAAAGTTTTCAGTCTTTTGGCCTTCCAGCCAGTCTTTACCTACCCAAGTCAAAACGCGGGCAATCAATGAGTCTTTTGCTGTGGCTCTGGCGACATCATCCGCAGTCAGTGGAAGTTCAGGGCAGGTTTCTACTTGTAGGGTGGCGGTGGCTGGAGCCAGGTCGTCCTCCAAGATCGGTAATGGTGTTCGGCTTAATGCGTCTGCATGGGCGATTTGTTTCCCGGGTCGATGCAGCAATGTATATGAATAGGTGGCCAGGAATTCTGACCACCTAGTCATCTGTGGGGATAGAATGTTCGATGTGGATTTATTCCCAGCAAAAATCCCTCGTAATGGTTTATGGTCAGTAACAATGGAGAATGTTCTACTGTATAGGTATTCATGAAAGCATTTTACTCCAGTGACGATTGCCAGGGCTTCTCTGTCTAGTTGGCTATAGTTGCGTTCCGCTTTGGAGAGCGTTTTCGAATAAAAAGCAATGGGTGCCTCTCTCTCATCAGGTAATTGGTGGCTCAGGATAGCACCGACTCCGAATGGTGAGGTGTCGCAGGTGACCATCAAGGGTAGAGTATTACTAAACTGAATAAGAACGGTGTCTGAGGTTAACAAGTCTTTTATATTTTGAAAGATTTTTGTTCTTTGTGACCTCAAGTCCAGACAGTTTTTTTATCTAACAAACAGTGCAATGGTTCTGCTATCATTGCTTTGTGGGGGAGGAATACTTTATAAAAATTGATCAGACCCAAGAATGCCTGTAAGTCTGTTTCATTTCTAGGTCTGGGTGCATCTTTAATTGCTTTGACTTTTTTTTCTGTTGGGTGAATACCTTGTTCATCAATCAAATATCCTAAAAATTTGACGTGGTCAGTGGCCAGGCAGCATTTTTCTTTTTTAACTTTCAGGCTGGATTCTCTGAATTTCGTTAGCACTCCCCTTAGTCTAGCTTCTAATTGGGTCGCATTTTTCCCTGAAATTAGGATTCATCAAAGTATGGAACGACCCCTTTTATTCCGTTTAATAGGCGTTCCATGAGGCTATGGAAGACGCCTGGGGCAATGCTCACTCCGAATTGAAGTCTGTTACATTTGAACGCCCCTCTATGCATTACTATTGTTTGTGCCTCGGCTGTTATGGGGTCTACTGGAAGTTGCTGATACGCCTGGGCCAAATCGAGTTCAGCAAAAAATTTTCCTCCCCCAAGTGAATGCAGTAAGTGCTGCATGACTGGTACCAGGTATGCACTTTGCTGTAGCACATGGTTCAGGGTAGCCTTGTAGTGTCCACAGATGTGCACAGACCCATCTGGTTTTACAGGTGTCTGGTTTTATTGGTGTCTCCCACTTGGCGTGGTCAATTGGTTCTATGACCCCTTGTGCAATCAATTTATTTAATTGCTCATCTACTTTGGGTTTTAATGCAAAGGGGACCCGTCTGGCTTTTAGTCTTCTCGGTGCTATTTGGGGATCTAGGCTAAAGGCTATTGGGTTTCCCCGGTACCTGCCTAGAGTTCCGTTGAAGACGTCCTGGAATTCGTGTAGCAGGTTCTCTTCCCAATCGCTCGTGACTATTCGGCTCACTCCAATCATCCCAATGCCCAATGGCATGAACCATTCAATGCCCAGAAGGCTGGGACAGTCTCGGTCAGCTATAGTCAATGGCAGGACTTCAGCGTGTTGTTTGTAAGTTACTTTGAAGTGCCCCAGACATACCATGGGAATCCTATTTCCCTGGTAGTCTTTGAGAATTAATTTTTGTTTTTTGAGTTCATTTTGTCTGATGTTTGGAATCAGACGTTTAATTGTGTTCCAAAACACCACTGATAGAAAAGATCCTGAGTCGACCTCCATCTCACAAGGGCTTCCTTCAATGGACACTACAATTCTGACTTTTTTTCCACTTTCTGTCTGTGCGCTTCCTATAGTGACAGTCTGATGTGTGTTTTCTCGGTTGCTGGTTCACTTGCTGCGCTCCCAATTTTCTGTCGGCTTGCCTCGAGTCAGTTCTTGGTAAGGAATTACCGTGTCTGCTAGGGCTGCTGTTTCTTCAATTTCAGCAGACTCTTTTGATATGTCTCCTCTTTTTGCAAGCCCGACAGATGGCATCAAGGAACCTGCACTCGGCTTGGGGGTGGTTTCCTCCGCAACCAGCGCATTCCCGCCAATTTTTCTTCCTTTCGCACCTTTTTTGGTTTGCGTAAAGGCGGTGGACCTCATTGTCATCTTCATCAGTGTCTGATGACTCATCTAGGTCTTCATGGTATGTGTTTGTGGCAGCTTGCTTTCTCCCTCCGCTTGAGATTTTTTCTTTTGGAAGGGTTGTCGTGTCAGCACTGGCGTTCATCATCTTCATTGTGGCTGCTGATTTCTTTGCGGCTTCCGCGGTGGTTGCTTCCATGATTGCCTCTGCCATCGTTATGTTAGGTCTGTTTAAGAGTTTGCTTTGAAGGGTAGAGTCCCTAAGATCTAACACAACACAATCTCACATTGCCTCATCCATATTTTGGAATTCACAGGCTCCTCCAATATGGCGCAGAGCTGCCATGAAATCAGCAATGGTTTTGTCTTCCCTCTGGTCTCTCTTATAAAATTCATGTCTCTTGATGAGGTTTGTGACAACCAGCGCATAGTGAGCTTTCAGCATTCGGTTAACCTCAGACCAGGTCATCTGTTTCACGTCTCTGGGCTTCGCCAATGCCTTCACCATCTTAAATATGGCTGGCCTGCAATGTGTTAGGAAGACAGCCCTTTTTCACTGATCGGAAATTTCTTCCATTTCGTTGTTCTCCAGAAACATCAGGAAACTATCGATATAAGACTCCTAATCTTCTTCATTGGGATTGAATGGTGCGGGCAGCACGTTATTACCAGCCATCTCGTCTAGCATGGTTTTTCTCTCGCCACATGCTCGGTGTCCACTTCAGGACAATCCCACCCTCGTCGCCAGTGTTCCATCCAGAAAAGAAGCACGTGAGACCGGGTTCCAACTAACAACTCTTTATTTGGTTAACAGCAACAGTAATGGAACATTGGCTCAAGCCATGGCAGCCCTTTATATAGAGGCTTGCCTGCTGGCTTGTAGCCAATGGCATCAATTTAATCTTGCAGCCTTTGAGCGGCTTCTTGGATTGGTTCCTAATGAATCTACTGGCCTTTTTGGCCAATCAGAATTGACTATTTGGAACCTTCCAAGTTATACAGAACATCTTTCATCATTATTTATGGCTGGTGATTTATCAAAGCTTTCCAGGAAGTCAATGTTGAAACAAGAAATTATCTTAAAGCATAATTAGACAAAATTGTTGCACAGATCCTATTGCTCTGAAACGTGTAATAAGTTTTCTTGTCAGGTAAAAAATGACAGCTAAAAGCTATCAAAGTAATGTTTTCTTTCAATATGAACTGAAAGAATAGCAAAACTAAGACAATATTTTAAAGTAATATATTTCTTGGATATGTTGAAACATTTCCAGAAAATTCTAATCTACTCAATATACATGAGCAGGAAAGTGGGCCAGGAAGAGCTATTTCAAATAGGCTTTTGTTCAAGCTGTGCATAAGCATATACAATTACAAATGCATCCTCTGGAGGTAATTGAGAAAGCACACAATACTGTATAGTTTTCTTTCCTTCCTTTCCCATGCTGTTTGACTATAAGTCATTGCCTATTAGCAGGCCTTTGTTTGTCGTCTGTGCCACCATACAGCTCATTCATTTTGGTCCAGGCTGCTTGCTAAGACAGGAGTGGCTTTATGACTAGCAGGGTAATGCTTGAAGCTTTCTTTTTTAAACCAACAGCCTAGATGACAGCGAGATAATTCTGTTAAATCTTATACTAGTCCCTGGAATGTGAAACTACAAGGTATGCTCAAACAGAAATATAACGAGAGGAGGAGGTGGAAGAGGAGAAGGAGGAAGAGGAGGAGAGCACCATAACATGGAATTTGGCTAAATTGACTGCCTTGATCAAAAAAAAAATACAAATACTTTTATTTCTACCTGGAAACCACTTCTGGACTTTGTGCTTGAAATGGAAAAAATGAAACTTTGACTTTGGGTTTTTCTGATTAAATAGATTTGTTGTTTTAGAAGTGACTAGTTTAAACTATTATGTAAAAGGAAAAAGTTGAGGTTTGATGTTAATGCCTTATTCTACTGCACCAAAGGCAGTCAGAAGTCAGTGCCTTTTCTTTCTTTTTCCCCTTCTTTTCCTCAGTCTTCCCTTCCTTATTTTTCCTACTGTTTGCTTCTGTATTTTGTTTGTATGCTACAACATAAACTAATAATAACATTGTTGTTTTTTTTAAAGCAATTTGGAGGTACACATGGCAGGTGCAGATTCTGGCACTGTGACAAAGGCATGAAACACTCTGCAACTTGCTACTGCTTACTATGGTCCATATTGGCCTTTCTAAACCTGCTGAAGAAAACATTCATAACTATTTAACAATAGTTTAAAAACTAGCTTTACAGCTCTCGTTTGATTGCCTTCAATTCCACTGGGTGAGGTTGGAAATGTTTGCTTAAGTTCCCTGAATGCTTGTTTGCTGCTAGAGCAATTTAAATTTTTTTCTGCATATACAGACTGGATGCAAGCGCAGTGATTCTTGTTCTTGCCCTGAAATGTTTACAACCACCATTAGTACAGCAGCCAGCTGTCACAAAGAATGTCAATATTTCTATTTCAGAAGGATCATAAAGTCACAGTCTCTAAATTTGCGACTTTATTGATTGCCTGTCATTTCTATAGAGTGAAAATCCACTCCAATTCACTGCAACAAACAAGCCACAAGTAGAATTTTGGGAAATGGCCTTTGCATCCGCAAGAGAAATGTAAGGGCAAAACTCATCATTTAATTCTTTCATTTGTGAACAGTTAATTCTTCTTACTCTATGTCTGTTTGGAAGTATGACCCTTGAGTTAATGGGCTTAAGACCTTGATCTGTAGGCAAAAGGTTCTCTGCTGACTGTGTAAATTCAGTCTTCACCTATCTAATTGATGGGCTGCCTTTTTAAATGTATAAAACTTCCCCTTAAATCTGATTTGATTTCCCTTGTACATGGATGATATGGGATGATTACTGTTAAAATAAATTTTATATCTTTGGTGGCTTGCCTAACAATATAGTTATTTCTTTGGGATGGATGGGAGATTTCATGCAACTTTACAAGGTGTTGGAGTTGGATAGGAGACAAGGTTATCTTACTTGTGTCATGACTACGCAACACATGCATTTGCATCGAAGCCACAATGACCTGAAGGATGGCATTCCTCTTCATCAAAATAAACTCTGTATGATAATTATATGTGTGGTCTATGGAAAATGCTGTGAGATGAAACTCTATGCATTAACCATGATTCATGTGATTAAGTTCATACAAATAATTATCATTAAAAATGGTAATCATGGGTAATAAGGGTAATCAGGGGTAATGAAGGGTAATGAGGGGAAATCATTATAAATATCGAGTCCCAGGAAACTCAGGTTAGATCCATCTTTATTTTGTTTGCTTAGCTATTATCTTGGACACCTTGCAGAGGAAGGAATAAACAATAAGCTTTTGTCTTACGAAATACTGAAGTGAAGAGTGTTTTATTTTCTCCCTTCATTTGTGCCAAAGAGTAGCGGAGGTTTTGAGGACTTTTCGGAGGTGGATGCAGATAATGATGTTGGAGGGGCTGACATGGTGCCTGAGCAGCCCTCCAGTCATTTGGATGAGAATGTGGTGTCTTTGGAAAGTGGACAAAAGATAATGCGAGATGTGAAGAGGATCCCCAGCCTGTTGGGAAAATCCGGAAGGAACAGAAAGCAGCACTGGAGTTGAGAGACGATATGAAAGTTTCACAAGGGAAACCTCCTACTTTTATGCCGCTGACCTCCGGGACTTTTGAGAAGTGGAGAGAACGACGGATTGCTGATGAAGATGAATGTAGTACTTCTACGACCAATTTAAATGCTAGTACATTGGAACTGCTCTGTGTCAAGTATGGTGATTTAAGCATTCATGACTCTACTCCCCCAATCATTTGGGAAAGTCCAGGGAGGGGATTTAGAATGGAAGACACATCTTTCTTTAGTTCAAATGCCAGAGATAGCAGGGAGATGAGTAGGAGGAAGTCGGAGGGAGCATTTTCTATGGAAGTAGATGAATCATTAGCAGATGTAGTAGGAGTATCAGGAACTTGGAGTAAACCTCTAAACCAGTCCCAGGTTCCAGGGTTGAATTTAGGGATGCGCAAATGGGGAATAGACAAACAATTCATTCCTGGGGTCCATCAGGCACGTCTGGATATTGGCGCCAAAGAATGGTTTGGGGTGGTGCTCCTCCTATAAACACTTGCTTTGATGGGAACTCTGATAGGTTGGCATTATTTTTAAGCCAAATTGTGAACCACCTAGAATTATATTCAAACTGCTATCCTTCTCAATGGTCTATTATAGTTGTGATAACTACAGTGTTAACAGGTGATGCTGCCAATTGGGCTGCAGAGTTGCATAGTATGTATGCAAAGGAATTGATTGATGTTGGTTTGTTTTTGGATGCACTCAAAGTTCAATTTGAAAATAGGTCAAGGATACATCAATATGAAGAAGCACTAATGTCATTGAAGCAGGATGGGAGGCCTACTGTGGAGTATGTCAGAGAATTTTGGAAATTAGCAACTAGGTTGCACACCTGGCCAGAAAGACTATCGATTAGAGAATTTAGATTTGGTTTAGATAGAGGATTGAGGCAGGCTTGTCTTTATAGGGGGGTTCCCCAGAAACTGGGGGAATGGTATAAAACAGATGTGGAGTTGGATGTGGGACTGAGAGAGTTCCGTCCTACATTTGGAGGGCCCAAAAGACAACCAATAGGAGCATTAACACCACAGGGTAAAGTGGGGGAGGAGACTAAAAGGATTGGTAGGGGAATAGGGCCATGAGGTGTTTCCAATGCCAAGGTCTGGGACATAGGGCAATGGAGTGTCCATCTATAGAACTAGATGATGGAAAACAGGTGGCTCACATTCCTAGCGCCACAAGTAGCAATTTACCAGGTGGTATCATGAAGGTGTTGGAGTTGGATAGGAGGAAATATTCTTCTTAACTGAAGAATCAAACATTTCTTGCTTTCATTTTAAACTTTGCAGGAATGGCTGGCATAAATGCATTGGAAAACCCTGTTTTCCAATGATGATTGTGGTCCATGTTCAGATGACAGTGATCTACAGCAGTTGTTCAGAAACTTTGGTTTTCTTCCACTAAGCACCTGCACAAGCTTTTTTTTTTTTTTTTTTGACATGAATATGCATAAATAAACACCAGATGGACTTGGCCACATTATGAAAAACAAAGTACACTCTGCAAAGGGAACTAATTGCACAAAAATAATCTATCTGGGATATCTTGTGTTGGATCTCAAGGGTGTTTTGTTTTGCTCTTTTTTTTTTTTCATCCAAGCCAACAGATGTGATGAGCACTTCATAGATTTAACAAAGAGATTGGACCAGTTATGCTTAGGTGTTTTTTTTTTAAAGAAATAAATCTTTGAATAATGCAATATTGTTCAGGCATGGATCTCAACTTAAAATGTCCAAAATGCTTATTAAAAGATACAATTTTAAAATCAAAATGCCCTTTAAAAGTGTATATTTTGGGCTAAGATCTACATTCAAGAGGAAAAGAAAACATTAAAATTGGTTGGATTATTTTTAAAATTGTAGTATTGGTTATTATATTAAAAGGAAGATGCAATGAAGTTAAAATGAACATATGCTAACTATATAGGGTATTAAAATATACTAGTCCAGGGGTGTCAAACTCACATCATCATGGGGGCATCACATGATATATTGGGAATTTTTTCCCCTTCGCTAAACAGGGCATAGGCGTGGCCAGTGCATGACACAGTTTGTCAGGGAGTTTGACAGCCCTGTTATAGCATATTACAATATGCAACAGTTCAAAAGTGCTTCTGGCAGTGCAAGTAAAGCACTGCATGCATCTTTTACAGAACAATGGTGTCTTTTTCCATAATCATGTGGCTGGTCCCTGTGGCTGCTCCATGTGCTCAGGAAAATATATTCATTTATCTATCCATGCATCCATCCACCCATTCTAGGCTTTTATTTCATTTGAGTCAATAGCCACCTTAACCAGCATAGAATCTTATACAACTGCAAACAGGAACAAAACAATAAAAATAGCAAATCCAAACATGAAACCTGAACCAAAGCTAAAAACCTAATCAAAACAAAAGAGCAATGGCAAAAACAAAAATAATTTTGGGAATTTTAAAATTTTTTTAGCTACATCTGCGAAGTGATATTTCATACTTCAGGAATTAATTTGTCAGTATTTCAAATCCTTTTGACCCTGATACATGAACAAATACATGAAGGTAAATATGATATAGTTGGAATAACAGAAACTTGGTGGGATGAAACCCATGACTGGAACATACTGGTAGAAAGATACAAACTATTCAAAAAAAAACAGACCCCATAAAAAAGAGGTGGAGTTGTAGTGTATGTAAAGGACATAAACTATATTGCTGCAGAAATGCATGAAACCAAAGAGGAAAACCTCCTAGAATGCATATGGGTCAATTTAAAAGAAAAAAAGAATGACATGGCCATAGTTATATATTATAGGCCACCCAATCAAGCAGAAAATATAGATGTGCTTTTTGCCAGCCAACTAACAAACTTATGCAGGAAACACACAACAATAGTTATGGAAGACTTCAATTATCCTGATATCAATTGGAAAACTAATTCTGCACCAAGTAAGAAATCAAATAAGTTCCTAACCAACCTAGCTGACAACTTTGTTGTCCAAAAGGTAGAGGGTGAAATTAAAGGGACAGCCATACTGGACTTAATTCATACAAACAGAGAAGAAGTGATAGAGGGAGTTGAAACTGCAGGAACCTTGGGTGAGAGTGACCATGTCATACTAGAATTCAACATAACACAAACACAAGCAACAGAACATAATGACACCAGAGTCTTGGATTTTAAAAGAGCTGATTTAAATAAACTCAGAGAGAACTGAGAGAGAAACTCAGAGAGAAAGATTCCATGGATGAAAATTATAAAGGAGAAAACAACTCAAGAACCTTGGGAAACTCTAAAAAGTATGATCATAGAAGCCCAGACTAGCACAATACCACTGAGAAAGAAAAACAAGAAATCCAAGATGAAACCAGCATGGCTACACAAAGATCTCTCTGGAAAATTGAAAGAAAAAAAGGACAAGTAAAAAAAAAATGGAAAGAAGGACATACAACTAAGGTAGAATATCAGCAGATAGCCAGAATCTGCAAAGACGAAATCAGGATAGCAAAGGCTCAGAACGAACAAAGACTTGCAACAAAAGTCAAAGATAATAAAAAAAAAGTTTCTTCCAACATATAAATAACAAGAAAAAAATTAAGGAAACAGTCGGTCCACTGAAGAGAGAAGTTGGCAAGGAAGTAACAGGCAACAGAGAGAAAGCAGAATTGCTTAATTCATTCTTTTCATCCATTTTCATGCAAAAAGAAACTATAGCTCAACCTACCAAAAACATAACTGTAAAAGACAGACCAGAAACAAAAGTTAAAATAAGCAAAAAAATAGTAAGAGAACACCTGTCTGATCTTGATGAAAACAAATCATGGGGCCTGATGGATTACATCCCAGAGTTTTAAAGGAGCTGGCAGAGGTCATCTCAGAACCACTGCACCATATCTTTCAAAAATCCTGGAGCATAGGGGAACTACCAGAGGACTGGAAAAGAGCTGATGTGGTTCCCATCTTCAAAAAAAAAAAAAAAAACCAACCCACCAGACTCAGGAAACTATAGACCAATCAGCCTAACATCAATACCCGGGAAGATAGTGGAAAAGATAATAAAAAAACAGATCTGCCAATATCTAGAAACAAGTAAAATAATAACTAGCAGTCAGCATTGATTTGTTAAAAACAGATCATGCCAAACCACTTATTTCATTATTCAACACAGTGACTCAATTAGTAGACCAGCAAAATACTGTGGACATGGTAAATTTAGATTTCAGCAAGGCATTCAATAAAGTAGACCACAACCTACTTCTTAGTAAGCTAGAAAAAAGAGGAATAGACAGCACCACCACGAGATGGATTTGCAACTGGCTGGCAAACCATACACAATGAGTTGTCCTTAATGGGTTTATGTCTACATGGAGGGAAGTAAGCAGTGGGGTGCCACAAGGTTCTGTTTTAGGCCCAGTACTTTTCAATATCTTCATTAATGACTTAGATAGGGAATAGAAGGGGAACTTACCAAATCTGCAGATGATACTAAGCTGGCAGGAATAGCTAACACCCAAGATGATAGGCTCAAGATCCAGATGGATCTCAAGATCCAGATGGACCTTGACAGACTAGAACACTGGGCCATATCTAATAAAATGACATTCAATGTAGAGAAAAGTAAAATCCTACACTTAGGCAAGAAAAACCAAAAGTACACATATAGACTGGGTGAAACCAGGCTCAATAGCAGTAACTGTGAGAGGGATATTGGAGTCTTAGTGGACAACCAGCTAAATATGAGCCAGCAGTGTGCAGCAGCCACCCAAAAAGCTAATGCAATCCTAAATTGTATTAACAGAGGGATACAGTCTAGATCAAGGGAAGTACTAATACCACTCCATAAAGCCTTAGTAAGACCACATCTAGAGTACTGCATCCAGTTTTGGTCACCACATTATAAAAATGATGTTGAGGCTCTAGAAAAAGAGAAGATCAACCAGGATGATTAGAGGACTGGAGGCTAAAACATACAATGAATGGTTGCAGGAACTGGGCTTGGCTAATCTAGTAAAGAGAAGGACCAGGGGAGACATGATAGCGGTCTTCCAATATTTGAGGGGCTGCCACAGGGAGGAAGAGGTCAAGCTATTTTCAAAAGCTCCTGTAGGCCAGACAAGGAATAATGGATGGAAACTGAACAAGGAGAGATTTAACCTGGAAACAAGGAGAAACTTTCTGACGGTGAGAACAATCAACCAATGGAACAGCTTGCCCTCAGAAGTTGTGGAAGTGCCATCACTTGAGACTTTCCAGAAGAGATTGGACTGCCAGTTGTCAGAAATTGTGTAGGGTCTCCTGCTTGGGCAGGGGGTTGGACAAGATGACCTACAAGGTCCCTTCCAACTCTGATTATCTGTATCTGTATATGATAAATCAAAGGATACAGAAAGACAATTAATGCTAATCTTATTTAAATATAAAATACTGAAAGCTACAACAAAAAATTTTCAGGTAAGCTCATTAAATAGAGTCGCCTTGAAACATTTATTTCCACAGTTCTTAGACAAGGATTGTGGTATGTTAACCCAATTCACACAGCCTCTCAGATAGATTCACATTATCGGTCTTGTGTATTATGTAATTTAACTCTAAGGGCAAGCTAATAAAAAGTAGCAGTTGTCCAGGTAGTCCTCAACCAGCTACCACAATTGAGCCCAAAATTTATGTTGCAAAGTGAGAAATTTGTAAAGCGAGCTTTCCCTTATTTTATGACTATTCTTGCCACATTTAACTGAATCACTGCAGTTGTTAAATTAGTAGCACAGGTTGTTAAGTGAATTCGGTTTCCAGTTATCTGGATCAAAACTCATTTATGTTTGACCAATCAGGCAAAAAAAAAAGAGAGAAAAAGTAAAAAATGCTGTGCAGGTAGTCTCGATTTACAGCCACAACTGAGCCACAAATTTCCATTGCTAAGTGAAATAGTTGCTAAGTGACTTTTGCCCCAGTTTAGGAATCACTGCAATGCTAAAGTTACTAACATGATTGTTAAGTGAATCTGGCTTCCCCATTGATTTTACTTGTCAGAAGTTCCCAAAAGGTGATCACATTATCCCAGGACATTGCAACTGTCATAAATATGTTGCCAAGCATTCAAAGTTTGATCACATGATCATGGGAATGCTGCAGTGGTCGTAAGTGTGAAAAACAGTTATGTTGCAACTTTGAATATTCACTAAAGGAACTGTTGTAAGTTGAGGACAACATGTACAATGAAGCCAATAATTCTGCACGGCAAAACAGTAATTATAGTTGTAGTTCCAGGTTCTACTTAACTCAGGTACAGCATATCCTAATTTTGAATAGGAGTAGAATGGGAGAGGCAAATGGAGGAATTCTGTGGTTACTTCCATTCTGTCTAAATGTTATGCCAGAAAGTGGCAGTGCATTGCACACATCACATCATAAATAACCTCAGCTGGATTTTTTCTCCATTTTAAGTAGATTTGCAAGTCAGAAAAAGGATTATGGATGCACATAGACAGGGACTGTCTTTAAGAAGGTAACTATTAAAGGAAACAAAGTAAAGCCCAGGTCACACAGCACCAAAAGATGGAAAGAGGATGTAAAATGGAGAGAAAGACTTGCCATCTGTTGGTTAACGAGATGCATCCGTTCTGTACTCACTGCGTCCGTTTTTCATACTCTCTATCCGTCCAGCATCCGTCTACTGAGATTTCATCCGCTCAAAAAGTTTTGAGCTGCACAAAACTTTTTGAGCAGATAAAGTATCCAACACGTCTGTTCTACATCTGCTACGCATACGGGGAACATCCGTTATACGTCCGTCGTCATCCATTACGTGTCTGCTATATCCATTAGGCATCCACTGCGCATCTGCGCAACTCACATCTGCTCCAGCGGAAAATGGACACAGGGAGGAAGAGAAACGGACGCGGAATGGACACGCAGCATTAGTAGCATGGACGTAGAAATGATGAAAGCAGATGCATCTCGCATACAAAGCATTAAAACGGAAAAAACGTTCATATAGGGGACATATCTCAGATATTTAGGATGTCTGCAGGATGTCTAGAGGATGCAAAAGGACATCTAGCAGAAAACCTATATTTCCTATAAAAAGGGGGAGAAATCACCTGAATCTCACTTTCAGTCCAGCAGCCCTGTGGTGCAGACCTCTTCAGCCATCATCTTGCTCTTACTCTTCCACAGCATCCAGTCATCTCCACCATGGATCGTCACACACTCCTTTTGGTAGCCACCATCATTCTACAACAGTGTGAAGCCCTCTACAGGCTCTTTCACCTGTTCTACGCAAAGAAAAGGAGGCATCCAAGAAGTGTCTGGGTCCGAAGATGGATCACAAGAAGAGAGGAGTACGGACTGTATAACAAGCTGATGGTGGAGCTGAGGAATGAAGACACTTGTGCATTTCAGAACTTCATGAGGATGCCGCCAGCCATGTTTCACGAAGTTGTGCAGTGGCTGAGACCCAAGTTGACCAAGGCAAACACAAACTTCCGGCCCAACCTGGACCCTGGTCTGAAGGTGGCACTGAATCTGCACCACCTGGCCTCAGGGACCATGTACAGGAGCATGCAGTATGTCTGGAGGGTGCCACACAACACCATCAGCATTTTGGTCAGAGAAGTGGTGCAGGCCATCATCGAAGAATACAAGGAGGAGCTCCTCCAGTGCCCCTCCACTGAAGAAGGCTGGAAGAAACTTGCAGAGAAGTGGTATCAGAAGTGGAACTTCCCCCACACCATTGGAGCCATAAATGGGAAGCAGGTGGCCTGCAAAGCTCCAGCCAAGTCAGGGTCCACTTATCACAACTACAAGGGCTTCTTCAGCATCATCCTCTTCGCCATGGTTGATGCTGACTACAAGTTCATGTACATCAATGCTTCAGGCAACGGGTCATCTTCAGATGCCCAGGTATACAACGCCAGTCACCTCAAGGAGGGGCTGGAACGCAACCTCATCATAGGCTTCCCAGATCCAGACCCCCTGCCCAACAACACACAAGATGTGCCCAACTTCATTTTGGGGGATGACGCCTTCTCCCTCAGAACCTACCACATGAAGCCCTACACTTCCAGATGCCTCACCCGTGAAGAGACGATCTTCAACTACAGGCTGTCCAGGGCAAGACAGGTGATGGAGAACACCTTTGGCATCCTGGCCAACAGGTTCCAGGTATTTCTCACCACCATGCAGCATCGCCCACAGACCATGAGGAGGATCGTAGAAGCTTGCTGCATCCTGCACAATCTCATGCGCACCCGCTACTCAGTGTTGCAGAACAGGCTTGTGGACCTCCAACAAGGCAATGGGGACATGGAGCCTGGTGAATGGAGGCAAGGGTGAAACCTGATAGATACTGTGGATGTGCAAGGCCCCAACAGAGCTTCATGTGAAAGGAAGAAGCAGCGCAACCTCCTGAAACACTGATGCAACTTCCCAGCTGGAGCAGTGGAGTGGCAAGAAAGGATGGCAGATGATTAATGGATGCTTCCTTGAGCCTGTCTCATCACACTGATGAGATTGTGCCATGTATATTGAGTGGCCCTACAATGAACAGGGCATTTAATAAAGAGTTGTGTTTATGTTGAAATGTGTTGATGAATGATTAAATTATTATAGATAATAAAGGGTCATAGGTGTGGCATCTTGGAGGGTGGACCATACAGTCCCACTATGCTTGCACTGGAGGTTTATCTATCCCACAGCTATTACCCATCCCAAAGGTATCCCTGCCCATCCCACAGGTATCCCTGCCCATTCCACAGATATTACCCATCCCACAGGTATCCCTGCCCATTCCACTGCTATCCTAACCCACCCCACAGCTATTACCCATACCACAGGTATCCCTGTCCATCCCACTGCTATCCTAACCCATCCCACAGCTACTACCCATCCCACAGGTATCCCTGCCCATCCGACTGCTATCCTTACCCATCCCACAAGCATGCAAAGGCTTAAACCATTTCCACCAAGACTTTATTGACTAAAAGAACTGAACCAAGTGTGTGAAGCAAAGATAAACTTTAATAATAACAAACTGTAAAAGCAAAATGACCCAAGTCTGGCACTCTTCTCAGTCACCCTGAGACGTGCCCATAGTCTCAGGGGTGAAGGGTCCAGGTGCTGTGGAGGTGGCTGTTGCTGTAGTGCTGGTCTGAGGTGCCATTGGGGTGGCCCCGAGAGGACAACAGGGGATGGTGTGGGGAGGACGCTCTCAGAGAGCTGGCTCAGTCCCGTGATGTTGAGTTCCCCTTCCTCCATGACATGGGGTGTCAGTCCCAAGACCGATGACAGATGTTCTGAGGCCGGGCTGGCTGTGTGGTGGAGGAAGGAGCAGTATAGTGGGGATGTCTGGTCTGCAGCTGAGCGAGGTGAGGCGTGTGTGGCATCTGTGGTGTCGGTGGAATCAGTGGCATCGGTGGCATCGGTGGCAACGGTGGCATCAGTGGCGTTCGATGATGGCCTGCACCACTTTTCTGACCACAATGCTGATGGTGTTCTGTGGCACCCTCCAGGCGTACTGCATGCTCCTGTCCGTGGTTCCGGAGGTCAGGTGGCGCAAAGTCAGTGCCACTTTCAGCCCAGGGTCCAGGATGGGCCGGAAGTTGGTGTTTGCCTTGGTCAACCTGGGTCTCAGTTGCTCCACAACTTCGTCAAACATGGCTGGTGGCATCCTCATGAAGTTCTGGAGTGCACGAGTGTCTCCGTCCCTCAGCTCCACCATCAACTTGTTATACAGTCTGTACTCATCTCTTCTCGTGATCCATCTTTGGACCCAGACACTTCTTGGCCGCCTCCTTTTCTTCACATAGAACAGGTGACAGAGCCTGTAGAGGGCTTCGCACTGTTGTAGAGCGATGGTGGCTACCAAAAGGAGTGTGTGATGATCTATGGTGGAGATGACTGGATGCTATGGAAGAGCAAGAGCAAGGCTGAAGAGTTCTGCACCGCAGGGCTGCTGGACTGAAAGTGAGATCCAGGTGATTTCCTCCCCCTTTTTATAGGAAATATAGGTTTTTCGCTAGGTGTCCTTTTGCATCCTCTAGGCATCCTGCAGACATCCTAAATATCCAAGGTACGTCCCCTATATGAACATTTTTTGCGTTTTAATGCTTTGTAAGCGAGCTGCATCCGCTTACATCCTTTCTATTTCCGTGCTACTAACTCTGTGTGGATGTTCCGTGTACCTTTCGCTTCCTCCCTCTTTCTGTTTTCAGCTGGAGGGGATGTGAGTTGTGTGGGTGCCCAGAGGATGCCCAGAGGATACAATGGACGTGTAACGGATGACAATGGACGGAGAACGTTTGTTGCCTGTATGTGTCGTGGATGTACATCATAAGCGGCGGAAAGTTCATCCACTCAAAAAGTTTTCTGCAGCTCAAAACTTTTTGAGCGGATGAAATGTCAGTAGATGGATGCTGGACGGATAGAGCGTATGAAAAAGGGATACAGTGAGCACAGAACGGATGCATCGCGTTAACCAACGGATGGCAAGTGTTTCTCTCTGTTTTACATCCTCTTTCCATCCGTTGGTGCTGTGTGACAGGGGCTTCACATATGTGCTGTTCAGCTTCCTTCGGGTATTATCCCACGTCATTGTAGTGCTTTTAAAGTTGAAGCAACGTTTCAGCAGAATCTCATCTGCCATCATCAGGCTTCTGTGTTGAGTTTCTATGTGGGTCAGGCTATCACAACCGTTGGTTTTAAATTTGAGTCTAGCCTGTTGCTGTGCAGGATGTTTTTTTTTTTTTTTGACATCCTGATTGGTTGGGAGCCTTGGTCTGTGTTTATTGGACTTGGAGTGTGTTTGATTGGTGTTTCTGGTTCCTTCTGTCTGTTTTGTGGCTTTGATTGGCTGGCAACACTCTGCTCCTGCACTGGAGGCTTTCAGTGCAGCTTGGCTTCACGTGAAAGGATGGCTATTATCTATTCGGAAGCTAGGTTGCATCTAGGTGCCTGGTTGGGGTGTGTTAGAGCTGGAGGTATCAGAGGGAGTCTGTTTGTGCCCAGGTATTTCCCTGGCTTGTGGTGTGAAGATCTTTCTATTTGAGAGTTTAGGCTTCCAAATCATTGACAGTCTGGTGGAATCATCTCTTCTATTCATGCTTTCAGGTCTTTTTTCAATCTCTATGGCTTCTCTGATGATTCTGTGGCTGGGGTTTTCTATAGTGGTTAGAGTTTTGGTGCCATTTAAATTGATGTTGTGACCTGTGGTTTTCATGTATTGGACTAGTGAGGAGGTGTGTAACAGCATTTTTACTGCATTTTTGTGTTCATCCAGGTGGGTACTTATTCTTCTATTCGTCTGCCTAATGTATGTGGCCGGGCATGATGCATAGGGAACTTCGTATATGCCTTTGTTTTCCAGGTCAATTTTGTCTTTGGGGTTTCTAAGGATGGCTGCTATTTTTTTGTCTGTTTTGAAAGCAGTCTTGATGTGATGCCTGTGTAGTATCTTATTGATTTTGTCTATAGTACCTCTTATGTAGGGCAGGGTAGCTGTTCCATAGGTCTGTTGATGTTCTGGGTCTCTATTCTGCCTTGGTGTGTTTTTGTGGATCAAGCTAGTGATTTTCTTTTCTGTGGAAGCCGTGGCTGTCAGTACTTTAGTCAGGGTGCATAGTTCAGTCTTTACATGTGCATTGTCTGCAATACATTTGGTTCTGGTGATTAGTGTTTTGGCCAGGGAATTAATCTGTGCTGGGTGGTGGTGGGATTGGGCGTTGAGGTAGCGGTTGGTGTGTGTTTTCTTCTGGTATATGGTGTGTCCTAGTGTGCCATCTGTTCTTTTGTAGATTAGTACATCTAGGAATGGCAGTTGATTGTTTATTTCCATTTCCATGGTGAACTTGATTTTGGGGTGTGTGCTGTTTAGGTATATTAGGAAATTGTTTAGGTTTTCTTTTCCATGGGGCTAAATCACAAATGTGTCATCGATGTATCTTAGCCATAGTTTGGGTTTCTGGGTGGCCTTAGCCAGGGCTCTGGATTCGAATTCTTCCATGAATAGGTTTGCAATGACGGGTGACAGTGGTGATCCCATAGGGACTCCTTCAATTTGCTTGTATCTTTGTCTTTTGTATATGAAATATGTATTGGTTAAGCAGTGTTCTGTTACTTCCATGAGGTGTTTAGCTGGTTGGTATTTATTTTTGATGATTTCGAGAGTTTCTTTTATCAGGACTTGAGTGAATAGTGAAACCACATCAAAACTTACAAGCAGATCTTATTGTTCCAACTTTAGATCTTTGATCATTTCTAAGAAGTGGTTTGAGTTTTGTACATATGAAGCTGCGGTTTCAGCATGGGGCTGTAGTTGTTTTGCTAAGTGGCTCCTAGCCAATCAGAATGGAACAGCCTCGAATTTGAAACCAAAAGCTGTGAGACACACATCCATACAGAAGCCTGATGATGGCAGATGAGATTCTGCTGAAACGTTGCTATAATTTTAACAACACTACAATGAAGTGGGATAATACCCGAGGGAAGCTAAACAGCATAGATAGATAGATAGATAGATAGATAGATAGATAGATAGATAGATAGATAGATAGATAGATAGATA
>BLBF01000052.1:21908009-21968744 GCA_015471245.1 Laticauda colubrina
ACCTGCATTTGTAGGTGGAAAAGAATACATTTTTCTTTCTTAGCACAGAATCCCTTAACCTGCTCCCCTCTCCTTCAGTTAGACCTCCTTGGATAACATAATAAGTCCAGCAGATTGGAAACTCTTACACTTTGATCCCAACTTAACTGAATCACTTCTTTCAACCATTTTTCTTCTCACAACCAATATCAATATAAGGCCATGGATATTTCATTATTTCTGTTCTGTATGCAAATAAGGTTACTCCAAAACATGCAAATCTGATTGGTCAACTAAAGTAAGCATCGGATTGGTTCACTAAGAACCAATCCAAATAAAGTAAAAAAGGCAGCAAATTCGATCAGCTGCCATTGGTTACAAGCCGGCAGACTCGCCTGTATAAAAGGCTGCCGCTAAGTTGGCTAACCGTTCCGTTTTACTGACTCCTGTAAATAAAGACTTTTCGTTGTTGGAACCCGGTCTACCTCGTGTTTTTCCAAACGAAACACTGGCGACGAAGGTGGGATCGTCCTGAACACGAAAACTGCACGCTGTGATAAGAAGCCCAGATGACGACAAAGATGCCTGGAAACAACGCACCACCCGCACCCTTCAACCCCAACAAAGAGGATTGGGATTCCTATGCAGATCGCTTCCAAATGTATCTGGAAAGCAATGAAATGGAAGGAATTTCAGAGCAACGAAAGAGAGCTGTGTTCCTAACACACTGTGGGCCAACGGTTTTTAAGATGGCAAAGGCTCTAGTGAAGCCACAAGATGTCAAGCAACTAACGTGGCCAGAATTGCAACGAATCCTCAAAGCACACTACGCTCCGATGGTGTCAAACTTAATAAAGCGACACGAATTCTACAGGAGAGACCAGAGAGAGGGAGAGACCATCGCCAATTTCGTTGCCGCACTTCGACAAATAGGTGGTGAGTGTGAAATCTCAAACCTCGATGAGGCAATGAGGGATCGAGTGGTGTTGGGTTTGAGAGACTCGACCACACAGAGTAAACTACTCAACAAACCCAACATCAGCGTAGCCGAAGCTATCAAGGAAGCCACAGCCGCCGAAGCCATGAAAAAATTGGCTGTCACTATGAAGAAAATGAACACACATAGTGACGAAACGAACCCAACCAAAGACAAAAAACAATCTACCACCACCATACATTACGAAGAGTATGGCGAAACACCTGACACTAGCGAAGAAGACGACGAGGTCCACCGCCTATACACGAACAGAAAAGAACACGAAAGAAGAAATTGGCGGGAATGCGCTGGCTGTGGAGGAAACCATCCCCAAGCCGAATGCAGATTTCTCGATGCCATCTGCAGGGTCTGCAAGAAATGAGGGCATATCGAAAAAGTCTGCAGAAACAAAAAATACTACAGCCCCACAAGACGCAGAAATTCCCTAACACGAGCTGAGCCTAAACGAGCTGAAAGAAAGTGGCAACAAGAGAAGCGAGCCAATACACATCAAACTGTCATTATAAAGAGCGCCCAGACGGAAAGTGGGAAGAAAGTTAAAGTCGTTGTAGAGATCGAAGGGAAACCATGCAAGATGGAAGTAGACTCGGGGTCCTTTCTCTCTATGGTATCGTGGGACACAATAAAACAGCTAGTCCCAGATATCAAAACCAAAGAACTAAAGAAGCAGCACCTAACTCTCAAGGACTACCAGGGAAACCAAATCCCTGTAGTCGGCATGGGACATTTCAAAGTTACCTACAAAGAACACGTCAAAGTGCTACCGCTGACCATAGTCGACAGAGACAGACCAAGTCTCCTGGGCATCAAATGGTTTGCACCATTGGGCATTGGGATGACCGGGATCGATCGAGTGACTGCAACCGGCTGGGAAGAAGACCTCATCCGGGAATTCCAGGACGTTTTTGACAGCTCACTTGGCAAGTATCGGGGAAATCCCATTTCTTTCAGTTTAAAACCCCAAATAGCCCCACGAAGAATAAAAGACAAACGAGTTCCCTTTGCGCTAAAGGCAAAAATAGAGGAACAGCTAGACAAATTAATAGCCCAAGGGGTATTAGAACCTGTGGACCATGCCAAGTGGGAAACACCTATAGTCACACCTATCAAACCCGACGGGTCCGTTAGAATCTGTGGTGACTATAAGGCTACCGTGAACCACGCATTACAATCAAGCGCATACCCGGTGCCAGTAGTCCAGCATTTGCTTCACTCCCTGGGAAAAGGGAAGGTTTTTGCTAAACTCGACCTAGCACAAGCCTACCAACAACTCCCAGTGGACCCAGAAACTGCGGAAGCACAGACTATAGTTACCCATAAGGGCGCATTCAAATGTCACCAACTGCAATTTGGAGTAAGTGTAGCCCCAGGCATCTTCCAGAGTCTAATGGAACGCCTCCTAAATGGTATACAAGGAGTCGTACCATACTTTGATGACGTCCTGATCTCAGCCAAAGATGAAACCCAATTAAAAAAAAGACTCAAAGAAGTACTAACTAAATTTAGAGAAGCTGGCCTCAAGGTAAAAAGAGAAAAGTGTTGCCTAGTTAAGAATAGCATCGAATTCCTGGGCTATTTAATAGACGGAGAGGGTATACACCCTACAGACAAGAAAATTAAAGCTATCAATGAAGCACCAGAACCAAGAAACAAAGCCGAACTACAAGCATTTCTTGGACTGATAATTTTTTATAATGTATTCCTACCGAATAAAGCCACAATAGCAGAACCATTGCACCGTCTATTGGACAAGAAAGCAATTTGGACTTGGGGTTATAGAGAAAAGGATTCTTTCCAGAAAATAAAAAAATTGCTAACATCAACAAACGTTCTCATCCAATTTAGCAACACACTGCCATTGAGGGTGACCTGCGACGCTTCGCCATTTGGAGTCGGTGCCATCCTGAGCCACCAACTGCCTGATGGCAGAGAGGCACCCGTCGCATACTACTCAAGGACCTTGTCTAAAACCGAGAGGAATTACAGCCAACTCGACAGAGAAGCCCTAGCAATTGTCGCTGGAGTGAAACGCTTCCATGAGTACCTCTACGGGTGGACTTTCCAAATTATAACAGACCACAAGCCACTAATGGGGATTTTGGCGGGAAACAAGCCAACACCAAATATCCTTTCTCCAAGAATGACTAGATGGTCAGAGTTCCTAGCAGCCTATTCATACACTCTGACACATCGACCAGTGAAAGAAATTTCCCATGCGGACACTTTGAGCAGAGCACCCTTGCCAGAAACCGAGGAAGACCCGGCACCAGTGATGACAGCATTACAAATAGAGACTTGCCCCGATCTACCCATATCTGCTTATGATGTCACCAGAGCCACCGCGAAAGACTCAGTGACTTCCCGCATCCTCAGCTGGGTAGGTAAAGGCTGGCCGGAAAACCAAAAAACTGAAAACTTTAAACCTTTCCGGACCAGACAGACTGAACTTTCGATTCAAAAAGGGTGTTTATTGTGGGGTGATCGGGTAGTGATTCCTAACAAACTGCAACCCAGGGTACTCGGGATGTTACATGAAGGGCACCCGGGAATTGTGAAAATGAAAAGCCTTGCAAGAAGTTATGTTTGGTGGCCAGGAATTGATAAGGACATAGAATATTGGGTAAGCTCGTGCAACAAGTGCCAGGGAATTAGACCGTCCCCTCCTAAAGCACCTATTAGAGACTGGGAAACCCCGCGAGGCCCTTGGTCAAGGATCCACATTGATTTCGCAGGTCCTACCAAAGGGCATACATTTCTGTTTGTCATTGATGCCTATTCTAATTGGCTAGAAGTAAAAATCATGCCATCAACGACAACAGAAACTGTAATCAAACAACTAGACAACCTTTTTGCCACCCATGGTCTACCGGACGTCCTCGTATCAGACAACGGGCCACAGCTCACCAGCTTACAATTCGAGCAATACCTAGCCTCCCTAGGTATTAGACATGCCCTAACCGCGCCAGCTCACCCGGTCGCGAACGGCAGGGCTGAGAGAATGGTCCGGTTTACCAAAGAGGGAATAGAAAGAATGGACACCGGGGACGTCCAACAGAAAATAAACCGGTTGCTCACTCTCCAACACATAACGCCCAGTACCACGACCAACAAGTCCCCAGCAGAATTGCTCATGGGGAGGAAATTAAGATCACACCTTGATAGATTGCACCCAAATTTTATGCCAGAAACCCCCCCCAACTCCTCCACACGATTTAGGAAATTTGAAGTAGGAGAGTTGGTTTACGCTAAAAACTTCACCGGGGACCCTGTTTGGCTACCAGGACAAATAACGCAAATAACAGGCCCCAAATCCTACCGGTTAACAATTGACGACGGCAGGGAATGGAAGCGACACATAGACCAGCTCCGTTCCCGAAACATAGAACAAAATACAGACATACACCCATACATGGAAAAAACTGGGGATGGACAAACCAAAGGGGGGGGGGAAATGCGAGAAACAAATAAAGAACCGATACAAACAAAACCCAAAGAGATTAACAAACAAAAAGAGCAAATAAAAGACTCACTGTTTGAAGAGACTTGCGTGAAGAGCCCATCGGAAGGGGACAGCCAGGCCAGCTCGACCTGTCCGGAGGAAACGGGAGGGAGCGGCAAAACCGCCAGCCTAAGAAACTCAGGCGGCGGCAAAATGGCTGACTCACCCTTCCAGACGGTTCCAGAGAGAAGGACGAATGACACAACAGCCCCATCCGAACCGGTCGAAGTCTCCGCCGAAAGTGAACTGCGCAGGTCCAGTCGAGCCAGGAAAAGCCCCGCCTACCTGCGCGACTACATCACCACGTAGGACTGAACTAAGGAGGGAGGGGTGTTCTGTATGCAAATAAGGTTACTCCAAAACATGCAAATCTGATTGGTCAACTAAAGTAAGCATCGGATTGGTTCACTAAGAACCAATCCAAATAAAGTAAAAAAGGAGGCAAATTCGATCAGCTGCCATTGGTTACAAGCTTGCAGGCTAGCCTGTATAAAAGGCTGCTGCTAAGTTGGCTAACTGTTCCGTTTTACTGACTCCTGTAAATAAAGACTTTTCGTTGTTGGAACCCGGTCTACCTCGTGATTTTCCGAACAAAACAATTTCATTGCAAGTTACAATCTTGTTTATACTCCTCTGCCAATAATTCATTCTAAATTTCATGAGACTTGTTCTCAAGTAAACAAAGCATGATTGAATTATAAAAAGAAATATTAAAACCCAAGAATAGATTCCAAAAATGCTTTTTCAAAAGGTAACTGGCCTTTTTTCCCCTTGAAGACATTTTGCTTCTTATCCAAGAAGCTTCTTCAGTTTTGAAGAAGTTCAGTCAGAATTGAAGACACTTCTTGGATGAGAAGCAAAATGTCTTCAAGGAAAAAATACAAGTCCAATTGCCTGTTGTTGAAAAAACACCTTTGGGATAATTATGACCTGGATGACTGAATCTCCATAGACACTAAGAACCCATCAAATGTTTTTTTAAAAAAAACCCTTAATTCAATATTTAGATCTAAGATAACTTCCCTAACTTTGTCAGGCCCAGCCCAAGAATGACATAGAACAATCCAGTGAAAATCAGTTCTTTATTTGCTCACGCCAAATAGACAGAAAATTGCTAGACGAAACCTGTACTACTCTCACGTTAGCAAATATGCCATGGCAGATTCTATGGAGTGTCTATCCTTAATTTTTCTCTGCCTCCTATTGAACTTCAGGCTGTGTTGGAATATGCTCCTCCTTCTTTGAAAACAGCCATTTCACTGTAGTCTCCACAGGCATGAATATCCTACATATCATCTCTGTTAGACAGTATATTTTATGAACTTGGTGGTATTGGATCAAACTGTATCAAGCAATACCAGATGTTGAGTCTTGCTTTTTATGTCACTTATTTACCTACTTACTTAATTGTTTTGGGCATTTATTTGATTGCCTATCCTAATCATATAATTCTGGATGTCTAACAAGCAGGAATACAGAGATGTCCATATAAAAACAATTTTAAACCCTAGGCAAGGATACTGGGTAAAAATATTAAATCAACTAAGGCAAAGATATAGAGGAGGCTTGATGAATATTTTGAAAAGATCTGCAGGAAAAGCCAGGTTTCTAAGACTCTCCAAAAATGCAATAGGATGGGGTGTAACAACTTCAGCATGGCAGCTGTTCTTGTAAAGAGTCAAAGAGATGACCTTGGAGAAACCATGTACTGTCAGATACAGATACAGGTTTTAACACTACAAAATGATTAAAATGTTAAAAATAATTTTGAATTCACTTTACTTTAACTGTTCTGGTATAAAAAGGAAGACAAAAAAGGTGGTGTAAAGTGCAATTTTTGAATGCTCTTTAAAGATAGCCCATGTGGAACACACTTTAGTAGTCTAATCATGAAATTGCTAAGGAAGAAATGACTGTTCACATTGTCTCTTGATCTAGGAATGAATACAAGTGATATATGAGATGGATTTGTGGAAGGAGTTACTTGGACTTTACTGCTTCACAATTTCACACTGAATTAATCTGCGATCTGAAAACTCCACAACTTGGGAGAAAGCTAAAACCCTAAATGACCAGTCTTGGTAGAGTTAGAGTTTTTTTCTCTCATCCGGACTTTTACGGCCTCCATGGCCCAGAGAACCTCAACTTTCTTCTTATAGATAAACTTGGGCAGAGATGTATAACTGAGTATCCTCAATCTACTGATGAAATCATCAGTTGCCAATAAATCACCTCATCCAGTGGCTTCATGTTGATGTTAAATATTCTACAAAACAGGTAGCACCCCTCTAGAAGGCATTCGCTGAAGTTTGGATTGAATGAAATATTGGTTCCTGAGAGGTGTTAATCAACCAGAAGTGATATGGAAAGGAAAAAAATAGTTGCATCCCAACCAGTGAATCATTAAAATGTCCATCATATATTTTTCATTATGATAATCATTTTTATACATATTTGTTCTGATGGACTATAGGCACTGGCAAAAAAAATAAATAAATGTAATTGTGCAACTCTTCATTCTGCTAAGATTTTCTAACACATTGAATTTAAGCCAACATTCTCATGTTTCCGTTTTCTCTCTTAATGTTATGATTTTTGATACAAATATAAAATCTCATTTCTCCATTTTTTTCCAGATTTCAATGATGTTAGTACTTTCTCTCCAGCAAAATAAAAGATTAAAAAATCACTTTAATGGCCATGATGGGCAAACTTATACAAGATTTGTATTAATAAAACTTCCAAAAGTGATGAACGAGAGCAAGAACTGAAAATTCACTTGAAAGTGTTGATTCAAAACCCTACCCCTAACATTAATTCTTTTAAATGTACTCCTGCTAAATTGGAAAAATAGTTTTTTCCAGCTTATCTCAGTGAAAGTTTAATTTAATGGAGCAAATTGGGAAGCTGGGTTTGTTCCTCCCAATCTTTAAATTGCAAATGATGTAAAATTCACACAAATTTAATTGCTTTATCTTGACACTTCTGATCCAAAAGACTGCAGGGGAATTTCTAGACAGAAATGTAGTTTCTTGCATTCAAATTTTGCTGAATGGGGATCCATTAAATCAACATTTTCATTATTCAGTGTTGGGGTTATAATTTCCAACATTCTGGAATCGTATATTGCATATTTTCCTTCCCTGTTTCATACATGTTTAGATCATGCATTGCTATGGGAAATGAGGGGAGGAAGATAAAGACAGGCCTTTTCACTGTAGTGATATCTCCATTACTATATCCATAGAAGGTTCCAAGGTCTTTTTATTTCTTTTGTAATAATTTCATTAGAATGCTTAATTACAATGGTAAAAATAACACAAACTAAAAAGGAAAAAAGGTGCAATAAAGCAAAAAATATATAAAATCTAACTAGGCAACTTATCACCATCATCACAATTATAAACAATGTCCCAACAGCCTCTAAATTAACAGATATTAAATTCTTCATCCTATAACTGATCTCTTGATAACAGGCAAGTCCAATAAGGATAAGCAGGAACAGAAAACTAGGTATTTACTTCATTTTCAGAATGAAGTTATTTTACTGGTTTATCCTAAATTGGTGCACCTAGCACGTATATGTCCAATTGCTTTAATCTATTAAATGAAATGGTTTTTTTTAACTATTTGAATTTCATCCTATGTATACAACAATTCTTCTGGAATTATAACTTATTCAAGATTCAAGTGTAATAGTAATTATTACTTTATTTTGCTTGTTGAAGAGAAATTGCTCACACAAAACAACTGTAGTGAGAAATGGAATGAAAAAGCCCATTAACAATCTGCTCATGGAGGGGGAAGACAATAGCCATGATTTCTTCTAGCTTATAGGCTGAACGCATAAAATAGTTCAACATGCTCAATGTGCTTATTAAAACATTCATGACTGAATAAACTAGTAATATTTGAAAAAAAGGAAAAAATCCAAGATTCCAAATCCAAAATCCAAGTGTTTCTCACGAATCTTGAAATTGATTGCTATCTGCATCTTTAATAGATCAAGAATTTATTTGGGTATAAATACTGAAATCAATTTGAAGTTAAATCACTCGCATTTAATGAGATACATTTTAAATAATGTTATAATTATCATTACAATTAATTATAAAATATGGAATTCCCAAATCTGCACTTTCCAAAAAGAGGACATTCCAGAGAGTAGATTATATCAACGTCTACCAATTTACACTGTCTTCATGTATGATTTATAGGCCGTGAATATATAGACTGAATCAAATAGTATATTCATGTGATCAGGGGTGGGATTCAAATTTCTTAACAACCGGTTCTGTGGGTGTGGCCTAATTTGTGGGTGTGGCTTGATGGTCATGTGACTGGATGGGCATGGCTTATATGTAAATATTTATGTAAATATTTAATTTTTTATTTAAAAAAGAACAACTTTTATCCAAAATCAGGAAATGCAGGCAGGCAGATTGAGTTGCTCACAGAATCACAGATTCACTTAGAAATCTATCTATCTACAATCTGTTACCTGAATCTGTCACAAAAAATTTGCTTGTAAGCAAATTCACAAAAAAACTCACAACACACCAAGTAAATATTGATTTTTTTTTAAATTAAAAAAAAAGCAACTTTCCCCAAAATCAGGCAAAGCAACCAGGGAGATTGAGTTGCTCACAGAATCACAAATTCAGTTAGAGATCTGTCTATCTGCAATCTGTTGCCTGAGTCTGCACTGAAAAATAGAAGCTTCAGTCCAAAGGAAGGTTCAGCTCTGCTTTTAGATTAGCTAAAAAGCAAGAAATTCAATGATTTCCTACTTTCTAGCTAATCTAAATTTCCCAGCACAGCAGAACAACTGATGGTCAGGGGGAAGGAAAAATAGCAACTTAGCAGGCAAGTTTGATGGTGTGCATGGCAGTTAAGGAGTGGGTGAAAGGGGAGGCCAACCAGTGGTGCAATGTGCTGGTTCTCTGAACTGGGCAGAATCATAACAACCAGTTCTATAGAACTGGTCTGACCAGGTAGAATCCCACCCCTGAATATGATACTTTATATTGTATCATTTATATCATATATCATGAGCCATGGTGGCACAGTGGAATGTAGTATGGCAGGCTAATTCTGCTGACTGCCAGAAGTTAGATTCTCATTGGCTCAAGGTTGATTCAGCTTTCCATCCTTCCAACGTCAGTAAATATAAAGAGCCATATTGTTGGGAACAATATGCTGACTCTGCAAACTGCTTAGAGAGAGCTGTAAAGCATCATAAAGTAGTACATAAGTCTAAGTGCTATTGCTATATGTGTATTTTTTGTTACATTGTGTAACATATAAAAAGTATTACAGCCATGAAAACAATGTTTGTTTGTTTTAATCAGTTTCTCTTCTCCTCACAAGAATAACCCTGTGAGGTGAGTTCGGCTGAGAGATGTGACTAGCCCAAGGTTACCCAGTTGACTTTCATGCCTAAGGCAAGACTTTATTCATGATCTTCTGGTTTCTAGCTTTGTGCTTTAACCACTAGTATAGAAATTATGACAACAGAAGCAGAGTCTCCTTAGTTAACTTGATTGACTACTCATTCTTCTAATAAGCCCATGATGGCATGTGTGCCACAGGTGGCATGCAGAGCAATTTGTGCAGGCACGTGAGCCCCAGGCAAACCTATCTCACTGCGCATGCACATGCCTCCCGGCTGATTTTGGGCCTATTTGAGGCCTTTTTCGGCCTGCCAGAGGCATGAGGGAAGCCGCTGCAGCTTTTGCAGGCCGAAAAATAGGCCTGTTTCATCACTTCTGGAAATACCAGAAGTGATGAAACAGGCCTAATTTTTGGCCTGCAAAGGCTTACAGGCTTCCTCAAGCCTCTGGCAGGCCAAAAAAGGCCTCAAACACACAAAAAATCAGCTGAGAGGCGCAGTGCAGGTAAGGGGGTGATGGGGGGGAAAGGAATCACATGCGCAGGTGGCAGGGGGGCATGCACAATGTCTTCTGGGTGTTGTCACATGAGTGCAAGCACACAAGTGTGCACACAATTTTTGACACAGGAGCCCAAAAAGGTTAGCCACCACTGTAATAAGCAGTCTAATGATTGGTTTTGATTTGATGGCAACTTCTGGAATGGGCAACTCATACCATGTAATTCCTGAATCTCTGATTTCCATTTGTCAGAATCTTTTCCAATAATATCAACTAATGGATATCAACAGCAGAGCTTCTTACCATTGATTTCTGGCAATAAATAAAATTAACCATTCCTCAAAAAAGGGTCATAAAAATTCAGCCATGTTCACTTATATGTTGTTGTGATATCATTATCATTATCATCATCATGTTTTAATCTGGAAGGAAGAGTAAAGCAAAGACTTTGATCTTAGAAGTGAAATTGTACTATTTGGACCATAATGTATCATTGCTTTCCCTAGAATACAGGAAAAAGAATTATTACCATTTTCCCAGTATAGTAAGTCAGATTGTATTTCTATTTAATTTACAGTAATTACTTCTAAATCAGTGTTCATAAATTAGCATGTGCATATCTTAAACAAATAATATTTTGTTCTTTGGAGAGACAGTACATTGTTTATTTGGCTACTAGATTAGCTGATGTTTGCAGATACGATTTAATACATAAGAGAGAATTTTATCACTGATTGTCTTCAACTTTGCCTTGAATTAGTTATAGAATTTAATTTTCTGTTGAATAATGGATTAAAATAGTATACTTTAGGTGGCTTTTTAATGTCAACAGAAACCATCTTTACCAATCCTTGGTGGCACATTTTGAAATCCACAATATGTGAATACTATAACACTGTCATCTGAGGAGAAGCAACTATTATTTGCAGGTCTCTCTGAGAATATAATGCATGTAGTTCAGAATTGGACTGCAGAGTGTTTGGTGCTCTCTAGGCTTGGCTGTTTATAAACATTTGGAACACAACCTTGAAATTTTGTCCTCTAGCTGCAACTTTCTGCAAATTACATTTTTAAAAATGGACTCATAAATGTATGCAGAAATTGAATCTTTGAGTGACCAAAGAAGAGATATTCATTGGTTCCCATCCTAAGTGCTTATTTTGTCTTCTAAAGCTTTATACCACTCATATTTTAACTAAGACAGACTACTGAATAGTTATCACAGGACTTACACAGGGAACTAAAAATACATAGCAGTACACTTAAGCACTGTATTGTTATATACAATAGTATAAGTCATATTTGAAAAGAAGGACTATTTCTGAGTTTTTACTTTGCCCTCAGGAGAGAAAATATCTAAATAATCAGCCAAGCATTTCAATTTATAAATGCAAACATTTCAACAAGATACTTAAGTTTGTTACATCTGTGTTTGTGTTTGTTACTTCATGTGTTTGGTACTTGTTTCTCAACAATACCCTTCAGTGCTTTCCACTCAATTTGCTTTTGAAAAAAGTTAAAACCTTGCCAGCAAAAAATGGATTCCTCTATATTACCATCTATATTGGTTCTGCACAAAAGGAGAGATTTAAAACTAATGAAAAATAAAATAAATAAAATAATAAAAATAAAGTAAAATAGCCAGTTTGTAAAAAATATTCCTCAGGAGTCGATATGGTAATCATTCAGTTGAATGCTACCAACACTAAAACGTAATCCTCCATTCCCACTTCAGACAGGAAGGTTTCCTGTTACTATAGTCAATAGGCTGGAGAACATTTGAGTGAGAAAAATAGACAAATTAAAACACAAAGCAATAGTCCAACTTCAAGGTTTAACAGAGTTAGAACCCATCAGAAGCTTTCTTGAAAAGGCAAATTTTTGTTTCCCATTTAGAATAAAACCATGCATTTGGAATGGATTAGGAATAGATTTGAAATAGACCTCTCAGAATACATGTGCTTTGTTTCATGTTTAGAATACTCAGTCATTGAGCACTAAAATGTTTCAAGGTTATATAACCTTTTCAACAACCCTTGTAACAAGCACCCATAATTAAAAGTAATAAATCTCTTTCCAGTAAGTTTTGCTTCAATAATTCTCCCAGATCATTTCACATTTAGCTATTTTTTTTAAAAAATGTATTTTTAATGCTATTTCTGTCTCTCTTATTCATTACTCCCAGGGTCATTATTCTCAATTATTAGCTTATACACATATAACAATTGTGAGTTTTGCAATCTGCTTTTTATTACAATTTTGGCTTCTTCTCATTCATAGAATTAATGATTAGGAAATAATTGATAAACTCATGATATTTATTCAGAATCTTTCTATTTTATGAGACAGAGAAAGGCAACACCTTCTAGTACCATTATTTCAAGTACAATGGGTTATAAAATTATTTTCCAATGTGGTTGAAGATTAATTATATTTATTTGCTGATGCTTAAACTAAGCAACTCTGAGGGTAGAAGGCAAAAGACAGGTTGAAGGGCTATAAAATTTGCACAACAAAAACAATGCTTTGTAAGTTGGATTCCAGAAATTACTCTTGCAGTTCAGTTTCACCTAGGAGATTAAGAATATAGCCCCTAATATTGTCTGTATATTTGGAGATAATTTCATAAACATTCTTCAAATTTTCAGAACAAACTGAGAGTTGTCTTACTGTTCTTCTTCTTTAGCATCTATCCTGCATATTCTAAATTAAGTGCTGACACACAAATGTCACTTAGACAGTGAGAACAATTAATCAGTGGCATTGCTAACCTCCAGAAGTTGTGGGTACTCTAACACTGGAGGGTTTAAGAAGAGATTGGACAACCATTTGTTTGAAATGGTGTAGGATTTTTATGCCTGAGCAGGGGGTTGGACTAGAAGATCTCCAAGGTCCCTTCCAACTCTGTTAAGGCTATTTTGGCAAAAAAAATTAAGAAGCCTAGCTATCCTTCCTTGACTGACTGGTTTTTACAAGAACTAATGAATCTGATCATTATGGCTTTGAACTGTCCCCAGCTAAAGTAAAACAGGATAAGTTAGTGGGAAGCAACAGCTTTTAGTAAAAAGCAAATAAAGGTCTTTGTGCAATGGTTCAGATATTTGCCTAGGTTTATAGAGCATGAACTTTAGAAAAATATAGATAACATACTGTGAACTTCTAGGACGTCCAATAACTGTCATATTTTCAATCTGTTGCTGCTAATGGAATATCTAAAAGTTATTTAGGACTCCTTGCTGTTGGCACTGTTGTAGCCTAATGATTTCAAATTGTCAAAATTTGCCTTCAAAGGCATGCAAGATAAACTCTTCATTTCCCCCAAATGCATATATCTTTTTATTTGTATTTGCCAACTGCTTCATTTATAACTGCATTTTTTGCCATCTCCTCATTTCTATTATTTAAATTTCAGTATAAAATGAAAGTTTGTCTTTTTATTTCCACAGGGCATTATGGAGCTGGATTTATCTCTATAAGTGAAAGCTATTTGCAGTGCCCTTCAAGACTGATCAGAAGAACTGGTACCCTTTCCATGTCACTGAAGATGGCCTTGGCCTATTAACCATTTGCTTTTTTGTTTGTGTTTTTTCCAGTCAGTCTCTCCCTAATTTCATCTGCATCATTTGAACATCTGCAGCTGGCACTTGAGAGAAGGGAGGAAGGCAGGGGAAAATTCAGTGCTTGTTACTGGCTCCCTGGATTCAGCTAAGAAACTACAAGAGTGTTTGTTGTCTTCCAGCCGAACTGTATTTTAAGGGAAATCCAATGTGAGTGGTGATGTCCCTGCAGGGAGCATTTTCAAAGGAGCATGCCTGAAAATTATTTTCCCTTTGAGGGCAGATAAAGGGGGAAATGATGTGAAAGAAAAAGGCATTATTATTATTGCATCCAAAGCACCAATGCATTTCCTTTGGTGAGCTATAAGGATATGAAAGGTGCCTTTTGGCAGCTTTTCCCCTAATATAAGAGCATCAGGATCATATTCTAAGAACAGGATTTCAAAGAATTACTTGCAAGATAGCATGTAAGCCTAGGGTCTTCAAACTTGACAGCTTTAAGACTTGTGGACTTCAACTCCCAGAATTCCTACTAATTCCTACTAATACATGACTAATTCCAGTCATGTTAGCTCAGGAATTCTAGGAATTGAATCCACAAGTTTGCCAAGTCTGGCAGGTGATATTTCTAGAGTAAGAGGAAATTGGACATTGTGTGCAGTAGACGAAGCAGCATTTGAGTTTCAGGAACCAGAAGATCCACAGTCATGGAGAAAACTGAGAAGACATCCGAAGCACCTGAAGCCAGAGAAGGAATCTGAAATTGCAAAATTCATGTGGCTCAGGTGGAATATCATATGGAAATAGCTGGAATTCTGGGCAAGAATAAATGATGAACAGTGACATTTTATTATTTTAGTGGTCCCTTTCTTGGTATGCCCAAGTTACAACTATCAAAGTCCTCTACTTTCAAAGGACTTTTGATTACTATTAAAGTCCTCTACTTTTTCCTTTCTTTCCATACACATTTGTATTTGTTTGATCATACACATTTGATTTTTAAAAGAATCAGTGCAATAAATAAATAACGGAGCTGCAATTCTATAGATATTTATCTTGGACTAAGCATCATTAACCTCAACTGTATTGAGAATAAAACAATGCTATACTCATTTACTTCACATAAAGTCACATAGAAATCCATAGAGTTTACCCATATTTGGTAAATATAAACCCATTGGTTTCATTGTTTGAATCATAGATTACATCATAACACAGTTAATATTATTGTATTAAGACCCAATAGATGTTCCATTCACATTACATCATACAAGTGAGGATAAACTCAGACAAATTTTTAGTCTGGTTATAGCCATTCTTTCCTCTTAGCCTAAGACAAATCACTTAAAAATTTACTGTATTTGGTTTACTATTGGTTCCACAATATAATATTATAGCTCTGATTGTCAATTTGTTTCCCAGATTATCTCATCTAAAAGCCATTTCTACAGTGGGAAAGTACAGACATACAAAAGCACAAATGTAATATATTTAAGCAGAATTTTCAGTCAAAACTGAACTCATTTTCCATCTTCCATCCTAGTAACCTATGTATAATAACTTGGAAATGGAACTGAAATTGTGTGACACCTTTCTGTGTGTATAACAAACAAAAAGACTCTTCATAATGAGCTAGTTAAGCTGATGCCAGAATGTTCAAATTTGCCATCTTTTCTTTTCCTAATAATAAGGTAAGGTATGTGACATTTTAAGATAACTAGGATATCATGCAGGTACCAGAAATACTTATAATTTTATTTTTCAAAGATTATCTATAATTTAACAATTTTGTAGACCAGTGGTTTATATATGTTGTCATATTAATCAGTGATGTTACCAAGTTTGGAACAGAGTTGAGAAATATGATAGAATAGGAGCTCCTTGGAAATGCAAGCAGGCCTATAAATAAATCTGGGTCACTCTCAGATGCTCTCCCTTCCCTTTCCCAAATCTTATCTCTTAGCAACAGTGAGGAGGACAAGCATCTCAGGTTCATTATTAGGCAATAGTGTAAACTCTCAGTGCAAAAATCCCTGGAAATAAAGTCTTCCAGAATCTTGGAGCTCTTATGAGGATTCTGAACTCAGAAAAGTTCAGCTTTCATAGCTTTTCCTTAACTAAAGCTGGGGTCTAACGAAGACCAAAGGATCAATCCTGTTCTGATTCAAATCCTGTCTCTTGCTGTGGCCACAATTACAGTTATGTACAATGGGAATGAAATGGATGTTTGCCAATTTTAGCTGAATACTGGGAATTGTAACAAACATGGCTATGATGACAATCTCAGAGAACCATATAATCTCAGTTTTGTCGATATGAGAATAAATATCTCTTAACTCTTCAAATTTAACCTCAAACAAGCAGTACTGTATCAGTGTTAGGGTCTATAAATTGGGTGGAAAATCTCTTGAAGAAGTGCTTCAAATGTCCACATTTTCATTTTCAGTTCTTTGGTGGACAAAAAGAAATTAGAAAATAATGTTCAAAGTAGGGAGACTTATTCAGAGACACAGTCTGAAGTTCTCTGAAGAACATTTCATAAGAGCATTACAAATCTTGTCTCCCCTAGATTGTCCAGTAATGTTTTTAGACTCATGCTGGGTCTCTGGTATTTTCTTAAACTTTGGAAAAAGAAAGAAATGATCTATTAAACAGAGAATCATATCTTCAGCTATTTCAAATTGCTTTCTTTCCCCATTCCATACCTTCAGTCTAGCTGCAGGGCATGATATTATAGGACTGAAACAAATGCAGTCTTCTAACCCCTCAGGATTTTGTTGTACAGGTTTTATGATTTGATATAAAAATTAATCTCTTGGACAAAGTTTTTGGTAACTTGGGCAAGGCTGACATTATAAGAACTGTTTCTATAAATCAATATGGGCAATAGTGAAAAACCCCCAGATGTCTGATCTCACCACTGGATCTTATTTCTCAGTACACTATTCATTCTTCCATAATGAACTTTTGATTAGAAAGCCATTGTGAAATTGTGATTAGAAAGCCATTGTGTTTGTTTTTATAACAGTGACCCACAAAATCACACATATCTTTCTGCTACTAGATTTGTTTCCTTAATTGGTCATCCCCATTTCATTATAAGGCAATGCTGAAAATTCTTAGGAAATTTTGAAGATTAAAATTGTTGCATCCATTGAGTATTTATTTATTGAATCATGTAAAAGATTGGATATTAACATAAAATATTTTCATTAAATGTTTTTAACAGATTAATAATAACAGTAGAAGACTTATTTCTTTATTATTTTTCAAAACTCTTCAACATCTGCCAAATAATTTTGATTTTAATACTCCCTCAGAGACAACAGTTTAAAAAATGCTGTTCTAAGGAATTGTAACCATATGCTGTAACAAATGATGAATTTGAGTACCTAAAGTAGATTGCTATTCCATAAGAGCATCTGAGATAGAACTGCTCATGCCAAAATAAGAGTTGAACTGGTCTTTAAACTGTGTTGTAGTAAGATATATTGAAACAAACTGAATGTTATGTTTCCACTGCATTATTACTGCAATGAAGCAATGGGCCACAAAGAACAGATAATTACAAACCATTCACACATAAATTGACCCCAAAATCTAGAGATGAAATTGAATCCAGTTCCCAATTTAACTAAATAACTATTGCCCTATTCTACTAAAAGAATCTGGCTTTTATCTAGTACAATATTTTACTACTTCTAAAAACAGCAAAAATTGTTGTTTTTAATTTGACATTTGCAACTTTATTTCCTTTGTTTTGTTATTATGCTTTTATATTGCTGTTCTCTTTGGAAAACATACAAATCAGTTTCAATCATATTTTATATAATAAAAACTAATGTAGAAAACAGCAAAATGATCAAGCTATAATCAGTAGCGGCCATAACAAAATGCAAAATTGCAACAATAAAAACAATAAAACCATATAAAACTCAAACGTGAATTTGAAAAAAAAAAATAGAATATTGCAGATGTCTGAGAATATTTTTTTAATTTGACATGGAAGAACATTGCCATGATACAAGTCCAGTTGAATGTATATATTATTTTGGAGCCCAAGAAGTGACTCCAGTGATGCATTAATAGTAGATGTGGGCTGAAACAGGTTTGGTTAATGAAAATTTAATCTACCTCAGACTAAAATATCAAGAGACTGATATTATTTAATTTTTCATGATAAACTCTAGCTGAATATCTGAGGTGAAGCAGTAGATGCCATAAAATAGGCTTACATTTATCCATCCAAAGTATCAATGAATTTCCCAAGACAAGAACATTTGTAAACAGCATCTATGAGACATTGCCATCCCAAGTGAAATAGTTCTTATAAAAAAGGAGATTGATCATTGATGATAAATTATCTATATGGACTTACACTAAACTGAAAAGGGCATTTATGCAAGTGTGCTTTAATGTGATGATCTCAGCAGTTTTACAGTGTTGGTCTGTGCCCATTCTTTCTCTGAACAACTTTGCCTATCTGATTCTGGAGAGATGGAATCAGTTAGCCGTATGCTGCCAATATTATAAGGATGTTTGATTATCACTCAGTGCACTGATTCTCAGCGGTTTCGACACTGCAAGTTTGAAACCTGTGGTTTATCTGGTTGAATTAACTTCCTTTTACATTTCTCTGCTGCTTAAGCCCATGTCACACAGCACCAATGGATGGAAAGAGGATGTAAAACGGAGAGAAACACTTGCCATCTGTTGGTTAATGCGATGCATCTGTTCTGAACTCACTGCGTCCGTTTTTCATACTATCTCTCCGTCCAGCATCCGTCTACTGAGATTTCATCCGCTCAAAAAGTTTTGAGCTGCACAAAACTTTTTGAGTGGATAAAGTATCCAACGCGTCCGTTATACATCCACTACGAATACAGGGAATATCCGTTATACGTCCTTCATCATCTGTTACGTGTCCATTATATCCGCTAGGCATCCACTGCACATCCGCGCAACTCATATCTGCTCCAGCGGAAAACGGACACAGGGAGGAAGCGAAACGGACGCAAAACAGACACGCAGGATTAGTAGCACGGACGGAGAAAGGATAAAAGCGGATGCAGCTTGCAAATAAAGCATTAAAATGGAAAAAAATGTTTGTATAGGGGACGTATCTCGGATATTTAGGATGTCTGGAGGATGCCTGGAGGATGTGGAAGGACACCTAGCAGAAAAATGATATTTCCTATAAAAAGGGGGAGAAATCACCTGGATCTCACTTTCAGTCCAGCAGCCCTGCTATGCAGACCTCTTCAGCCTTGCTCTTGCTCTTGTTCTTCCACAGCATCCAGTCATCTCCACCATGGATCATCGCAAACTCCTTTTGGTAGCCGCCAACAGTGCAAAGCCATCTACAGGCTCTTTCACCTGTTCTACAGGAAGAAAAGGAGGTGGCCAAGAAGTGTCTGGGTCCGAAGATGGATCGCAAGAAGAGCCTAGTATGGATTGGATAACAAGCTGATGGTGGAGCTGAGGAATGAAAACACTCGTGCATTCCAGAACTTCATGAGGATGCCACCAGCCATGTTTGATGAAGTTGTGGAGTGGCTGAGACCCAGGTTGACCAAGGCAAACATTAACTTCTGGCCCAGCCTGGACCCTGGGCTGAAGGTGGCACTGACACTGCGCCACCTGGCCTCCGGAACCACGTACAGGAGCATGCAGTACACCTAGAGGGTGCCACACAACACCATCAGCATTGTGGTCAGAGAAGTGGTGCAGGCCATCATTGAAGAATACCTGGAGGAGGTCCTCCAGTGCCCCTCCACTGAAGAAGGCTGGAAGAAAGTTGCAGAGCAGTGGTATCAGAAGTGGAACTTCCCCCACACCGTTGGAGCCATAGATGGGAAGCATGTGGCCTGCAAAGCTCCAGCCAACTCAGGGTCCACTTATTTCAACTACAAGGGCTTCTTCAGCATCATCCTCTTCACCATGGACGATGCTGACTACAAGTTCATGTACATCGATGCTTCAGGCAATGGCTCATGTTCAGATGCCCAGGTATACAACGCCAGTGACCTCAAGAAGGGGCTGGAACACAACCTGATCATGGGCTTCCCAGATCCAGACCCCCTGCCCAACGACACACAAGATATGCCCTACTTCATCATGGGGGATGACGCCTTCTCCCTCAGAACCTACCTCATGAAGCCCTACACCTCCAGATGCCTCACTCGTGAAGAGAGGATCTTCACTACAGGCTGTCTAGGGCAAGGCGGATGGTGGAGAATGCCTTTGGCATCCTGGCCAACAGGTTCCAGGTACTTCTCACCACCATGCAGCATTGCCCAGAGACCGTGAGGAACATTGTGGAAGCTTGCTGCATCCTGCACAATCTCCCCGCTACCCAGTGTTGCAGAACAGGCTTGTGGACCACCAACAAGGCAATGGGGACATGGAGCCTGGGAAATGGAGGCAAGGGAAAAACCTGATAGATACTGTGGATGTGCAAGGCCCCAACAGAGCTTCACGTGAAGGGAAGAAGCAGTGCAACCTCCTGAAACACTGGTGCAACTCCCCAGCTGGAGCAGTGGAGTGGCAAGACAGGATGGTAGATGCTTAATGGATGCTTCCTTCAGCCTGTATCATCACACTGATGAGATTGTGCCATGTATGTTGAGTGGCCCTACAATGAACAGGTCATTTAATAAAGAGTTGTGTTTATGTTGAAATGTGTTGATAATAAAGGGCCATAGGTGTGGCACCTGGGAGGCTGGACCATACAGTCTCACTATGCTTGCACTGGAGGTTTATCCATTCCAAAGCTATTACCCATCCCACAGTATCCCTGCCCATCCCACTGCTATCCTCACCCATCCCACAGCTATAACCCATACCACAGGTATCCCTGCCTATCCCACTGCTATTCTAACCCATCCCACAGCTATTACCCATTCCACAGGTATCCCTGCCCATCCCACTGCTATCCTTACCCATCCCACAAGAATGCAAAGGCATAAACCATTTCTAAAAGTTTCCACCAAGACTTTATTGACTAAAAGAACTGAACCAAGTGTGTGAAGCAAAGATATACTTTATTAATAACAAACTGTAAAAGCAAAATGACCCAAGTAAAGTGTCCCAAGCAAAGATAAAGTCAACAGATGGGAACCCAGTCTCTGGCACTCTTCTCAGTCACTCTGAGGCGTGCCCATCATCTCAGGGATGAAGGGTCCAGGTGCTGTGGAGGTGGCTGCTGCTGGAGTGCTGGTCTGAGATGCCATTGGGGTGCCTGGCCCTGAGAGGACAACAGGGGATGGTGTGTGGAGGAAGCTCTCAGAGAGCTGGCTCAGTCCTGTGATGTTGAGAGCCCCTTCCTCCATGACATGGGGTGTCAGCCCCAATACCGATGACAGATGTTCTGAGGCCGGGCTTGGCTGTGGGGTGGAGGAAGGGGGAGTCTAGTGGGGCTGTCTGGTCTGCAGGTGAGCGAGGTGAGGCGTGGGTGGCATCTGTGGCATGGGTGGCATCTGTGGCATCGGTGGCATTGGTGGCATTGGTGGCATCGGTGGTATCGGTGGCATTCGATGAACCTGTGTCTGGACTGGGAAGGGCTGCCTGTGCTGCTGAAACTCTTGGTACCCGTAGCCTTGGTAGGTGAGGGCCTGTGGAAAGGTTTGGAAGGGCTGTGACATCACCTGGGGTGGAGGAGCAGACCTGGACTGGGTCGGATCCTCTCCTTGATCACCTGGTACTGGGATTCAGACATATCCATGAGGGTCTGGTTGACATAAGTGAGGAAGGGCTTTCTGTTAGAGGATGGTATTTCAGTGTGTACCAGCTGAGAGAGGAGATCTACGCTGCTTTTGATGGTGTCCCTGATCTCCAGCAGGACAGTGTGGCTCTGTCCCTCCGGTCTGCCTCTCTGCCTGCTTTCTGTGGAGGTAGAGCTGGGGGTGGGGGTGGGTTGTTCTCTGGTGGAAGTGGCCTCCTCTTTCTCCAACTGTATCAGGGGGTCCTCCACACGCTCTGCCACGGGGGAGTCTCCATCGTGGGGTGCTCCACAGATACCTGCCTGGACACAGGAGCTGACTCTTGGCCAGAAGAGGACTGGCTCTCTATGGGCTGCCTGAGAGAGAGGGTTGTGAGAGGGGCTGCTCCTCAGTGGCGGATCTCACCCTCCAAGAAGCTGCACTTGGCCATCATGTAGGTCTCCTGGTCGGTGAGCTTGACTGCGGCCTGCCCAGACTTCTTAAGGTGAAGCTTCCCATACCAGGTGTGCATGTGCTTCCACCACCCGAGGAGGACCTCCGAAGTGTAGCCCAGGCTCTCTGCCTTCTCTCTCCAAGCCGCCTACTTCCGCTTGGTGTCTCGATAGAGCCTGTGTCCCTTCTGCCAGAGGTACTCATTCTCCCTCAGCCATTCGAGCACCTCCTCCTCATGTTCCTCTTCGATGGAGTACTGTCTCCTCTCCCTATCACGTGATTGCCTCTTCCTCCCTCTGGCAGGGCCTTCTGGGCCCTCATCAATAGTGATTTGACATTCTAGGGGCTGGTCCACCACACCACCAGCAGCAGCAGCAGCAACAGTAGCTGCAGCAGAGTCAGCACCAGCAGCACCAGGAGCACCAGCAGCACCAGCAGGACCAGGAGTAGCACCAGCAGAGTAAGCACCAGCAGAAGCACCAGCACCAGGAGCAGCACCAGCAGAAGCCCCAGCACCAGCAGAGTCAGCACCAGCAGCACCAGCAGCACCAGCAGCACCAGCAGGACCAGGAGCAGCACCAGCAGAGTAAGCACCAGCAGAAGCACCAGCACCAGGAGCAGCACCAGCAGAAGCCCCAGCACCAGCAGAGTCAGCACCAGCAGCAGAAGCCCCAGCAGAAGCAAAGTCAGGGCCAGGGGGTGGGATGGTTGCCCTGTCCTTCTTGCCAAGGCTGGCAGGAGTAGGCACAGGCTTCCTCTTCTTCCCCATGGTTGTTGGTTGGAGATGTGTCTGGCAGCAGGTCTTTCCTCTGAATGGTGACCTGCTTGCGAGCTGCATCCTTTTATATCCGCGGGGCTGACGCAATGCACCCTCCCCGCATGCGCAGTGAATGCTTTGCATCCGCTAGGTATCCGCTAGTTATCCGTGATGCATCCACATCATCCGCTAGGCATCCGCTCTTCATCCGTTCCTTCCGCTGCAAATCCGCTTCGCTGTGCTCCCCCAGAAGCCCTGCGGATGTGCCATCCGCTTCCATCCACTTCCATCCGCTAGGCTTCCCTGGAGCATCTGCTTAACATCCTTGCTACGTCCTCTCCCCGTCCGTTCCTTTCCGCTCTGTTTATGCAAATTTGGGGCACTTTTGAGAGCGGATAACAACGGATGGAACATTTTCTCGTCCACTGTGTACTTTTTACATACGTTTTGCATCCGTCAGCCGATGTGACAGGGCCTTTACATATACTGTGAAACTCCATATTACAAGATTTTGCTATCTTACATACCAAAGTTAGTGTTTTAATTTATTCTATTGATGGCTATTAGCTATTGGGTCATATTATTTTTGGTTCAGTTTATGACTACTTTTATGTAGTATTATTTTAACTGATGTTTTATTGTAATAAATTTAAAGATTGGTAGCATAATACTAGCACCAGAATATATTTCTTTTGAATAAGAATTTCTGCAAAACATTACTGGAAGTCTAAACATCTTTATGCATCTTTAAAATATTTTGGCCAAAGATTTTACATATACTATGCATATATAACATAATTTTGTTTAATAATGAATACATTTAATATGTGCAGTCAGAGATGGTATTCAACAGCTTCTGACCAGTTCTGGAGAACCGGTAACAGAAATTTTGAGTAGTTTGGAGAACCGGCAAATACCACCTCTGACTAGAGATATTATCCTATCCTTCCCCTGCCATGCCCACCAAGCCACACCCACAAAACCAGTAGTAAAAAAAATTGAATCCTACTACTCATGTACAATTAATACATATAATTAACTGTGTAAAATTCCTCTTCATTTATTTTAATAGTCTTCCTCAATTTGGGTGTAATTTGGGTAGGTTTTCTGGAAGCATTGAACACTGAACCTATATGAATAGCAAAGTTGCTTTTTCTGAAGTCACTTCATTTGCCCTTCTATACCACAATTTGGCAATAGCATGCTCAGTTCTAGTCACCATGATACAAAAAAGATGCTGAGGCCCTAGAAAGAGCACAGGGAGGAGCAACAAAGATGGAGGCTAAACCATACAATGAACAGATAAGGGAACTTCATTTAGCCTAATGAAGAAACATTATAGTTGCCTTTCAAGGACTTTCAGAGAGAAGAGGGGAGATTGATTTGTTTTCTATAACACCTGGGGGCAGGACAAGAGGCAATGGGTGGAAGCCAATCAGAGAGATATCCAGCCTGGAATTAAGGAGGAACTTCCCGAAAACAATTAGTCAATGGAACAGCTTGTTTCCCAAAAACTACTGGTGGTTTTCAAGAAAATATTGGACAACATTTGTCCATTATGAAATAAGGACTCCTGCCTTGTCTCCTGAAGGGGATTGGACTGGGAAACATCCACTGCCCCTTCCAGCTATATAATTCTTTATTTGTTTCATATCACACACACACACAGAGAGAGAGAGAGAGAGAGAGAGGGAGAGAGAGAGAGAGAGAGAATGTTTGCAGTTTAATTGTGGGGAGGGGGACATATGGAAGATATAATATACAAAAAGAAAAAAGGAGATTGCAAAGCAATAAGGAAATAAAAAGCTAGTCTCTTAGGGCAGAGGTTGGAGTTACTTTATTTTACATTCTCTCTCTCACTCCTCCCTCCCATTGCTCCAGTTGTATGAGAGATGTGTAGGGTTTCTTAATGTTGTAAAATAATAATGGTTTCCCATGAAGGATTTTTCCTGTTGCCCCCTGTGACTAGAATGACTCTCAAGATTAATCCTTTATCAGAATCATTATTTCCCTTGGGATACAGAATTTTGAAGAAAAAAAAATTCTGGCTGTCAAATTCTGTGATTTAAATGCAAAAATCAAGTATGTTACTTATTCATTAATAAATAATAATGTGCTACTCCAGAAATAATTGGTTCATACATGCTTGTTTTTCTCTATACTTTCTCAAATTTCATGATTACAACTGAATATCTGAAGTATATCCACTGAAAATGTTGCACAGGCATGAAGTCACATAAAATTTCTCTTTGTGTTGTATTACCTGGTCCATTCACAAACCTAAGTCATCACTGACACACTTAATAATGGATGAAAGCTAAACTGTGCTCCCTATTCTAAATGCACTAAATTATATAGGCGTTGAATCACAAAGTTGGATGCCTAAACATAATTCACTATTTTTTTTATAACAGATGGCTTTGAACTAGTAAAATGCTCAGGGTCAGAATACAGCTCTGCTGCTAAGAGGAACTGGCATTTAGGGAACATGAGAATCCATTTGGGTTCATTTATTACCAAATATATCTTTATATAAAGGTGAAATTACTTTAAACTTAGTCTCTTAAAGATATTTATGCTCAAAACATATGATTTGTGAGTGTAGATTAGCTGGGAAATAAAAATTGAAATTTAGAAAATGACAAGTTTATGGGAGAACTTGAGAGGTAGTTAAAAAAAAAATACAAACATCAGATAATTAAATTTTAAGTAACCGCAATCTATTTCTCTAACTCTTGAATGTAATCAACTAAAACAGTATCTTAGGAAAATTACTGTAACAGATGGTGTGTGAAATATATCATTCTACCACCACCACCATCCTCACCATCATTTCATTGGATTAAATTAGTGAATGGTGAATATTTTCCTTGGCAGCATGGTTGACTCTGAAAGCCTAAAATGACCCAAGTAAAATAAAACCAATATAATCACATGTAGATGTTATCCTATTCTAGCATTTAAGCCCATGTCACACTGAACCAATGGATGCAAAGAGGATGTAAAACGGACAAAAAACCTTGCCATCCGTACAAAAATGCTATATACTCACTGCCTCCGTTTGGCTTCCTCTCTATCCGTCCAGCATCCGTTTATTGACGTTTCATCCACTCCTAAAGTTTTGGGCTGCCCAAAACTTTTGCGCAGAAAATGTATCCAGTTCGTCCGTTCTGCATCCGCTACGCATCCGCTACGCATCCGTTATGCATCCGCTATATCCGCTAGGCATCCGCTGCGCATCCAGGCAACTCGCATCCGCCCGGACGCAGGGAGGAAGTGGAACGGATGTGGAATGGATGCAGAACGGATGCCTAGCGGATGCAGAACGGAAACAAAGCGTTTAAAGCAGAAAAAACGTTCGCAGAGGGGAACTATCTCGGATATTATGGATGTCTACAGGATGCCTAGAGGATGCCTAGAGGATGCCTAGAGGATGCCTAGCAGAAAACCTATACTGCCTATAAAAAGGGGGAGCAACTCACCTGCATCTCACTTTCAGAACAGCAGCCCAGTGGTGCAGACCTCTGCAGCCTTCATCTGGCTCTTCCTCTTCCACAGCATCTAGTCATGTCCACCGTGGATTGTAACAAAGTCCTTTCGGCAACCACCATCGTTATGCAACAGTGCGAAACCATCTACAGGCTCTGTGAACTCTAATACGGGAAGAAAAGGAGCCACCCAAAAAAAGTCTGGATCCAAAGATGGTTCGCCAGAAGAACAGAGGACGGACTGTACAACAAGCTGATGGTGGAGCTCAGGAGCGAAGACACTCCTTCACCGCCTGGTACTGGGGTTCTGCCATATCCGTGAGGATCTGGTTGAGATAGGTGAGGAAGGGCTTGCGGTTGGAGCATGAGGAGTCGGTGTGGACCAGCTGAGAGAGAAAATCTGTGCTGCTCTGAATGGTGTCCCTGATCTCCAGCAGGACAGTGTACCTCTGCCCCTCCGGTCTGGCTCTGCCTTTCTGTGGAGGTGGAGCTGGGGGTGGATGCGGGTAGGGCTGTGGTGGAAGTGCCGTCTCCTTTCTCCCACTGCACCAGGGAGTCCTCCACGTGCTCCACCACGGTTACAACATCTGTCCGTGGGTTTTCCGCCGTGGCACACTCCACACATACCTGCCGTGAGACAGGTGCTTATTCTCGGCCGGAAGAGGACTGGCTCTCAGCAGGCTGCCTGAGAGAGAGGGTAGTGAGAGGGGCTGCTGTTGCTCCTCGGTGGTGGATCTCACCCTCCAGGAAGCTGCACCTGGCCATGACATAGGCCTCTCTGTCCGTCAGCTTAACCGTGGCCTGGCCAGATTTCTTCAGGTGCAGCTTCCCGTACCAGGTGTGCATGTGCTTCCACCAGCTGAGGAGCACCTCCGAAGTGTAGCCCAGACTCTCTGCCTTCTCTCTCCAAGCAGCATGCTTCCGCTTGGTGTCCCTGTAGAGACGGTGTCCCTTCCGCCACAGATAGTCATTCTCTCTCAGCCACTCCAGCACCTCATCCTCATGTTCCTCCTCAATGGAGTATTGCCTCCTCTCCCATCCCCACATATGCCTCTTCCTCCCTTTGGCAGGACCAGATGGGCCCTCATCAGAGGGGCTCCCAGGTAGTAGGGGCTGCCCCTCCACACCACCACCACCAGCAGCACCAGCAGGATCATCATTATCATCATCATCATCACCAGCAGGATCATAATCATCATCATCATCATCTGCAGCAGCAGCAGCAGCACAAGCAGGATCATCATCATCATCATCAGCAGCAGCAGCAGCAGGACCAGCAGGACCAGGATCAGCAGCAGCAGAGTAATCACCAGCAGCGCCAGTAAGACCAGGAGCATGACTAGGATGAGTAGGTCGAGCAAGACCAGGAGCACGAGCAGGACGAGCAAGTCCAGGAGTATATGCAGGACGAGCAGGACCAGCAGGACGAGGAGTAGCTTCAGCAGGGTACGCACCAGCAGAAGCACCACCACCAGGAGCAACCTCAGCAGAGTAAGCACGAGCAGAAGCACCAATGCCAGAAGCATCAGCATCAGCTCCTCCAGAAGCAGAAGCAGCAGAAGCCCCAGCACAAGCCCCAGCAGAAGCAGAGTCAGGGACAGGGGGCGGGAGGGTGGCCCTGTCCCTCTTGCTAGGGATGGCGGCATGTTGCTGCTTTCTCTTCTTCCCCATGGCTGTTCTTCCCCAGAGTTGCTGGCTGGCAGGGAGGCTGGCAGGCACCAAGGCTGGCAGAAAGGCATGCACCAAGGCTGGCAGGCAGACTGGCTTGCAGGGAGGCTGGAAGGCAGGCTGGCAGCAAGGCTGGCAGGCAGCAGAGAGCAAGGCTGGCAGGGAGGCTGGCCAGGAGGCTGGGAGGCAGGCTGGCAGGAAGGCTTGCAGGCAGGCATGCAGGCAGGCATGCAGGCATGGCAGTCAATCCATCCGGCAGCAGGTCTTTCCTCCGAATGGTGACCTGCTTCCGAGCTGCTTCCCTTTATGTCCGCGGGGCTTATGCAATGCATCCCCCCCACATGCGCAATTAACGCCAGACATCCGTTAGGCTTCCGTTGTGCATCCGCTAGGCTTCCGCTCTGCATCCGCTTCATCCGCTGTGCATCCGCTGTGCATCCGCTTCATCCGTTCCACGTCCACTCTGCATCCGCTTCATCCATTACGCGTCTGCTTTGCTGAGGTCCCCCGGAAGCCTAGCGGATGTGCCATCCGCTCTCATCTGCTTCTATCCACTGGGCTTCCGTTCCGCATCCGCTTTCCATCCGCCCTGCGTCCTCCCTGCGTCAGTTCCTTTCTGTGTTATCCGCTCTGGTTATGCAAATTTTTGCCCCTTTTGAGAGCGGATAACAACGGATGGAACATTTTTCTCATCCGTTGTGTCCTTTTTATTAATGTTTTGCATCCGTTGGGCGGTGTGACAGGGCCTTAAGGTATTTTTGTGACTCTGCCTGCATCTTAAGACATGAAGATAAAAAGTCATTGGCAAAGTTACATTTGGTTGAACTGATGGTATAAGAGAAAATATTTTGTGGTCCTATGGAAAGAAATTCCATCCCAAAGAAATTCATGTTACCATTCTTGACTGGAACTAACACCTCACTGAAAATCCTTTCAGTTTCAGAAGGCAAATGATATGAGTGGACTGGTTAATTTTGTTCTGATAGTCGCATAAACATATTTATTTATATTTATAAAATTGTTCACTAGTTTATCATTTTGTTGATTTCTCAGTGGGCCCTGACTATCACTTGATATTGATCACTTTGATCTGCCCAAAGACTTTAAAGTTAACACAGGTATATGTAATAAATGTCGGAAAAACATGAGCAATCATTCAAATATTTATTGATAAAAACAAAAGGAAAAAAGGAAAACAAAACAAAACAAAATGGAAGTCACCTTTGTGTGATGGAATGTGCACCAGGAAGAGCAGTGGGAATTGGGGAAGATTTGGCATCACATGGTTTTTCCAACAGATGCCTGAAATAAGAGTCTGTGCAGTCCTGAGCTGGACTGATGAGAGAGGAAAAGGTTCAGAGTGGCCACATCTTAGAATCTTTCTGAATTAAGTAGGTTAGAAGGTTATAGTTTGTCAAGATTCTGTCTATTAAGTGTAAGCAAATAAAGGATTGAACTCAACTGAATATTGCTGTGTTGACTGTGGGTTTGGACCTTACATTCAAATACCCAATGGGATTTTAAATATAAACTTCTTTTCCTTCATTTTTAATATTTATGGAGTGCTATATGAGAATTGGGCTAGAACGGTTGTCAGAGGTACTGTATGAAGATGAATCATGAAACCATCTCAATCTGATGTCCTTTGTGGAATACACCTGGCACAGTAGAATCTCAGTTTGTGAAAATAAGACTATGTTAGGAATGGCATAAACCAGAAGACATTGGAAGAAGTGCTAGGAATCTCTTCAACTTACAAACATATTGTTAAGCAAGGAGAATTGTAGGTAAAATGTGCAAATTGCTAAAATCAACAAGTGTTTCACTATCCATTATTCAGAACATTTGAAATATTGAAAAAAATAAGAACTACATTGCTGGATTTTGAAGCACTTATTTCTCAGGGGACTGAGAAATTCGATGGGTAGGTTAAGATGGAAGCTATTCTCAGACAGGAACTTTGCCTGTAACTTTCAATGTTCTAGGCAGCAAGACAGGAAAAATTGCAAATACTTATTTCCATATGGTAGAACACAGAGAGAAGAAGTGAAATCAGGGGCAGGAAGTATCTGCAGGCAAAGAGGAACTTTGTCAGATATCTAGGATTTGACTCAGGCCTACAGGATTGTAGGATGCAGAGAAGAATGCCTTTAAATAGGCCTGGAATGTACAGTATGTTGATTTCTATTCTAATAATTGATGGAGTCATGCAGCTGATGGTATGACACTGTATTTCTAAATGTGAACAGCTTTTATACCATTGCAGTAAATGTTCGCATTATAAATTGCTAATGCAAACATCTTCTGAATATCTTAAGGCTATAGGTATATTGAGTTTGGACCTCCAACAGTAAACAATGGGGGTCAACTGGTCAAAAGCAGGAAATGCACTATTTCTGCATTTGGTGCAGTCAAAAGTACAGCCAAAGTACATTTCACTGCAGCTCCTGGATATTATAAATTTGTGTCTTATCATTGTCTCTTGACTTTTATTGCCTAGGTGTGAATAAATTGAATTTTAGTTCAAAAATGGGTTTTACTATTTTTATCAGCTTTCTCTTAAAGCCCATGTCACACTGGCCAACGGATGCAAAAAGGACACAGCAGACGAGCAAAATGTTCCATCCGTTGTTATCCACTCTCAAAAGGGGCAAAAATTTGCATAACCGGAGCGGATAACACGGACGCGGGTAGGACGCAGGGTGGATGCAAAGCAGATGCGGAACGGAAGCCCAGCGGATGGAAGTGGATGGGAGCGGATGGCGCATCCGCAGGGCTTCCGGGGGACCTCAGTGAAGCGGACGCAGAACAGATACAGCGGATAAAGAGTTGACGCCGAACGGATGAAGCGGATGCACAGCTGATGCACAGCAGAAGCCTGGCGTTAATTGCGCATGCGGGGATGATGCATTGTGTCAGCCCCGCAGATATAATGGAAGCAGCTCGGAAGCGGGTCGCCATTCAGAGGAAAGACCTGCTGCCAGACACATCGACTGCCTTGCCTGCCCTGCCTGCATGTCTGCCTGCCAGCCTTGCTGCCAGCCTTGGTTCATGTCTGCTTGCCAGCCTTGGTGCCTGCCTTGCTGCCAGCCTTGGTTCCTGCCAGCCTCCCTGCCAGCCAGCAACCCCACAACCATGCGGAAGCACAGTAAGCCTCAGCCATCTGCTGCCAGCCCTGGCAAGAGGGACAGGGCTACCATCCCGCCCCCTGGCCCTCACTCTGGCTCTGCTGGGGCTTCTGCAGCACGGGCTCACTTTTCTGGGGCTGGCGCTTCTGCTGCTTCTGCTTCTGGAGGAGCTGATGACAAGCACTCCAGCACCAGCCACCTCCACAGCACCTGCACCCTTCACCCCTGAGACTGAGCGACCAAGAGGAGTGCCAGAGACTCATTTTTGTCTTATAGCTTCTTGTTAATAAAATCTATTTATGATTCACACACTTGCTTCATTTCTTTTTTTTAATAAAGTCTTGCTTGAAAATTTTAGAAATGGTTTAAGCCTTTGCATACTTGTGGGATGGGTTAAAATAGCTGTGGGATGGGCAGGGATACCTGTGGGATGGGCAGGGATACCTTTGGGATGGGTTAGGATAGCAGTGGGATAGATAAACCTCCAGTGCAAGCAGAGTGGGACTGTATGGTCCACCCTCCCAAGTGCCACACCTACGGCCCTTCATTATCAATTACAATGTAAGCATTGATCCACACATGTCAACATAAACACAACTCTTTATTAAACGCCCTGTTCATTGTAGGCCAACCCAACATACATGGCCCAATCTCATCCGTGTGATGAGACAGGCTAAAGGAAGCATCCATTAAGCATTTACCATCCTGTCTTGCCACTCCACTGCTCCAGCTGGGGAGTTGCACCAGTGTTTCAGGAGGTTGCGCTGCTTCTTCGCTTCATTTAAGGCTCTGTTGGGGCCTTGCACATCCTTAGTGTCTATCAGGTTTCGCCCTTGCCTCCATTCCCCAGCCTCCATGTCCCCATTGCCTTGTTCCAGTGTCTTCTAGACATCCTTAATATCTGAGATAGGTCCCCTCTGCGAACGTTTTTTCTGTTTTAAATGCTTTCTTTGCGAGCTGCATCCACTTTCATCCAATCTGCATCCGTTCTGCATTCGTTCTGCGTCTGTTCCGCTTCCTCCCTGCGTCCGTTTACCACTGGAGCGGATCGAGTTGCGCGGATGCGTAGCTGATGCCTAGCGGATATAGCGGATGCATAACAGAATCAGAACGGATGCCTAGCGGATGCCTCGCAGATGCAGAATGGACAAATTGGATACATTTTCCACGCAAAAGTTTTGAGTAGCTCAAAACCCTCTGAGCGGATCAAACGTCAATAGACGGATGCTGGACGGATAGAGAGAAAACAAAACGTATGCAGTGAGTACAAAATGGAAGCATCGCGTTAACCAACGGATGGCAAGTGTTTTTCTCCATTTTACATCCTCTTTCCATCCATTGGTGCAGTGTGACAGGGGCTTTAATCCTAAACAGGGGTGGGATTCAATTTTTTTAACAACTGGTTCTATGGGCATGGCTTAGTTGATGGGTGTGGCTTGGTGGTAACTGGCTGGCTGTGGCCAACTCAATATCACTCACATCAAGAAACACAACTCCTTAACTGGCCTCTCATGACTGCGGGGATGCCGTAACAGTCGTCAGTGTGAAAAATGGTCATAAGTCACTTTTTTCAGTGCCATTGTAACTTTGAATGGTCACTTCACACAAGCAAAGTACCAGCAAAGAGGGGAAAAAAACTCACGAGACATTCCTGAGACAGGAAATCTAATCCTGCTGAGAATGTAATAAGGGCTAACGGAGAGGCAGTTTTTGTAAGCAACACCAGAATGTTTCCTTCCTGCCTTCCTTACAGGATTAGGACAGTAATTTCTTCTAACAACCAGTTCTCTGAACTGCTTGGAATGTTAACAACCGGTTCTAGAGAATAGGTGCAAACCTGTAGAATCCCACCTCTGATCCTAAATATCTTCATGAGTTAAATGGCATAATCAGTAATTAGCAATCAGTTAATAATTAGCTATGGAGGGAAATGCAAAACTTGTAGTTTTAAAACTATTTAGGACTGCAACATATCTATTTGCCTAAAAAGATTATAAGCAATTTGTGTTATAAGCAAGGATGGGGCTGCTTTAAAAGTTATGTTCCCAGTGCAGAAACATTTTCTGTGCTGCCAGTTTGTAAGTTGACTGAACAATTCTATGTAAACATTTACATAGGAATGTCCTTGAAGATAACTTAGATACTGAACATTTGGCCATCCAGATGTTAATGCGGGCGAGAGAATCTGACTATGATCACATTGGGACTGTGAATATTGCCCTCTGTTGTTTGAATAACTTTTGGATCCCTGAGGTTGATGAAGAAGTTTTCTCAGAAACATGTCTGACCTAGTTACCATTTTAATTACTTTAAGGTAATATCTAGATAATTTCTGAGAGAAGTGAAATAAATTTCAAGTCAACCAGAGGAATTCTTCATGAGAAATGTTCTCGTACTTTTTATTCTTTGCCAAATGTGCTGTGACATAAAAAGTAAATGTTTTGTGCATAACTTCTTCAGGGTAGTAGTCTTACATAATAAATTATATATAACTTCACTCCAATGCAATCTTAAGGGCCTGTCACATAGGCCGATGGATGCAAAAAGTATGTAAAAAGGACACAGCGGACGAGAAAATTTTCCATCCGTTGTTATCCACTCTCAAAAGTGCCCCAAATTTGCATAAAGAGAGCAGACAACAACGGAAAGGAATGGAGGGGGGGAGGACATAGCCAGGATGTCAAGCGGATGCTCCACGGAAGCCTAGCAGATAGAAGTGGATGGAAGCAGATGGCACATCCGCAGGGCTTCCGGGGGAGCACAGTGAAGCTGACGCGCAGCGGAAGGAACGGATGCAGAACGGATGCCGAGCGGATACAGCGGATGCATCACAGAAGCCTAGCGGATGCCTAGCAGATGCCTAGCAGATGCAAAGCATTCACTGCGCAGGAGGGGAGGATGCATTGCATCAGCCCCGTGGATATAAAAGGATGCAGCTCGCTAGCAGGTCACCCATTCAGAGGAAAGACCTGCTGCCAGACACATCTCCAGCCAACAACCATGGGGAAGAAGAGGAAGCCTGTGCCATCTTCTGCCAGCCCTGGCAAGAAGGACAGGGCCACCATCCCACCCCCTGGCCCTGACTCTGCTTCTGCTGGGGCTTCTGCTGCTCGGGCTGACTCTGCTGGTGCTGGGGCTTCTGCTGGTGCTGCTCCTGGTGCTGGTGCTTCTGCTGGTGCTAAGTCTGCTGGTGCTGCTCCTGGTGCTGGTGCTTCTGCTGGTGCTTACTCTGCTGGCACTGCTCCTGGTCCTGCTGGTGGTGCTGGTGGTGCTGGTGGTGCTGGTGCTCTTGGTCCTGCTGGTGCTGCTGGTGCTGCTGGTGCTAACTCTGCTGCTGCTGATCCTGGTGCTGCTGGTGCTGCTGATGCTGCTGGTGGTGATGGTACTGATGGTGCTGATGGTGCTGCTACTGTTGTTTTTGCTGCTGGTGGTGGTGCTGGTGTGGTGGAGCAGCCCAATGAACCTCGAAGCCCCTCTGATGAGGGCCCAGAAGGCCCTGCCAGAGGGAGGAAGAGGCATACGTGAGAACGGGAGAGGAGGCAATACTCCATCGAAGAGGAACATGAGGATGAGGTGCTCGAATGGCTGAGGAAGAATGAGTACCAATGGCGGAAGGGACACAGGCTCTATCGAGACAACAAGAGGAAGCAGGCGGCTTGGAGAGAGAAGGCAGAGAGCCTGGGCTACACTTAGGAGGTTCTCATCGGGTGGTGGAAGGACATGCACACCTGGTACAGGAAGCTGCACCTCAAGAAGTCTGGCCAGGCCAAGCTCACCAACCGGGAGACCTATGTGATGGCCAAGTGCAGCTTCTTAGATGGTGAGATCCACAAACAAGGAGCAGCCCCTCTGTCTACATTCTCTCTCAGGCAGCCCACAGAGAGCCAGTCCTCTTCTGGCCAAGAGTCAGCTCCTGTGTCCAGGCAGGTATCTGTGGAGGGTGCCACGATGGAGAACCCCCAGACAGCTGCACTCCCTGTGGTGGAGCACGTGGAGGACCCCCTGATGCAGTTGGAGCAAGAAGAGGGCACTTCCACCAGAGACCAACCCACATCCACCCCCAGCTCCACCTCCACAAAAACCAGGAAGAGAGCCAGACCGGAGGAACAGAGCCACACTGTCCTGCTGGGGATCAGGGAGACCATCAAAACCAGCGTAGATCTCTTCTCTCAGCTGGTACACACCGACATACCATCCTCAAACCACAAGCCCTTCCTCACCTACGTCAAACCAGACACTCATGGACATGCCCGAATCACAGTACCAGGTGATCAAGGAGAGGATCACCGGTCTTCTGCACAACCCTCCAGGCCCAGCTGAACCTGCTCCAACCCAGTCCAGGTCTGCTCCTCCACCCCAGGTGATGTCACAGCCCTTCCAAAGCTTTCCACAGGCCCTCACCTACCAAGGCTACGGGTACCAGGAGTTTCAGCAGCACAGGCAGCCCTTCCTAGTCCAGGCACAGGTTCATCGAATGCCACCGATGCCACCGATGCCACCCATGCCACAGATGCCACCCACGCCACAGATGCCAACCATGCCTCACCTTGTTCAGCTGCAGACCAGACAGCCCCACTACACTGCTCCTTCCTCCACCCCACAGCCAAGCCTGGCCTCAGAACATCTGTCTTGGGACTGACACCCCATGTCATGGAGGAAGGGGATCTCAACATCACAGGACTGAGCCAGCTCTCTGAGAGCTTCCTCCACACACCATCCCCTGTTGTCCTCTCGGGGCCAGGCACCCCAATGGCACCTCAGACCAGCACTCCAGCAGCAGCCACCTCCACAGCACCTGGACCCTTCACCCCTGAGACGATGGGCACGCCTCAGAGTGACTGAGAAGAGTGCCAGAGACTGGGTTGCTACCTCTTGACTTTATCTTTACTTGGGACACTTTTCTTGGGGCATTTTGCTTTTACAGTTTGTTATTAATAAAGTTTATCTTTGATTCACACACTTGGTTCATTTATTTTAGTAAATAAAGTCTTGGTGGAAACTTTTAGAAAAGGTTTATGCCTTTGCATGCTTGTGTGATGGGTAAGGATAGCAGTGGGATGGACAGGGATATCTGTGGGATGGGTAATAGCTGTGGGATGGTCAGGGATACCTGTGGGGTGGGTAGGGATACCTGTGGGATGAGTAATAGCTGTGGGATGGGTGAGGATAGCAGTGGGATGGGCAGGGATACCTGTGGGATGGGTAATAGCTGTGGGATGGGTTAGGATAGCAGTGGGATGGGCAGGGATTCCTGTGGGATGAGTAATAGCTGTGGGATAGATAAACCTCCAGTGCAAGCATAGTGGGACTGTATGGTCCACCCTCCCAGGTGCCACACCTATGGCCCTTTATTATCAATAACAATTTAATCATTCATCAACACATTTCAACATAAACACAACTCTTTATTAAATGCCCTATTCATTGTAGGGCCACTCAACATACATGGCACAATCTCATCAGTGTGATGAGACAGGCTGAAGGAAGCATCCATTTAGCATCTACCATCATATCTTGCCACTCCACTGCTCCAGCTGGGGAGTTGCACCAGTGTTTCAGGAGGTTGCGCTGCTTCTTCCTTTCATGTGAAGCTCTGTTGGGGCCTTGCAATATCCACAGTATCTATCAGGTTTCACCCTTGCCTCCATTCCACAGGCTCCATGTCCCCATTCCCTTGTTGGTGGTCCACGAGCCTGTTTTGTAACACTGGGTAGCGGGTGCACATGAGATTGTGCAGGATGAAGCAAGCTTCCACGATGTTCCTCATGGTCTCTGGGTGATGCTGCATGGTGATGAGAAGTACCTGGAACCTGTTGGCCAGGATGCCAAAGGCATTCTCCACCACCTGCCTTGCCCTGGACACCCTGTAGTTGAAGATCCTCTCTTCATGGGTGAGGCATCTGGAAGTGTAGGGCTTCATGAGGTAGATTCTGAGGGAGAAGGCGTCATCCCCCATGATGAAGTAGGGCACATATTGTGTGTCGTTGGGCAGGGGGTCTGGATCTGGGAAGCCCATGACGAGGTTGCATTCCAGCCCCTCCTTGAGGACACGGGCATTGTGTACATGGGCATCTGAAGATGAGCCGTTGCCTGTAGCATCGATGTATATGAACTTGTAGTCAGCATCGACCATGGCGAAGAGGATGATGCTGAAGAAGCCCTTGTAGTTGTGATAAGTGGACCCCGACTTGGTTGGAGCTTTGCAGGCCATGTGCTTCCCATCTATGGCTCCAACAGTGTGGGGGAAGTCCCACTTCTGATACCACTTCTCTGCAACTTTCTTCCAGCCTTCTTCAGTGGAGGGGCACTGGAGGAGCTCCTCCAGGTATTCTTCGATGATGGCCTGCACCACTTCTCTGACCACAATGCTGATGGTGTTGTGTGGCACCCTCCAGGCATGTACTGCATGCTCCTGTAGGTTGTCCCTGAGGCCAGGTGGCGCAGAGTCAGTGCCACCTTGAGCCCAGGGTCCAGGCTGGGCCAGAAGTTTGTGTTTGCCTTGGTCAACCTGGGTGTCAGCCGCTGCAGAACTTTGTCAAACATGGCTGGAGGCATCCTCATGAAGTTCTGGAATGCCCGAGTGTCTTCGCTCCTGAGCTCCACCATCAGCTTGTTATACAGTCCGTACGCAGCTCTTCTTGAAATCCATCTTCGGATGCAGACACTTCTTGGACGCCTCCTTTTCTTCGTGTAGAACAGGTGAAAGAGCCTGTAGAGGTCTTCGCACTGTTTTAGAATTATGGCGGCTACCAAAAGGAGTGTGGAGATGTTCCATGGTGGAGATGACTGGATGCTGTGGAAGAGCTAGAGCCAGATGAAGGCTGAAGAGGTCTGCACCGCAGGGCTGCTGGACTGTAAGTGAAATCCAGGTGATTTCTCCCCCTTTTTATAGGAAATATAGGTTTTCCACTAGGTGTCCTTTTGCATCCTCTAGGCATACTACAGACATCCTAAATATCCGAGATACGTCCCCTATACAAACTTTTTTTCCGTTTTAATGCTTAGTATGTTATCTGCATCTGCTTTCATCTTTTCTACGTCCGTGCTACTAATGTTGCGTGTCTGTTCCATGTCCATTTCACTTCCTCCCTGTGTCCGTTTTCCGCTGGAGCGGATGCGAGTTGTGCGGATGAGCAGTGGATGCCTCGTGGATATAGCGGACGCGAAATGTATGATGACAGACGTATAACGGATGTTCCCCGTATGCGTAGCGGATGTATAACTGATGCGTTGGATACTTTTTCCGCTCAAAAAGTTTTGTGCAGCTCAGAACTTTTTGAGCATATGAAATGTCAGTAGACGGATGCTGGACGGATACAGAGTATGAAAAACGGACGCAGTGAGTACAGAACGGATGCATCGCGTTAACCAACGGATGGCAAGTATTTTTCTCCGTTTTACATCCTCTTTCCATCCGTTGGTGCTGTGTGACAGGGGCTTGAGGAACTGATTGTGCTTTTCATCAAAGACAGATATATTTCTCAAGTTGTGAGAGTGTATGGTCTGCTTAAGTTCACCGTTTCATCAAACATCTAGGCTAAGAATCCTGCAGGAGAAAGGAAGCTTCTAGAGATGCATCAAGTAAACCAGCTTGTATCATTTATCTTTCATTTATTTCTTATATATTTTCCTTGACCTCCAAGGACTGTCAAAAAAAAAAAAAAAACTGCAGTAATTATAACCTATCATAAAAGTAAAGCAACCATAAACAATCCTTTAAACACCAGGCAATTCAACCCAGTAATATTTTAACATATTGAAAATATTTGCAAATAAAGGATCAAATAAAATAAAGATATCTTGACAAACTTTTTCAAAGTACAGAAGAGAAGGTTCTTAGCTATCCAGATAGTTAGTTCCAGGACGAGTGTAATGGTATGGATTTTTTTTAGCATTCATTTAAACATGTTCATAGATGGAGATCAGAGATTGGGAACTCACTTATATTCATAGTAATGGAAAGAAGGAAATTATCTGAGAATATGATCTTTCTTATGGCAAAACACCTTTAACTTCATTTGATGTCTAGCTCAGTCACATTGTAGCAGTTATTGTCAATGTCCTGACTGACGAACTCAACTAAAGCAAACATACCTGAGAACAGTCAATGTCTCAAAGTAAATATTTATTTACATATTTTCAGCACTATTGAAGGCAAAACCAGCTCTACCTGATTCCCACATAAAACTCCATAGTTTAAATATGGAATTCCCCTTGCCCCCTATTTGTGCAGGTCACATTGTTCAATTAAGTGTTATTGTATTGTTATGAGATAAAGTATCTGGTCTTTGCAAACACCCACTAATCTATCCTTGGCTCTCATGGCTCTCTTTCTTGAAGTCTGCAGCCTGCATTCCATCTCTCCCTTCCCTCCCCATTAGTCTGTTGGTAAATTGAGAAGAGATAATGGTTGCAACAACATGAAGACACTTTGAGCTTGACAGTTACATTGGGCAGTATGAACAAAAACTAGAAAGTAAATGGAGAAGATGGGAATTAGTCAGATTTAGGGACCCAAATCCATACCTCAATTGTCTTTGCACATCATGTGCTCTTCAAGAGCTGTGGTGGTGCAGTGGTTAGAATGCAGTACTGCAGACTGACTGATGGCTGCCAGCAGTTTGGCAATTTGGGTCTCACCAGCTCAAGGTTGACTCAGCCTTCCATTCTTCCAAAGTCAATAAAACGAGGATCCAGATTGTTGGGGGCAATATGTTGATATTTAAACTGCTTGGTGAGGGCTACAAAGCAGTGTGAAGTATTATATAAGTCCATTGCTATTTCTTCAGAACTGAAAACCGAACAAAACTTTTTAGAATCAATGATCACTGCATGATCACTCTGTATCACTGCATTCAGTTGATAAAATCATTATGGATAAAGCTAAGAAATTTGTACCTTAAAAATATTCCTACCTAGTTGCATGCTTTCAATAATAGAAAATACAGATAATTAATTCATGAAAGAGAACTATGCTGCCTTAGTGGTTTGGGTAGCAAGCAGTGTTCTCATGATTAGGTCATAAGATGAAACATCAAGCTTTGGGTTTATTATTAGTAAACTCAAAGAAATGTGTTACATTTAGCAATTGAAGGGAAGTGCAAAAATCCAAGAAAGCTCATATATTTATGATAAGTTTTGTTTGCTTTCCAATGACTGTCACTAGACATATCACAGCATAACAAACTATACACAATGCTTTATTACAACATACACCTTCCAATGGCCAGTGTCAATTCCACCCTTCTAGGATTTACTTGTGAAATAAAAATGTCACATAAATAAAGCCCATGTCACACTGCACCAACATATGCAAAGAGGATGTAAAATGGAGAGAAACGCTTGCCATCCGTTGGAAAATGCGATGCATCCATTGTGTACTCACTGCATCCGTGATTCATACTCTCTATCCGTCCAGCATCCGTCTACTGTGATTTCATCCGCTCAAAAAGTTTTGAGCTGCACAAAACTTTTTGAGCAGATGAAGTATCCAACGTGTCCGTTATACATCCGCTACGCATACGGGGCACATCCGTTACGCATCCACTATACCCACTTGGCATCCACTGCGCATCCGCCCCACTCAACTCCGCTCCAGCAGAAAACGCACACAGGGAGGAAGTGAAATTGACACAGAACGGACACACAGCATTAGCAGCATGGACATAGAAAGGATGAAAGCGGATGGAGCTCGCATATAAAGCATTAAAACGGAAAAAAAGTTCATATAGGGGATGTATCTCGGATATTTAAGATGTCTGGAGGATCCATCCATTTTCATCCGCTAGGCTTCTGTTGAGCATCTGTTTTGCATCCGCACTACGTCCTCCCCCTGTCCGTTCTTTTCCATTCTCTTTATGCAAATTTTTACCCCTTTTGAGAGCGGATAAGAACAGATGGAGCCACCCCCGGATTTTTGGCCGTCCGCTGTGTCCTTTTACATACGTTTTGCATCCATTGGGTGATGTGACCTAGCCTTAAGTATTCATTACTCAGTCCTTTATACTTAGTCTTTTGATACTCAGTTCAGATAAAAGTCTCATTGTCTATGAAGTAGCATTAGACTTTATATGCTTGTCTTTTTCTAAAAGTTCTTGCAGTAGTTGTGATGAGTTGCTGCCCAAACAATGTGATTGTTTCTTTTCTAATTGCTGCCCAGCTTCAGGTAAAGCTCCAAGCAAGACTCTTACCAGGATATGTTGTTCACAGTAACTTTTAGTCCTGGCAGATGAATTGCCTGTTTGAAACAGCTGCCAATTTCCAGACCTTGCCTCCCTTTCTTATCAATGGTCCTTGAAAATGCAAGGCATTAAATTATTACAGGCAACTGCAACACCAACTTGGATATTTATGGGTAAAGTGATTTAGGAAGGCATGATGGACATGGGGGTGGGAAGCTTTTCTGCCTGGCTGCAACTGCTTTTCCAAAATGTGGACAACAATCTCTGACTCAGTCCCTCACATACTGTACATATAAATGTGTATCATGTTGCTCCCTTTTGGAATAAGCACTATTATACTCTTATTACAGTATAAATCATTTTTGTTTCTTCTCATCAATATTATGTGGACAGTAGTAGGTTGTATACCACAAATGATTATTTCATCAGATTGCATATTTCTTAAATTTTTCCATTGTACATATTATATCAAGATAGATTTCAATTATTTGTTTTTATGTTCCATCATTTATGCATAACTTGCAATTATTCAATCCATTTTTTCTGCGACACTGTCACACTGAATTTAAATCTACAGAATAGCATTTGCTGTGTCGTATAATGTATCTATTAACAACCTGGTCTTAGATCTTGCTCAATATTGAACCATTCATGTATTTGTCAGATGCAGGCAATGAGAACCACTGGTGGATGGGCCCAAACAGATATTTTATTTAATCATCTATATTACAAGAATCTCACTAGATGATCTGCCTTCCCTTGGGATATAGTCCCAAGGATTTGGCCTCAAGAGTTTACTCCCCAAAATGGATTCTAATTTATTTTTTACTCCGTTTGTAGAGGCCTCTCCCTTTAGTTGGTGGTTCCACCACAATATTCACTTTATTCTTTATTCATTCTATCATTTAAAACTTTTAGTGTATTAAACAACTAATCTAATAACTCCATAGTCACAGAAATTCATGTATTTCTCAGTCAATGAGAGGATGGGCTCTCCATTCCAATAAGGAGAGGCCATCATATTACACAGCTCCTTCTTAAGCATGCCCTTCCTGCAATATTTCTCCAGCCACATCATGTAGCCACTTATTCGATTTTGGTTTTTCTTTTCAGCATTTATGTCTTCCTTATCATCTTTTTTTTTTCTTATGAATATTTTCAGCATTAATTTTAACTCCATATTTTACTGTAATGTTATCATTTCCATTAAAAGCTCTGATTATGCCTTCCAGCATTCCCTCACTTCAGTTCAGTTCCAAATCATTTCATCATTTTTGCTAGAAGCTTCTTAGTCTAGCCCTCTTTACCAACTTTCAAAACTTTTTTTTAAAAAAAATCCCTAAAAATTGTGCTACATTTTCTGTGCCTTTTTTAATCTTAACCATTCCATGTTCTCTTTCAGGATGTTCTTTGCAACTATCTTTTTCTCTCCATATATATCATGCAATATCTTTCTTTTATCCTCTTTTGAATGAATTATTCTCTATGTGCATTTTTCCCTTACACAGCCATAATCACTCCTTCATTCCATCAAGATCTTTTTTTTCATATTTCCTAGCTGTATGAATGCACACATTTATATAACACTCTGTAACATAATTCTTTCTGATCCAAGCCCCTTCCACTTCTGTTTCTGTACATTTGCATTTGATTTATTCAGTTGTGAGACTAATCTAATACATTTTAGTGCATGACTCATATTTTTTATCTTTCTGTATCATTCTAGATTTATATGCTTTTCTCCAATTTTTTTAGATCCACTACCAAATGATGCTCTGACCCTGATTCAGAACCATCCTTATATCCTTTACAAATTCTCTCAATCTTTCATCACAGATCATAAAATCAATCATGCTTAGAGATTTATAATCACCCTTGCCATTTGTATAGACCAGAGGTGGTATTCAATAGGTTCTGACCAGTTCTGGAGAACCAGTAGCAGAAATTTTGAGTAGTTCGGAGAACCGCAAAATACCACCTCTGACTGGAGATTTTACAGTATCTTTCCCCTGCCATGCCCACCAAGCTATGCCCACAGAACCAGTAGGAAAAAAAAAATTGAATCCCACCACTGGTATAGACTTTAGCTTAAAGTGTGTATTTGAAACATACTTACCAATTACCATTCTCATTAATTTATTGAATAATGCAATCACTTTCTCTGTACTCTCTCATTTCATTCTCATTCATCCTAGAGTCTACCACACCATACATCAGCACCATATTGCCAAGATGAAAAATTTCAAAAAGCTAAGGTGTTTGCATACACCAATTGTCAAACTGATTATGTTTATACCTGGAAATATAACCATCATCACATTAAGCCTATTGAGACTGTTAAATTCATTTTTAATTGTCCATCATCTGGGAATTTCAAAATTATCAGTATGAGTGCAAAAAGCTACTGATACTATAATCAAATCTGCTATCTACCAGGAGCAAAGACTTTGATCAAGTCAGAGTTTTGTTGTGCCCCAGAAGTGATTCTGTTGGCTGTAATATTGGCTGAAATACACATTTGGAGGTGAATCCTTAAGCCCATGTCACACTGAACCAATGGATGCAAAGAGGATGTAAAACGGACAAAAAACCTTGCCATCCATTCGAAAATGCGATGTACTCACTGCCTCCATTTGGCTTCCTCTCTATCCATCCAGCATCCGTTTACTGATGTTTCATCCGCTCCTAAAGTTTTGGACTGCCTAAAATTTTGCGCGGAAAATGTATCCAGTTCATCCATTCTGCATCTGCTACGCATCTGCTACACATCCGCTATATCCACTTGGCATCCGCTGCGCATCCGCGCAACTGGCATCCGCCAGGATGCAGGGAGGAAGCGGAACAGACGCGGAACAGATGCAGAACGGATGCAGAATGGATGCAGCATGGAAACAAAGCGTTTAAAGCGGAAAAAACGTTCGCAGAGGGGAACCTATCTTGGATATTAAGGATGTCTAGAGGATGCCTAGAGGATGCCTAGAGGATGCAAAGGGACACCTATACTGCCTATAAAAAGGGGGAGCAACTCGTCTGCCTCTCATTTTCAGACCAGCACCCCATCTGTGCAGACCTCTGCAGCCTTCATCTGACTCTTCCTCTTCCATAGCATCCAGTTATGTACACCGTGGATCGTACCAAAGTCCTTTTGGCAGCCACCATCCTTCTGCAACATTAAGAAGCCATCTACAGGCTCTGTGAACTCTACTACGGGAAGAAAAAGAGGCGGCCAAGAAGCATCTGGGTCTGAAAATGGATCGGGAGAAGAGCAGAGTATGGACTGTACAACAAGCTGATGGTGGAGCTCAGGAGCGAAGACACTCGGGCATTCCAGAACTTCATGAGGATGCCTCCAGCCATGTTTTACGAAGTTGTGCAGTGGCTGAGACCCAGGTTGAGCAAGACAAACACCAACTTCCGGCCCAGCCTGGAACCTGGGCTCAAGGTGGCACTGACTCTGCGCCACCTGGCCTCAGGGACCACCTACAAAAGCATGCAGTACAGCTAGAGGGTTCCACACAACACCATCAGCATTGTGGTCAGAGAAGTGGTGCAGGCCATTATCGAAGAATACAAGGAGGAGCTCCTCCAGTACCCCTCCAATGAAGAAGGATGGAAGAAAGTTGCAGAGCAATGGTATCAGAGGTGGAACTTCCCACACACTGTTGGAGCCATAGATGGGAAGCACGTGGTCTGCAAAGCGCCAGCCACATTGGGGTCCACTTATTTCAACTACAAGGGCTTCTTCAGCATCGTCCTCTTCGCCATGGTCGATGCTGACTACAAGTTCATGTACATCGATGCTTCAGGCTACGGCTCATCTTCAGATGCCCAGGTATACAACGCTAGTCACCTCAAGGAGGGGCTGGAAGGCAACCTCATCGTGGGCTTCCCAAATCCAGACCCCTTGCCCAATGACATACAAGATGTGCCCTACTTCATCGTGGGGGATGACGCCTTCTCCCTCAGAACCTACCTCATGAAGCCATACACTTCCAGACTCCTGACCCGTGAAGAGAGGATCTTCAACTACAGGCTGTCCAGGGCAAGGCGGGTGGTGGAGAACGCCTTTGGCATCCTGGCCAACAGGTTCCAGGTACTTCTCACCACCATGCAGCATCACCCAGAGACCGTGAGGAGGATCATGGAAGCTTTCTGCATCCTTCACAATCTCATGTGCACCCGCTACCCAGTCTTGCAGAACAGGCTCGTGGACCGTGAACAAGGCAATGGGGACATGGAGCCTGGGGAATGGAGGCAAGGGTGAAACCTGATCGACACTGAGGATGTGCAAGGCCACAACAGAGCCTCACGTGAAGGGAAGAAGCAGTGCAACCTCCTGAAACACTGATGCAACTCCCCAGCTGGAGCGGTGGAATGGCAAGACAAGATGGTAGATACTTAATGGATGCTTCCTTCAGCCTGTCTCATCACATGGATGAGATTGGGCCATGTATGTTGGGTGGGCCTACAATGAACAGGGCGTTTAATAAAGAGTTGTGTTTGTGTTCAAATGTGTGGATCAATGCTTACATTGTTATTGATAAAAAAGGGCCCTAGGTGTGGCTGTGGGGTGGAGGAAGGAGTAGTGTAGTGGGGCTGTCTGGTCTGCAGCTGGATGAGGACTGGCGTGGGTGGCATCATTGGCATGGGTGGCATCGCTGTCATCAGTGGCATCATTGGCGTGGGTGGCATCGCTGTCGTCGGTGGCATCATTGGCATCGGTGGCATCAGTGAAACAGGTGGCAACGGTGTCGCCCGATTACTCTGTGCCTGGACTGGGAAGGGCTGCTGTGTGCTGCTGAACCTCCTGGTAGCTGTAGCCCTGGTAGGTGAGGGCCTGTGGGAAGCCTTGGAATGGGAGGGACATCACCTGGGGTGGAGGAGCAGACCTGGACTGGGTGGGAGCAGGTTCCTCTGGGTCTGGAGGGTTGTGAAGCAGCTTGGTGATCCGGTCCTTCACCAGCTGGTACTGTGGATCCGCCATTTCCTTGAGGGTCTGGTTGACATGGGTGAGCAAGGGCTTGCGGTTGGAGGATGAGGAGTCGGTGTGGACCAGCTGAGAGAGGAGATCTATGCTGGTGCGTATGGTGTCCCTGATCTCCAGCAGGACAGTGTGGCTCTGCCCCTCCAGCTGTCCGGCTCTCTGCCTTTCTGCGGAGGTGGAGCTGGGGGGGGTGGATGCGGCTAGGACTGTGGTGGACTCAATGTCTCCTTTCTCCCACCACACCAGGGAGTCCTCTACGCACTCCACCACGCTCACCACACCTGTCCGCGGGTTCTCCGCCGTGGCACGCTCCACAGAAACCTGCCGGGAGACAGGGACTGACTCTCGGCCGGAAGAGGACTGGCTCTCAGCAGGCTGCCGGAGAGAGAGGGTCGTGAGTGGGGCTGCTGGTGCTCCTCGGTGGTGGACATCACCCTCCAGGAAGCTGCACCTGGCCATAATGTAGGTCTCTCTGTCTGTCAGCTTCACAGTGGCCTGGCCAGATTTCTTTAGGTGCAGCTTCCCGTACCAGGTGTGCATGTGCTTCCACCAGCCGAGGAGCACCTCCGAAGTGTAACCCTTTCTCTCCGCCCTCTCTCTCCAAGCAGCATGCTTCCGCTTGGTGTCCCTGTACAGCCGGTGTCCCTTCCACCACAGATAGTCGTTCTCTCTCAGCCACTCCAGCACCTCATCCTCGTGCGCCTCCTCAATATAGTATTGCCTCCTCTCCCGTTGTCACATACGCCTCTTCCTCCCTTTGGCTGGACCAGATGGGCCCTCATCAGAGGGGCTCCCAGGTAGTAGGGGCTGCTCCTCCACACCACCAGCAGCACCAGCAGCACCAGCAGAATCATCAACATCATCATCATCATCATCATCATCATCATCCTCACCAGCAGGATCATAATCAGCATCATCATCATCATCATCAGCAGCAGCAGCAGCAGCAGGATCATCATCATCATCAGCAGCAGCAGCAGCAGGATCATCATCATCAGCAGCAGCAGCAGCGGCAGCAGGATCAGCAGCAGCAGCAGGACCAGCAGGACCAGGATCAGCAGCAGTAGAGTAAGCACCAGCCGGGCCAGCAAGTCCAGGAGCACAAGCAGGACCAGGAGCATGAGCAGGACGAGCAAGTCCAGGAGCACGAGCAGGTCGAGCAGGACCAGCAGGACCAGGATCAGCTTCAACAGAGTAAGCACCAGCAGAAGCCCCAGCACCAGCAGAAGCACCACCACCAGGAGCAGCTTCAGCAGAAGCCCCAGCAGAAGCAAAGTCAGGGGCAGGGGGCGGGAGGTTGGCCCTGTCCCTCTTGCCAGGGATGGCAGCAGGTTGCTGAGGCTTTCGCTTCCTCCCTATGGTTGTGGGGTTGCTGGCTGGCAGGGAGGCTGGCAGGCACCAAGGCTGGCAGGAAGGCTGGCAGGAAGGCAGGCAGGCAGGCAGGCAGGCAGGCACCAAGGCTGGCTGGAAGTCAGGCTGGCAGGGCAGGCAAGGAACTCGAAGTGTCCAGCAGCAGGTCTTTCCTCGGAATGCTGGCCATGTGCAAGCTGCTTCCCTTTATATCCAGGGGGCTTATGTAATACTTCCCCCCTGCATGCGCAATTAACGCTCGGCATCCGTTCCGCTTCTGCTGTGCATCCGCTAGGCTTCCACTGTGCATCCGCTTTATCCGCTGTGCATCCACTGTGCATCCGCTTTATCCGTTCGGCGTATGTTCTGCATCCGCTGTATTCGTTTCACGTCCGCTTCGCTGAGGCCTCCCAGAAGCCCTGCGGTTGCGCCATCCACTCCCATCCGCTTCCATCCGCTGGGCTTCCATTCCGCATCCGCTTTGCATCTGCTCTGCGTCCTCCCCGTGTCCATGTTATCCCCTCCAGTTATGCAAATTTTTGCCCCTTTTAAGAGCAGACAACAACGGATGGAACATTTTGCTCGTCCGCTGTGTCCTTTTTGCATTCGTTGGCTAGTGTGACATGGGCTTTAACCTAGCTTATTCCTATGCATAAATTCTTTTTCTCTTAGCATAACTGACTGGCTGTTAATACTTCTTCTTTTCAGTCTATACTAGGTAGCACATGAATAAGAAAAGTTTTAAAAAAGCTACACCTGAGATTTAAAAAACTAAGAAAATTTACTTAGATTTACAAATGACAGGCTAAACTGAGAGAACTAAAAAAAAAATCTGGCCAGATTTTTTTATGTACCTTTCTACAGTTTCATTTTATAAGGAGATATATATTCATATTATTCCGTATCTCTTTTGTATGTGCTCATTTATGCATGGAATCCTATTGTCACTGTGCTGTCAGTGATTCAAATGCTCACAGGATTTATGCCTATAGTTAAATAGCAGATTCAAAGATATATGATATTCTCCTCTTATCATTTTCTTCCTCAGAGGAAATCAAATTCAATCAATAAAATAGAATTGGATTGTTAGAATAACAGAAACATCTCATATGTCAGAAGCTGGTGTGTTACATTTTAAAAAAATGTTTCAGCAAGGTGTTTATACTTTGCATGATATCCTTATCTCTTTTTTTCATTTACTTGCATCCTTGTAAAACAATTATTTCCATATTTTGGGGTATCTGCTAATATGTGTCTTTGATCAAAACCTTACTCCTGGTTTGTTTAATGCAAAAGATCACTGTCTGACTGTCCTCTGCTAGCTTTATATCTAATAAAGTAATGTTTGATATTTTTCAGTAGTTGTTTTTAAGTAAGTCTTTCTCTATAATAAAACATTGTTTCATTGCTAGAAAGCCCTTCTTAAATTATTACCAAATATTCAGTTCCACTCAGAAGGGCATTCCCTTTGGGAAGATTTTATGACTTTTTCTTGAAGGTGATAGAAAGGAGAGATAACAGTGAACTCTTCCAGTGTATTTTCAATATAAAATTAAGTTATCTTCCCATATTCTGTTGTCTGTATGATATCTGGCAACTATTCCTAATCTCTCCTATTATGGTTCATACTCATCCTTAGAAATTTTGCTGTTCTTAATAGACAATCCATCTGGATCATATAATCATTATTATAAGACTAGGTCTAACTAGATAAAAATTTCTACCTTGGCTTATGAAGCTTAATAGGTCTTCTTTTAGCTTTGATGATAATGATGAATATTTTATTTTCCTCTTTCCTTTGCTTTTAAATTAGCTTTTAATCTGTTCCTGTTCATTTTTCCCAACCTAGTTCTTTTTGCCCTTTGGGTTCATAAATTTAATACTTAAAACAAATACCACATAAACCAAAATAGTGTTGCCCATGTTCTGCCACCTTGGAGTGCTATGCTGAGGAGACACACCATGAATAAATGGATATCTTTCATAAATCACAGCGAAATGATACAATTTTCTATTTGTAGGAGATTTACTTGAAAATATGTCACAAAGCATATTATTACAATAGTTTTATCACTGTGCTTTATAACTAACTGGAATGTGGAATCAGCTTGATATTCTGAAAGCATATTAGACAAATTTGTTGTAAAGATAAACTTGTGTGGGGATAATGTTCTGCCCTCCTTCATATTGGTGGTGTTTGGTAGTTTCCTCTCAGCTAAATTTGACAGTGTTTTTCCAGCTACTTTCTATGGCTGTTTTTATCCCCACTATTTTTTATAGTCTCATCTAAGGGCAATGGAAGCACAAGGAATCCCAAATGAAGCAAGCTTTGTCACATCTCTTGCTGTGAAAAGTTTGATGATGTAAGAATATGGCAAAATACAAAGCAAGTTCAATAACAAGACTATCCAGGAAAACACAAACTTGTATTTTACTCACCTAGAAATCCAAAATGCATAAATGACACCCATACTTAGGGGGCTGGGGGCGGGAATCAACTTTACTTTTTTAAAGAAAAAAGTGGTTCTTTATGGTCACAAAGGAAAAATACCTTAAAAGATGCAAATCTTCTTTTAAAAGAAAGTTTTCTATCCAAAGGAAATTCAAAGATTTATAATCAGAAAGTTTATAGTGATACGAATTTTCAATCACATAGGAGCTACTGTAAAAGGATTAAGATTCAAGATAAGCCTTCCTCCATTCAGTTGATGATCACTGCTGGAAATCGTGCAATGCTCTATTTCATCAAAATCTCCAAAGATTATTTCTACTTTAGGACTATTTTAGGACTGTTAAGATGAATAGGATATCACTATTTTTACCACCTTATGGCAGATATCATCCAGATAGCTAAATTGTTCCCTAAGCCAGTTATTTATTTTTAGATTACTTTACTTTTCAGCCCTGATGTGTGATAAAATACTTAGCAGAATCATTAAAAATTGAGTTCAAATATATAATAACTTACTATTGAATTTATCTGTTATCTATATGTCACAAGCTCAGCTCACTCACAATGCCAGACCAAAGTGCTTTATTTCAGTCATTGACTAATAAAAATACATTCATTAAAGGAAAGCAAAGTTAAATCCTAACATCAGTGGCAACCATTTGTGGGGAAAACTTGCACATAATGGAGCAAAATTTCAGTACTTTTACAATGGTAGATTTTTGCAATTTAATTAACAAATATTGCAAATAAAAATGATCACAGTGACCTGGTAATTTATTTGAAAAGGGGTAATTGGTTGGTGGTGAAAGTTCCTGTAGAAGTAGCAGTACAAAATGGTTCATTCAAGAAGGTTCAGTTGTCTTGAAAAGCACCTTTGGGACAACCATGTCCTGGATTATTAAGAATCTCAGATGCTTAGAGATAAAATAGGAGATTTTTAGAGTAACTATAGGATAAGTATAAACCTCTGCCTTTTCGATGAATAATTATCTCTCTAGCAGGATGTGTGCACCCAAATTTCACTACTTCAACTAGTCCCAAAGTAATATTTTGAATATTACCATACATGGGGAACATTCTGCATTGACAGTAGGAGACATACGTTTATTCTTCTTCTCTACTTTTAGCTTCTTTAACTGGAGGCTTTCTACTATTCTGAGCTATTACTACACATGACCAGATGCCCATTGCATTGAGATAATAATTTTTTTCTTCTTATTCTGATCCCATTTGTACATTCAAGGAACAGCCGAAGTTGGGGGATGATTTATTGCCCAGCAGTGCTGACTGAATGAGCTTGGACAGAAAGGTAGAAAGATGCTTGCAAAAGTATTTTTTAGGAAATATCAAAGGTATATCCATTGGAGACATGGAAGCAAGTTATGCTTAAAATATCTGTGGGATGCCAGGGAAACAAAATAAGGAATGATGTGGCAGAACTTATGAAGAGACAATTGATCCCAGGAGGCTGCAGAAACAAGGAAGCAACAGACTAAAGAAGGAATGTAGAAAATAACAATTTCTAATGTCTGCCTGTCAAAATTATAAAATAGAGTAAAACCCCATCCTGAAAATCAGAAGAAAAAATAAAAGTCTCATTCACAGAAGAATAAAAATCATGGGTCACTAAGAAAAGAGATTTTATCACAGAATTATGAATATATCTATTAGCATCAATTGGCACACTAAGTAGTCCTATGTGAGATCTCTACATTTTTTACAGCCTATCACTCTTGGATGCTGATTATAAGGTCATATTTCCCTTTAAACACATAAATATTTCGCACAAAGGAAGCATTCCTTTGTGCTTATTGGCTTAAGGACCGGTCCCACTGCACTTACAGATGCAAAGAGGATGCAAAATGTTTAAAAAAAGCTTGCCATCAGTTGGAAAACGCTATGCATCCGTTGTGTATTCATTACATACGTGTTTCATTTGCTCTACCCATCGAGCATCTGTCCACTGTGATTTCATCCACGCAAGAAGTTTTGAGCTGATGAACAGATAAACTTTCCGCCATGTACGATGTAAATCTGTGACATATGAGCAACAAACATTCTATGTCCGTTTATCATCCGTCCGCTTCGAAATTCTCCCCCGGAACCCCTTCGGAGGTGTCATCTGCTTCCACCCGCTAGGCTTCCTATGAACATCCATTTAACATCCCCGCTACATTCTACCCATGTCCATTCTTTTCCGTTCTTTTCCGTTCTGTTTATGCAAATTTTCACCACTTTTTGGAGCAGATGATAACGGATGGAGCCACCTCCGAAATTTTGCTCATCCACTGTGTCCTTTATGCATACATTTTGTGTCCATCGGCCAGTGGGACCGGGCCTCAATTGGTCTAGGTCTTTATTGTTGCTGCTACTGCATTGCTGCTATTAGTGTTTTGTTTGTTACCATTGCTGCGTATCTTTTCAAGAGTTTCTGAAATGTAACATGATTACCACAGCTTTGATCATAGGCATTTGAGTTAATATTGTCTCAAGGCCACATTGGCTATTAGATAGTGCTTTTGAAGCAAGACTATTACTGGGAAATAATGAACAGTGAAGGGGTTATCAACTTTTCCTATAATTCAACAGCAAAAATTTAGTGCCAGTTTTGCTATTTTATCATGAAGATGATATTTGAATCAACCTTTATCTGTTTGGCATACATTTCAACTTTTGTATATTTAGCTTAGTGGCCACAATAATACATCAGGAGCATAAAAATGGCTGTACAATGTGTGAAAGAAAATTTGATTTCAATTTCCTCCTTCTCCCTTTCTTAACTGGACAATCTTGGTCCAGATAGGGTATCAATCAATCAAATCTTTATTTGGTCACAAACCAGCAAATAGAATACAGAAATTACATTTAATAAAAAAAAGAAGTGTGAGTTGTATATGTGTGTATGAGTGAATGTATTTTTCTAAAATTTCTATGGGAGTAATAAGTCAATGATTAAAATAGTGTTCTATGTCTTTGTTCTGAATCATTTTTCCATATACAAATATACAAGGAATGTTAATGTTCTTTTTCTGAAATCTCTTAGATTGCTTTTATATCTGGAAGATATTATACTGAAGAAAAAGAAGCCTATTAGTGAATTGCTGGCAACATTTATTTATATATTTAATTCAGTTTGATGCTACCTGACTCGAAAATGTTGTTTTTCAGGTTAAAAAAATGGGAAATAACAGACTGGTATCAATCAGTTTTCATCTGGTTTCAAAAAAGTCAGGTCAATCTGATGAATTTATAAAGAAATCATTTATACCTCTTTCCTAATTTGACTTGGTCAAAGCAGAAGCATATAAATAAATAATATCTTAATTAAAATATAAATATATCAAACTATAAATATAATTAATAATTATGCTATTATAATAATCCTAAAACCATCACATTGTTGGTTCAAACATACCACATCCTTTTACCTTTTACCTTTTATCCTTTTATCTTTTCTTTTATGCTGAGAGTATTTACACCAAGACAAATTCCTTGTGTGTCCAATCACACTTGGCCAATAAAGTATTCTATTCTGTTCTAAATCAGGTGGGTTTGAAAGTTAAATATGATTTCACCATTTGAACTTTCACAATTTTTTATAATAAAAATTTGCATGACTCTAACTAAAAAACTCATATTACATTTTTGCCATTAGAGCATAATTAATTAATGTACAAACCATTTCATTCCAGAGACTCTAGGCAATATACAGAGTCAATCACAGAACAAAGAATGTAGTTTTAAAAACTACAAAAATGGAAATCAGTAACAACGGCACATATCCTATTCTGACTATTTAATCACCAAAGGCTTTCCAGGAAAACTAGATTTTAATTATTGGGACACTGAAAATGAAGATAGTTTTTGTTACGGGGAGAGGATGTTCCAAAAGAAGAAACAGCTATTGTGAATAACTCCTAAAGTTCCCTATTTGCCAAGGCAGAGTTTCCTTGAAATAGGCTATGTCTATGAGATGTACAGAGTTTGAGCCATATCTAGTTTTCGAGCCATATCTAGTTTCCCTGCCATATCTAGCAGGGAAAAATAAGCAGTTTTAATGCATTTAGAAACAAAATGATAACTAATGCGGTTCCCATAGCTGTCATCAAATTCTATCCTTGCTCCTATGGAATATGAATCTATCTTGCTTGTAATCCCAAAGCCAATTTTAAAGTTACATACATACATACACACACACACACACACACACACACACACACACACACACACACACATATATATATATATATATATATATATATATATATATATATATATGGATCTTTGGTTATTCGGGTTTTCTCCCGCGTAGAATTGGAAGTATCTAGGCAACGTTTCGATGAAGTCTCATTCATGATCTTCAGGCTTGTTTCTTCAGCTCTGTGCTTCTCAGAGTAATGTGAGCTTGCAGCTGCTTCTTCCTTTTAACTGTTAGTGGGGGTGTGACTTGATTGGGTGGGGGTTTGGCTGTGTTCTGATTGGTAGGGGGTTGGCTGTGTTCTGATTGGCTGGGGGTGTGTTCTGCTTAGGTGGGGGCTTGGTTGTGCTCAGGTTAGTCTTAGTTACTGGGGGATTTGAGCTGGTGAGCTGTGATCTTGTTGTTTGGCTTCGTGTTCGTGGTCGTGCCACATCTTCATGGTGGGTGTCAGTTTGCTTCTTGTATGGGTCAGAGGGGTTTGAAGCAGGTAGTGGTGCAGCTGCAGTATGGTTTCTGGTTCGTGGTCGTGTCTCCTCTTCTGTGGGGGTGTGAGTCTTTTTTCTGTGTGGAAGTGTGGTGGTAGCATCTTGTGTGGCACTTGCGGGTGTGGGTCTGGTGTCATTCTTCATGTTAGTTACTCGTTTATTAATGAGGGAAGGTTTCCAAATGGTTGGTAGGCGGGAGGTATCATCTCGTCTATTCATGCTGTGTGGGCGTTTCTCTATCTCTATGGCTTCTCTGATTATTCTGTTGTTGAAGTGTTCGGTTTTGGCGATAGTTCTGGTATTTTTAAAGTCAATTTCATGTCCTGTGGCTTTGAGGTGTTGGACAAGGGAAGAGGTCAGTTCTTCTTTTTTGATGGAGTTTTTGTGTTCTTCAATGCGTGCACTAATTCTTCTGTTAGTTTGTCCTATGTATGTGGTGGGGCAGGCAGTGCAAGGGATTTCGTATACTCCTTGGTATACCAGCTCAAATCCCCCAGTAACTAAGACTAACCTGAGCACAACCAAGCCCCCACCTAAGCAGAACACACCCCCAGCCAATCAGAACACAGCCAACCCCCTTACCAATCAGAACACAGCCAAACCCCCACCCAATCAAGTCACACCCCCACTAACAGTTAAAAGGAAGAAGCAGCTGCAAGCTCACATTACTCTGAGAAGCATAGAGCTGAAGAAACAAGCCTGAAGATGATGAATGAGACTTCATCGAAATGTTGCCTAGATACTTCCAATTCTACGGGGGAGAAAACCTGAATAACCAAAGATCCACATACAAATACCCGCGAAAACCTCAGAAAACAAATATATATATATATATATATATATATATATATATATATATATATATATATATATATGTGTGTGTGTGTGTGTGTGTGTGTGTGTGTGTGTGTGTGTGTGTGTGTGTTTTCTTAGGCTTTCACGGGTACTTATATGTGTGCTGTTTAGCTTCCTTCGGGTATTATCCCACGTCATTGTAGTTCTGCTAAAGTTGTAGCAACGTTTCAGCAGAATCTCATCTGCCATCCTCAGGCTTCTGTATAGAGTTAGTTCCTGGTTTCAAATTTGAGGCTGGTCCATTGAGCCTGGATCTGTGTTCATTGGACTTGGAGTTTGATTGATTGGTGTTTCTGGTTTCTTCTGTCTGTTTTGTGGCTTTGATTGGCTGGCAACACTCTGTTCTTGTGTTGGAGGCTTTCAGTGCAGCTTGGCTCTGTGTGAAGGGACGGCTGCTCTTCATTAGCAAGCTGCTATTCATTAGCAAGCTGGGTTTCACCTGGGTGCCTGGTGGGGGGGTGTTTGGGTTGGAGCTATCAGAGGGAGTCTGTTTTTGCTCAGGTGTTTGCCTGGCTTGTGGCATGGAGATCTTCCTATTTGAGAGTGCAGGCTTCCAAATGATTGACAGTCTGGTGGAATCATATCTTCTATTCATGCTGTCAGGTCTTTTTTCAATCTCTATGGCTTCTGTGGTGATTCTGTGGTTGGGGTTTTCTATAGTGGCTAGGGTTTTAGTGCCATTGAAGCTCCCTTCACATGGAGCCAAGCTGCACTGAAAGCCTCCAACACAAGAACAGAGTGTTGCCAGCCAATCAAAGCCACAAACAGACAGAAGAACCCAGAAACACCAATCAATCAAACTCCAAGTCCAATGAACACAGATCCAGGCTCAATGGACCAGCCTCAAATTTGAAACCAGGAACTAACTCTATACAGAAGCCTGAGGATGGCAGATGAGATTCTGCTGAAACGTTGCTACAACTTTAACAAAACTACAATGATGTGGGATAATACCCGAAGGAAGCTAAACAGCACACATGTAAGTACCCGCGAAAGCCTAAGAAAACAAATATCTGACCTCTACGGGGAGGAAATAAACAGCCAGATCAAAAGCTATGAGAAGCTGGAAGTTAAAAGAGCAGGAATACTATGTGTCTTAAATTCCTCTGCAGCTGCAGAGACAACAATGTAACACCAACCTGCTTCAAATTAACATTTCATAAGAACACAGCAGCTACCAAACGTATCCTGAAAAGGACAGAGATATCTCTACTCAGAAATGAAGTTCACAGTAAAAGATTCCAATTAGATCAGTTAAACAAAGATTTGCTAGCACTACACCTGGAATTGAGCAGCAAAATCCACCCTCTACTTTGGGATAAGATCAAACAACTTACAACTTGGAGAGCTGAAACTGAAAACACTTATAAAAATGATAAACTCTCAAGAAAACTGAAAAAATTAGAAAATGACAAGAAAATTCCCAATAACCCACCACAACACCTGAAACAACGAGTATAAAACGTTTCCAAAAGAGAACTCAACAAAACAGAAACAGATGTCCTATCCAAAGGATTCCATTATGCCATAGCACCCAAGAAAATCCCAACAGAATCCATCATATGTGCAGTAGAATCCAGCCTAACCAAATTAAATACAGATGAAGCTGACAGAATAAGACACCAGGTTACTCACATCTTATGCACAATGAAACCACCCAAAAATAATTTGCAAAAAGATGATTTCAGAGCGTTACAAACCCTGAAAAATGATAACAGCATAATAATACTCCCAGCAGACAAAGGAAATGCCACAGTAGTAATGGACAGAAAAGACTATGAAACAAAATTGACAGACCTACTCCAAGACTCCACATACAAACCTATAAACACAGACCCAACCACATATCTAGAAAAATCAACCAAGAAGAAAATTATAACCAGCCACATAAGCAAAGAAATCCAACAGACGATCATCCCAAGAGAAAAATCTTCTAGATGCCCCAAATTATACGGCCTCCCAAAAATACACAAAGAAGGCATACCTCTCAGACCCATAGTCAGCTCCATAGGAGCACCATTACAAAACCTAGCTAAATACTTAGCAAAACAACTACAGCCCCATGCTGAAACCACAGGTTCATATGTACAAAACTCATACCACTTCTTAGAAATGATCAAAGATCTACACGTGGAACAAGAAGATCTGTTTGTAAGTTTCGACGTGGTTTCACTATTCACTCAAGTCCCAATAAAAGAAACTCTTGAAATCATCAAAAATAAATACCAACCAGCTAAAGACCTCATGGAACTAACAGAACACTGCCTAACCAACACATATTTCATATGCAAAGGACAAAGATACAAGCAGATTGAAGGAGCCCCTATGGGATCACCACTGTCACCCGTCATTGCAAACCTGTTCATGGAAGAATTCGAATCCAGAGCCCTGGCTAATGCCACCCACAAACCCAAACTATGGCTAAGATACATCGATGACACATTTGTGATTTGGCCCCATGGAAAAGAAAACCTGAACAATTTCCTAAAACACCTAAACAACACACACCCCAAAATCAAGTTCACCATGGAAATGGAAATAAACAAACAACTACCATTCCTAGATGTACTAATCTACAAAAGAACAGATGGCACACTGGGACACACCATATACCAAAAGAAAACACACACCAACCGCTACCTCAACGCCCAATCCCACCACCACCCAGCACAGATACATTCCGTAGCGAAAACACTAATTACCAGAACCAAACGCCTAGCAGATAAGACACATATAAAGACGGAACTATGCACCTTGACTGAAGTATTGACAGCCAATGGCTTACACAAAAACAAAATCACCAACTTTAATCACAGAAACACACCAAGACATAACAGAGACCTAGAAGATCAACAGATTTATGGAACAGCTGTCCTGCCCTACATAAGAGGTACCACAGATAAAATCAGTAAGATACTACAGAGGCATCACATCAAGACTGCCTTCAAAACAGAAAAAAAAATAGCAGCCATCCTGAGGAACCCCAAAGACAAAATTGACCTGGAAAACCAAGGCATATACGAAATTCCCTGTACATCATGCCCGGCCACATACATTGGACAGACCAATAGAAGAATAAGTACCCACCTGGATGAACACAAAAATGCAGTAAAAAAGCTGGAACACACCTCCTCACTAGTCCAACACTTGAAAACCACAGGTCACAACATCAACTTCAATAGCACTAAAACCCTCGCCACTATAGAAAACCCCAGCCACAGAATCATCAGAGAAGCCATAGAGATTGAAAAAAGACCTGACAGCATGAATAGAAGAGATGATTCCACCAGACTGTCAATCATTTGGAAGCCTGCACTCTCAAATAGAAAGATCTCCATGCCACAAGCCAGGCAAACACCTGGGCAAAAACAGACTCCCTCTGACACCCCCACCACCAGGCACCCAGGTGAAACCCAGCTTGCTAATGAATAGCAGCTTGCTAATGAAGAGCAGCCGTCCCTTCACACGGAGCCAAGCTGCACTAAAAGCCTCCAACAGAAGAACAGACTGTTGCCAGCCAATCAAAGCCACAAAACAGACAGAAGAAACCAGGAACACCAATCAATCAAACTCCAAGTCCAATGAACACAGGTCTAGGCTCCCAACCAATCAAAATGGACCAGCCTCAAATTTAAAACCAGGAGCTGTAAGACCCACATCCATACAGAAGCCTGATGATGGCAGATGAGATTCTGCTGAAACGTTGATACAACTTTAACAGAACTACAATGACGTGGGATAATACCCGAAGGAAGCTAAACAGCACACATGTAAGTTCCCGCGAAAACCTAAGAATATATATATATATATATATGTGTGTGTGTGTGTGTGTGTGTGTGTGTGTTAGTGTGTGTGTGTGTGTGTGTGTGTGTAATATTTATTTTTTATTTATTATATTTTATTTTCTGTGAAGATCTTCTGCAGTTCAGATTTTAACCTTTAGTCCTATGGTATCCTCAGCTTCAGATGATCATGACATGAATATCCATTTATTCTATGCCTTAATGGTTATCTGAATTATTCAGGAGTCTGCGTTCATATGCTTTGTTTTTTTCTGTTGTTGAAGTGAGCAGATTGTCTTGTGCTATTTTTAATGGATTTCTTTTTCAAAGCCAACAATCAAAATATGCTAGGCTTGTTTAGCACATTTTACTTTCTTTCTGAGGGCTAACATTTAAACTTAATTTCTATATCCCTTCTCAAAAATGAAGTGAAATGATTGCTTCATACTGACCTATATGTAAAATGACAAAATGAAGGAAGACAAGGAAGTTTATTTTATTTTATTTTATTTTAATTGTTTGTACAAGATAACAATTATAGGTATGAATATCAACATAAAGAAAGGAAGTAAATACAGATAAATGGAGACATTTAGAATGGAGACTTAAGACCGGGGAGGTAGGCATGCTGGTGAACTTATGCACACCCCTTTAAGGACCTCCTAAGAATGGGGTGAGGTCCACAGTAGACAGTTTGAGATTGAAGCCGTGAGGGTTTGAGGCTGTAACAATGGAGTCAGGTAGAGCATTCCAGGCACTGACCACTCTGTTACTGAAGTCACATTTTCTGCAACCAAGTTTGAAGCAGTTTACCTTGAGTTTGTATTGATTGTTTGCCCGTGTATTATTGTGGTTGAAGCTGAAGAAGTCACTGACAGGCAAGATGTTGTAGCAGACAATTTTGTGTACTATGCTTAGATCAGACCACAAGCGGTGCAGTTCCAGATTGTCCAAACCCAAAATTTCAAGCCTGGAGACATAGGAAATTCTATTGTGAGTAGAGGAGTAGAGTACTCTACTCTTGTCAAATAATTCCCTCAACACTGTTCAACTATTTACAAAGTGTACATTACTGTTAATCTTCTCACCAATCCTTATAACCCATCCCCTCCCACTTGACTTTTTCCTAGTATGATTTGATTATTGATTGTACCCTATGACTATCATTAAGTGTTGTACGTTATGATTCTTGATTCTTAACAAATGTACCTTTTCTTTATGTATACTGAGAGTATTTACACCAAGACAAATTCCTTGTGTGTCCAATCACACTTGGCCAATAAACTATTCTATTCTATTCTATTCTATTCTATTCTATTCTATTCTATTCT
>BLBF01000052.1:21968754-21998032 GCA_015471245.1 Laticauda colubrina
CTATTCTATTCTATTCTATTCTATTCTATTCTATTCTATTCTATTCTATTCTATTCTATTTGATTCCACTCTTCTCAAGAAATACCTCTGAACCCGCTCAGTCGTGTTAATGTCTGATATACAGCGTGGGTTCCAGGCAGATGAGCTGTATTCAAGAATTGGTTTGGCAAAGGTTTTGTATGCCTTTTTAACAATTCAATGTTCCTGGAGAAGAAGCTTCACAAAATAAGGTTAACAACTCTTAATGCCTTTTTAGCAATACTATTACAATGAGCTCTGGGGCTTAGATCATTTCAGATAAATAGTCCTAGGTCCTTGACAGAGTGAGGGTCATCTACGAGATCATTTCTGCCCAACTTGTAATTGGTGTTCTGATTTTTATTGCCAGTGTGTAGGACAGAGCATTTGTTAGTTGAAATTTGGAGTTACAAATTACGCGACCATTCTGACACATAGTCAAGGTTGCTTTGAAGGGCAGCAGCATTGTCAGTGGTGTTAAATAATTTTATGTTGTCGGAGAAGAGGACGAAGCTGCTTTTAATATGATTACAAAAATCACTGATGGAAAGCAGAAAGAGTGTGGGTCCTAAAATGGTGCCTTGGGGGACACCCTGTTAACTGGTGCTGGATTTGATAGGACCCTCCCTATTTTGACTATTTGTTGCCTATTTGATAGGAATGCAGCTATCCACTTGGGCAGTGATCTGGAGATGCTGTAAGAGCTTAGTTTCAACAGTAGTTTGTTGTGCAAGTTGCTGAAATGGACATTTCCAAATTAGACTGCTAGGTAGACATATTAATTTCAAACAGCTGTAACCTTAGTATCGCAATCTAAACATTGCACATAGATGTGCATGGGTTCAATGAGATTTATTCCCTGGTACCTAGCTATTGCAGTTTTAAGTAGTGTGTGTTAATGAATGCTTCTTGAAAAGTCCTCTGTTTTTAATGTTTTACATCACACTAAAAAGCAAAGCAACAGCCTCTAGCATCTTAATGATTTACAAGAATACTTCAGGAACAACAGAGACCCTGCAGCATTCCACAAAAATTAAAATTGGGAAGGATGCAATTTAATTCTTTGCGAGAAAGTCTGATTTTTACTATACAAAAAAGTCGAGATAAAGTATGCCAATTCTGACCATATGTGGTAATAAGAGACATTCATTCTCTTTCTTTAGTAAATGCTATACCTGAAGGTGAAGAGGTAACTAACCCTTTAAAGCAGTGATACCCTGATGTGATTTGCTACAGCAACTGCATCTTTTTCAAATTAACACAAAATTCTGGAGGAAACACTCAGAATTGCTGCATAGAATTTAGTTTATGTATCCCTTCCAAATGACTTTCAAAGTGTTTCCATCCCTATTAAAGAGTGAGGGTTAGCTCTGAAAGAGAAGGAAATAATGTTCTTTCCATTGTGTCTTGCTGCAGTTCTTAAGCATTGCAAGAAGCATAATCCTAGTTGAAAAAGCAGCCATATGCACTATTGGTCTATGATAGTATCACCTATGTGTAACTGGCCACTAATATTAAAGTGTTCTTAGCAATCTATCATGTTATTCTTTCTTTGCTCTTTGCCGTTAACTCAGAGATGATAGTACTCTTATGGACTTGATGGCTATGTCTGTTCTTCAGATTGGAAAATGATACACCAAAACCTGAAAGATAGGTTTGTCAAGATTCATCTTCACAAATTTTTTATCTCATATAGCATTGGTTCTTTCTAGATAGGCAGGAAGATCTATGATTTATTACTTTGTTTCATGGAGAATGAAGTATTGAAAATCTGTTAAAAGATCCAGCTGCTTGGGCTTCTCATATTTTTCTGGAATCCTTATTGAAGTTAAATTTATGGATGCTGCTGTCCATTTTAAGTGCTTATTGTATTCTCTGCAAGTGCCGAAGTATACTCCCCATGCTTTCACTAGCTGCTCTTTGCATCCAATGAAGGGAAGAATGTCCAAAGGTAAGTATTTGAGAGGAAAGCTTTTTTTTTCCATTTTGGTAATCCATGTTGTAAAATGTTTCCACTATAGCCACATTGTAAATTGACACACTTTGAAATTTATTTCATGTGAGTGCCATTTACATCCTTTACCATTTTTCAGAGTGATCCCCAAAACTTCCTAAGCCTGATTTAAGGTATTCCAGTTCTATAATACACATTTTTAAATTTTGTAGCCAGAAACAAGTTGACTAATGTATTCAGAATAGATTACTCTCAGGTGAATGATTATATATGTTTGCAAGTTTAGGCTGGGATTCTGGAATATACCTATATAGGATAAATTCAATTTATATTTATTTATGAATTAATCATTGAAAAGGATTTATTTATTTATTTCTCAATTTTCATAGAAAGTATCCTGAATAAATATTTTCCATATAAGATGTGAATGCTTTAATTAATAGCACATAATTAATGTATACTTGATGAATGGAATTAAAACATATAATCTAACTCCACAACTGTACAAAATCATATGTAAAAAAGTTTATCTTCTGTATTTATGCACTGTCCAATCCCTCCACACAATTTATAATTTACGAACAACCCCAAATACTCATCTGCTATATTTTAGTACCTCTAAGGGAAAACTAACACTTTCTTTTAAATTGAAAAATTTCAGTCTGAATATGTATGACCTTAAAACCACTCAGTTTAACATATGGCATTAAAACCACTTGGTTCAAAAAGCAAACTGTATCAACTAAACTTGAATGGATAAGTTTATACAATTTAATCAGTCCTTTAGTAAGATTTAAGAAGATGTTATAACTTTGGAAATACATTCTGATGAAACAAAAGGGACTTGACCTTTAATAAATATGAATAACCTTTGATAGCAGAGCAGAATTAAGTTTTTCTGGAAGCTGTTAAGGCCCTGTCACACTGGCCGATGGATGCAAAACGTTTGTAAAAAGGACACAGCGAACGAGCAAAATGTTTCATCCGTTGTTATCCACTCTCAAAAGTGCCCCGAATTTGTATAATAAGAGCGGAAAACACAGAAAGGAACGGACGGGTGGAGGACGTAGCCAGGATGGAAAGCGGATGCTCCATGGAAGCCTAGCAGATGGAAGCGGATGGGAGCAGATGGCACATACACAAGGCTTCCAGGGGAGCACAGCAAAGCGGACGTGGAACGGAAAGAGCAGATGCAGAGCGGATGCAGAGCGGAAGCCTAGCGGATGCCTAGCGGATGCCTAGCATTCACTGCGCATGCGGGGAGGATGCATTGCATCAGCTCCGCGGATATAAAGGGAAGCAGCTCACAAGCAGGTCACCATTCGAGGAAAGACCTGCTGCCAGACACAGCTTGCCAGCCAGCCAGCCAGCCAGCAACCCAACAACTATGGGGAAGAAACGGAAGCCTCTGCCATCTGCTGCCAGCCCTGGCAAGAGGGACAGGGCCACCCTCCCACCCCCTGGCCCTGACTCTGCTTCTGCTGGGGCTTCGGCTGCCCGGGCTTGCTCTTCTGGAGGTGGTGCTTCTGCTCATGCTGCTTCTGGAGGTGGTGCTTCTGCTGATGCTGCTTTTGGTGGTGGTGCTTCTGCTGGTGCTCACTCTGCTGGCGCTTCTCCTGGTGCTGGTGTTTCTGCTGGTGCTTACTCTGCTGGCACTGCTCCTGGTCCTGCTGGTGCTCCTAGTCCTGCTGGTGCTCCTGGTCCTGCTCCTGGTCCTGCTGGTGCTGCTGGTGCTGATGGTGCTCCTGGTCCTGCTGGTGCTGCTGGTGCTGCTGCTGCTGCTGCTGCTGGTCCTGCTGGTCCTGCTTTTGATGCTACTGTTGTTGCTCCTGCTGCTGTTGCTGCTGGTGTGGAGGAGCAGCCCCTACAACCTCAAAGCCCCTCTGATGAGGGCCATTATGGCCCTGCCAAAGCGAGGAAGAGGCAGACGCGTGAATGGGAGAGGATGCAATACACCATAGAAGAGGAACATGAAGAGGAGGTGCTGGAGTGGCTGAAGGAAAACGAATATCTATGGCGGAAGGGACACAGGCTCTATCGAGACACCAAAAGGAAGCAGGCGGCTTGGAGAGAGAAGGCAGAGAGCCTGGGCTACACTTCGGAGGTGCTCCACGGCTGGTGGAAGCACATGCACACCTGGTACGGGAAGCTGCACCTCAGGAAATCTGGCCAGACCACAGTCAAGCTGATGGACCGAGAGACCTACGTGATGGCCAAGTGCAGCTTCTTGGAGGGTGAGATCCACCACTGAGGAGCAGCCCCTCTCACAACCCTCTCTCTCAGGCAGCCTGCTGAGAGCCAGTCCTCTTCTGACAGAGTCAGCTCCTGGTCCAGGCAGGTATCTGTGGAGCATGCCATGATGGAGACCCCCCTGACAGCTGTACTACCCGTGGCGGAGAATGTGGAGTACCCCCTGATACAGTGGGAGAAAGGAGATGGCACTTCCACCACAGGCCAAACCGCATCCACCCCCAGCTCCACCTCCACAGAAAGGCAGATAGGAAGACAGGAGGGGCAGAGCCACACTGTCCTGCTGGAGATAAGAGACACCATCAGGAGCAGCGTAGATCTCCTCTCTCAGCTGGTACATACCAACGCCCCATCCTCCAACAAGTTGGAACCCCAGTAACAGGTGGTGAAGGACAGGATCACCGATCTCCTTCACAACCCTCCAGACCAAGTTGAACCTGCTCCCACCCAGTCCAGGCCTGCTCCTCCACCCCAGGTGATGTCACTGCCCTTCCAAGGCTTTCCACAGGCCCTCCCCTTCCAAGGCTATGGTTACCAGGAGGTCCAGCAGCACAGGCAGCCCTTCCCAGTCCAGGCACAGGTACATTGGATGCCACTGGTGCCACTGATGCCACCAATGCCAGCCATGCCACCGATGACAGCCACGCCACAGATGCCACCGATGCAGTCCTCACCCAGCTGCAGACCAGACAGCCCCACTAAACTGTTCCTTCCTCCACCCCAGAGCCAAGCCCAGCCTCAGTACATCTGTCATCGGTATTGGGGCTGACACCCCATGTCATGGAGGAAGGGGCTCTCAACATCACGGGGCTGAGCCAGCTGTCTGAGAGCTTCCTCAACATACCATCCCCTGTTGTCCTCTCGGGGCCAGGCACCCCAGTGGTGCTTCAGACCAGCACTCCAGCAGCAGCCAATTCCACAGCACCTGGACCCTTCACCCCTGAGACTGGGCACACCTTCAAGTGAACAAGAAGAGTGCCAGAGAATGGGTGGCTACCTGTTGACTTTATTTTTGCTTTGGACACTTGACTTGGGTCATTTTTCTTTTACAGCTTGTTATTAATAAAGATTATCTTTGCTTCACACACTTGCTTCATTTATTTTTGTAAAAAAAAATCTTGATGGAAACTTTTAGAAATGGTTTAAGCCTTTGCATGCTTGTGGGATGGGTAAGGATAGCAGTGGGATGGGCAGGGATACCTGTGGGATGGGTAATAGCTGTGGGATAGATAAACCTCCAGTGCAAGCATAGTGGGACTGTATGGTCCACCCTCACAGGTGCCACACCTATGACCCTTTATTATCAAAAATAATGTAATCAATCATCCACACATGTCAACATAAACACAACTCTTTATTAAATGCCCTGTTCATTGTAGGCCCACCCAACATACATGGCCCAATCTCATCAGTGTGATGAGACAGGCTCAAGGAAGCATCCATTAATCATCTATCATCCTGTCTTGCCACTCCACTGCTCCAGCTGGGGAGTTGCATCAGTGTCTCAGGAGGCTGTGCTGCTTCTTCCCTTCACGTGAAGCTCTGTTGGGGCCTTGCATATCCTCAGTGTCTATCAGGTTTTGCCCTTGCCTCCATTCCCCAGGCTCCATGTCCCCATTGCCTTGTTGGAGGTCCACAAGCCTGTTCTGCAACACTGGATAGCGGGTGCGCATGAGATTGTGCAGGATGCAGCAAGCTTCCACGATCCTCCTCATGGTCTGTGGGCGATGCTGCATGGTGGTGAGAAGTACCTGGAACCTGTTGGCCAGGATGCCAAAGGTGTTCTCCACCCCCCGCCTTGCCCTGGACAGCCTGTAGTTGAAGATCCTCTCTTCACGGGTGAGGAGTCTGGAAGTGTAGGGCTTCATGAGGTAGGTTCTGAGGTAGAAGGCGTCATCCCCGATGATGAGGTAGGGCACATCTTGCATGTCATTGGGCAGGGGGTCTGGATCTGGGAAGCCCATGATGAGGTTGTGTTCCAGCCCCTCCTTTAGGTCACTGGCATTGTATACCTTGGCATCTGAAGCTGACTCGTTGCCTGAAGCATCGATGTACATGAACTTGTAGTCAGCATCGACCATGGCGAAGAGGATGATGCTGAAAAAGCCCTTGTAGTTGTGATAAGTGGACCCCGACTTGGCTGGAGCTTTGCAGGCCACGTGCTTGCCATCTATGGCTCCAACGGTATGGGGGAAGTTCCACCTCTGATACCACTGCTCTGCAACTTTCTTCCAGCCTTCTTTAGTGGAGGAGCACTGAAGGAGTTCCTCCAGGTATTCTTCGATGATGGCGTGCACCACTTCTCTGACCACAATGCTGATGGTGTTGTGTGGCACCCTCCAGCCGTACTGCATGCTCCTGTAGCTGGTCCCTGAGGCCACGTGGCGCAGAATCAGTATCACCTTGAGCCCAGGTTCCAGGCTGGGACGGAAGTTGGTGCTCTGCTTGGTCAACCTGGGTCTCAGCTGCTCCACAACTTCGTCAAACATGGCTGGAGGCATCCTCATGAAGTTCTGGAATGCACGAGGGTCTTCGTTCCTCAGCCCCACCATCAGCTTGTTGTACAGTCCGTATTCTGCTCTTCTCCCGATCCATCTTCGGACCGAGACACTTCTTGGCCGCCTCCTTTTCTTCCCGTAGAACAGATGTAGATGGATGACGATGGATGTAGAACGGATGTTCCCCGTATGCGTTGCGGATGCAGAACGGACGCGTTGGATACATTTTCCGCTCAAAAAGTTTTGAACAGCTCAAAACTTTTTGAGCGGATGGAACCTCAGTCGATAGATGCTGGACGGATAGAGAGGATGAAAAACGGACGCAGTGAGTACAGAATGGATGAATCGTGTTAACCAATGGCTGGCAAGTGTTTCTCTCCATTTTACATCCTCTTTCCATCTGTTGGTGCTGTGTGACATGGGCTTTAGTCACATAAAGTCTGCTCTGATATTCCAGTCAGTATGCAAAAATTGGAGAACATAGTTAATTAACAGATTTACTTAATGAATTCAAAGAACTAGAAAAAGAGAGATTCCATTACTATTACCATTTTCTTTGCTGGAATGTAAGCTACTAATAATTATTCAAAAGAAATCATATTCCTGGTGCTTAGAACTCTAAATTGTAAATACAAACTCTAAACTCTAAATACAAAGTGCCAATTTTAGTCTTGAAAATAAACAAACGAAACTATCCTATGAGATCTCCAAGAAGACTGTGAAAGAGATGGGCACATGTTGATACTTGATGTATTTACAAAGCTTACCCAGTTGGATTTTGTATTTAACTACCAAATAGCAAAGGATTAATAGTTTATTTTTTTTTCCTTTTAAGGAGAAGGCTTGTCTCACTTGTTTCCCCGAAGCTTTTTTGGCTTTCTATGTAATTGAATATGGTCTTCTTTCTCTTATGGTGATTACCGAAACTCCTTTGTAATTTCAATGTAGCCTATCTAGCCATCTCTCATATTTCAATTAAAATAAGTTGTCTACACCATTCTTTTGATATTTTATTTGTGTCTCTTTTGTTTTTCAAACAATCCTCCAGCTCAATTTGTAAACTCAATATTTCTATCTCTTTCTTGTAAGTCATTATATATCATTTATTTTGAGAATTCTCTTTAATATTTTTTTTATTCCCTTCAGCAATATAGGTTAAGTTATTCACATAGTCTTGAGGACCCAGATCCTAAATTTCCTTCAAGATAATCCTTTGGTGTTTCCTAGTGGTTAACTTCAAAGCCTTCCTATCAGCAACTTTTAAACATAGTTTAAGGAAATGATTTTTTTTTTAATTTAACTTTCATGATTTTTTTCTTAAAGCAGTTTCATCCAAATTCTTAACATTTAAACACTAAAGCAACATTGTACTCAACTTTTGGCTTTTATTCAGCTACAGTGTATAACAAAAAATTAGAAACTTGTAATACAATACAAAACTTACAAAGCTGAAAATGCAAATTGAAAAAATGAATTGAAAAACTTTTTTCTTTTAAAACAGATTAAAGCAGGACCCTCCCAATGACTGTAAAGCTTGCAAATCCTGAAGGGTTTTCAATCTTAAGAAGGCAATAAAAAGAAAATTGAACTTCAAGGTTAAAAATGTTGAGGCCACGTCAAATTCTGGGTTCTTAAAAAAAAGCTATATTAACAACTGAGAACATGACAAAATCTAAAATTCCCATGTGACCACAAGTGGCTTCATTTATGCTGTCAACTAACCAAACAAAACAAAACAAAACTCACATCTGTCCAGAATACAGGAGGATGATCTCAAGATTTATTCTCATTCCAGAGAGAATTAGCAGTCTGGATCTTATTTGCTTTCTGGTTGCAATGTCTTCTGCAAAATATGGACTATAAGTTTGCCTACCTCACTGAAAACGTTCTCCACAAGCTGGACAGCCTGTCTTTTTAGCTCTTTCTTGTAAGTCATTATTTATCATTTTATTTAGAAAATCCTCTTTAACATTTTTTTAATTCCCTTCAGCAATATAGGTTAATTTTGCCAATCCCACATAACAAAATTACAAACTGCTCCCACCTCTGAAAAAGGCTTGTTGCTTGAAAACCAAAATTCCCATTTTCCCTAAAAGTTATTGCCACAAATGGAAGATGGCAAGGCATAATATGTTGGGAATTAGTCTCCATGTCTGATGGCTGGGAAAGGGGTTCCAGTCAATATAACACTGCAATATAATGTGATAATATGTAATGAACAGCTTTTGAGAGAAATGTTCTATGTACAAACTCTTTTTAGAAACTTTCAGAAACTCTGCTATGTTTTATCAAGTGCTTTCCCCAAAAGAAAAAGAAATTATCATTAATTCTCCTCAGTTTGCAAATATAAAAACCAACTGTTAAAATCAAACAATTTTCCATTTCTTAAGGCCCTGTCACACTGCCCAACGGATGCAAAACGTTAGTAAAAAGGACACAACAGATGAGAAAAATGTTCCATCCGTTGTTATCCGCTCTCAAAAGGGGCAAAAATTTGCATAACCAAAGCGGATAACACGGAAAGGAACGGACGCGGGGAGGAGGCACAGCAGATGGAAAGCGGATGCGGAACGGAAGCCTAGCAGATGGAAGCAGATGAGAGTGGATGGCACATCCGCTAGGCTTCTGGGGGACCTCAGCAAAGCTGACGCAGAACGGATGAAGCGGATGCACAGCGGATGCACAGCGGATGAAGCGGATGCAGAGGGGAAGCCTAGCGGATGCACAGCAGAAGCCTAACGGATGCTTGGCATTAATTGCACATGCGGGGGGGGATGCATTGCATAAGCACCATGGATATAAAGGGAAGCAGCTCGGAAGCAGGTCACCATTCGGAGGAAAGACCTGCTGCCGGATGGATTGACTGCCTTGCCTGCCCTGCCTGCATGCCTGCCTGCAAGCCTTGCTGCAAACCTTCCTGCCAGCCTTCCTGCCAGCCTGCCTCCCAGCCTGTCTCCCAGCCTGCCTCCCAGCCTCCCTGCCAGCCTTGCTGTCTGCCTGCCTGCCAGCCTTGCTGTCTGCCTGCCTGCAAGCCTTCTGCCAGCCTGCCTTCCAGCCTCCCTGCCAGCCAGTCTGCCTGGTGCCTGCCTGCCTGCCAACCTTCCTGCCAGCCTTCCTGCCAGCCTTGGTGCCTGCCTTCCTGCAAGCCTTCCTGCCAGCCTTCCTGCCAGCCTTGGTGCCTGCCAGCCTCCCTGCCAGCCAGCAACCCCACAACCATGGGGAAGAAAAGAAAGCAGCAAAATGCCGCCATCCCTGGCAAGAGGGAAAGGGCAACCCTCCCGCCCCCTGTCTCTGACTCTGCTTCTGCTGGGGCTTCTGCTGGGGCTTCTGCTGCTTTTGCTTCTGGAGGAGCTGATGATGCTGCTTTTGGCGGAGGTGCTTCTACTCGTGCTTACTCTGCTGAGGCTGCTCCTGGCGGTGGTGCTTCTGCTCGTGCTTACTCTGCTGAAGCTACTCCTGGCGGTGGTGCTTCTGCTCATGCATACTCTGCTGAAGCTGCTCCTGGCAGTGGTGCTTCTGCTGGTGCGTACCCTGCTGAAGCTGCTCCTCGTCCTGCTGGTCCTGCTCATCCTGCTCGTACTCCTGGACTTGCTCGTCCTGCTCGTGCTCCTGGTCTTCCTCATCCTGCTCGTTCTGCTCGTGCTCCTGCTCCTGCTCGTGCTCCTGGTCTTGCTGGCGCTGCTGCTGCTTACTCTGCTGCTGCTGATCCTGGTCCTGCTGGTCCTGCTGCTGCTGATGATGATGATGATGACGATGATGATTATGATCCTGCTGGTGTTGCTGCTGCTGGTGGTGTGGAGGAGCAGCCCCTACTACCTGGGAGCCCCTCAGATGAGGGCCCATCTGGTACTGCCAAAGGGAGGAAGAGGCATATGCGGGGACGGGAGAGGAGGCAATACTCCATTGAGGAGGAACATGAGGATGAGGTGCTGGAGTGGCTGAGAGAGAATGACTATCTGTGGCGGAAGGGACACCGTCTCTACAGGGACACCAAGCAGAAGCATGCTGCTTGGAGAGAGAAGGCGGAGAGTCTGGGCTACACTTCGGAGGTGCTCCTCGGCTGGTGGAAGCACATGCACACCTGGTACAGGAAGCTGCACCTGAAGAAATCTGGCCAGGCCACGGTTAAGCTGACGGACAGAGAGACCTATGTCATGGCCAGGTGCAGCTTCCTGGAGGGTGAGATCAACCACCGAGGAGCACCAGCAGCCCCTCTCACTACCCTCTCTCTCCGGCAGCCTGCTGAGAGCCAGTCCTCTTCCGGCCGAGAGTCAGCTCCTGTCTCCAGACAGGTTTCTGTGGAGCGTGCCATGGCAGAGAACCCGCAGACAGGTGTTTTAACCATGGTGGAGTGCATGGAGGACTCCCTGGTGCGGTGGGAGAAAGGAGACGGCACGTCCACCACAGCCCTACCCGCCTCCACCCTCAGCTCCACCTCCACAGAAAGGCAGAGAGCCAGACCGGAGGGGCAGAGCCACACTGTCCTGCTGGAGATCAGGGACACCATCCGGAGCAGGATAGATCTCCTCTCTCAGCTGGTCCACACCAACTCCTCATCCTCCAACCGCAAGCCCTTCCTCACCTATCTCAACCAGACCCTCATCGACATGGCGGAACCCCACTACCAGGTGATGAATGACTGGATCACCGAGCTGCTTCACAACCCTCCAGACCCAGAGGAACCTGCTCCCACCCAGTCCAGGTCTGCTCCTCCACCCCAGGTGATGTCCCTCCCATTCCAAGGCTTTCCACAGGCCCTCACCTACCAGGGCTATGGCTACCAGGAGGTCCAGCAGCACAGGCAGCAGCCCTTCCCAGTCCAGGCACAGAGTCATTGGGTGACACCGTTGCCACCGGTTCCATTGACGCCACAGATGCCACCCACGACACTGATGCCACCGACACCACCGATGCCACCCACGACACTGATGCCACCCATGCCACCCATGCCACCCATGCCAGTCCTCACCCAGCTGAAGACCAGACAGCCTGACTACACTGCTCCTTCCTCCACCCCACAGCCAAGCCCGGCCTCAGAACATCTGTCATCGGTACTGGGGCTGACATTCAATGGCATGGAGGAAGGAGCTCTCAACATCACGGGTCTGAGCCAGCTGTCCGAGAGCTTCCTCAACACACCGTCCCCTGTTGTCCTCTCAGAGCCAGGCGCCCCAGTGGCGCTTCAGACCAGCACACCAGCACCAGCCACCTCCACAGCACCTGGACCCTTCACCCCTGAGACTGGGAACATCTTGCGTGTCGTTTGGCAGTGGGTCTGGATCTGGGAAGCCCACTATCAGGTTGCGTTCCAGCCTACCCTTGAGGTCACTGGCATTGTATACCTAGGCATCTGAACATGAGCCGTTGCCTGAAGCATCGATGTACATGAACTTGTAGTCAGCATCGACCATGGCGAAGAGGACGATGCTGAAGAAGCCCTTGTAGTTGAAATAAGTGGACCCCAACTTGGCTGGTGCTTTGCAGGCCACGTGCTTGCCATCTATGGCTCCAACATTGTGGGGGAAGTTCCACGTCTGATACCACTGCTCTGCAACTTTTTTCCATCCTTCTTCAGTGGTGGGGCACTGGAGGAGCTCCTCCATGTATTCTTCGATGATGGCCTGCACCACTTCTCTGACCACAATGCTGATGGTGTTGTGTGGCACCCTCCAGCCGTACTGCCTGCTCCTGTAGGTGGTCCCTGAGGCCAGGTAGTGCAGAGTGAGTGCCACCTTGAGCCCAGGTTCCAGGCTGGGGCGGAAGTTGGTGTTTGCCTTGGTCAACCTGGGTGTCAGGCGCTGCACAACTTCATCAAACATGGCTGGAGACATCCTCATGAAGTTTTGGAATGCCCGAGTGTCTTCGTTCCTGAGCTCCACCATCAGCTTGTTGTACAGTCCATACTCTGTTCTTCTCCCGTTCCATCTTCGTACCCAGATGCTTCTTGGCCGCCTCTTTTTCTTCCCGTAGTAGAGTTCACAGAGCCTGTAGATGGCTTCGCACTGTTGCAGAACGATGGTGGCTGCCAAAAGGACTTTGTTATGATCCATGATGGACATGACTGGATGCTGTGGAAGAGGAAGAGTCAGATGAAGTCAGCTGGGCTGCTGGTCTGAAAGTGAGGTCCAGATGAGTTGCTCCCCTTTTTTATAGGCAGTATAGGTTTTCCACTATGTGTCCCTTTGCATCCTCTAGGCATCCTCTAGACATCCTTAATATCCAAGATAGGTCCCCTCTGCAAATGTTTTTTCCATTTTAAATGCTTTCTTTGCGAGCTGCATCCACTTTCATCCTTTCTCCATCTGTTCTGTATCTGTTCTGTGTCCGTTCCGGTTCCTCCCTGTGTCCGTTTACCGCTGGAGCGGATCGAGTTGCGCAGATGCGTAGCGGATGCCTAGCAGATATAGCGGATGCGTAACGGATGTAGAACAGATGCCTAGCGGATGCCTAGCGGATGCAGAACAGACGCATTGGATACATTTTCCGCGCAAAAGTTTTGAGCAGCTCAAAACCCTCTGAGTGGATGAAACGTCAATAGACGGATGCTGGACGGATAGAGAGGAAGCAAAACGTATGCAGTGAGTACAAAACGGAAGCATCGCATTAACCAACGGATGGCAAGTGTTTTTCTCCGTTTTACATCCTCTTTCCATCCGTTGGTGCAGTGTGACTGGGGCTTTACTAAGTAGAACTCGATGTGGTTTATATAACCACATACAAAAATTTGTAGTTCTTATGTATAAAAAAGTAAAAAAATAAACATATTCAGTGTTGAAGAACAAAGAAACATCAATAAAAGGAAAAAGAAAAGGAAAGTCAATGCTAGTGCACTGATAGAAATGTTTTAATTTTACTTGATAAGCTATGTAGCAGAACAACTCTTCATTGGACTGTAAAATATGAATTGACAGAGAAGTTAACTTTCCTTCAAGCAAGTTAATAAATATAGCTTTAACTAGATTTTTCATAACTTTAAAGAAGTACCAGAAATCTTCCCACATCCTAACTTCAGTTGTTAATAAAAGTTTGCACCTTCATAAACTCCAAGGAACTTAGAGAATCTATATAATTTCCTTAAATAATACCTGAAGAAATTTCAGGGAGAATAAAAGAAAGCCTACATTTGTGTCCAGCAGTTTAAAATCTGAAACTCTTGTATAGTTTTTAGAGCTGTTTGGTAAAATCTGTTTCTTTGGACTTTGATGGTGAATTTAATTTGTCTTTGTGAGTTTAAAGCAGATATTCTCTCTCTCTTTCTCTCTCCCCCTCCCTCCTTCCCTCCCTCCCTCCCTCTGTGTGTGTGTGTGTGTGTGTGTTTTCACACAGATTTAGTGATGGAACTTAAAGCCCATGTCCCACTGCACCAATGGATGCAAAGTGGATGTAAAACGGACAAAAAAGCTTGCCATCCACTGGAAAATGTGATGCATCCATTGTGTACTCACTGTACGTGTTTGATACGCTCTATCCATCAAACATCCATCTACTGCTATTTCATCCGCTCAAAAAGTTTTGAGTTGCACAAAACTTTTTGAGCGGATGAACTTTCCACCGCGTACGATGTACATCCGTGACACATACGGGCAACAAACGTTTTATGTCCGTTATCATCTGTTAAACGTCCGCTGTATCCTCTCGGCATCCTCTGGACATCCCCTCAACTCACATCTGCTGCAGCTGCAAATGGAAAGAGGGAGGAAGCGAAAGGTACACGGAACATCCACACAGTGTTAGTAGCATGGACATAGAAAGGATGCAAGTGGATGCATCTTGTATATAAAGCATTAAAACAGACAAAACATTTGTATATGGGATGTATCTCAGATATTTAGGATGTCTGGAGTATGCCTAGAGTATGTGGAAGGACACCTAGCAGAAAACTGACATTTCCTATAAAAAGGGGGAGGAAATCACCTGGATCACACTATCAGTCCAGTAGCCGTGGTATACAGACCTCTTCACCCTTGCTCTTCCTCTTCCACATCATCCATTGATCTCCACCATGGATCATCACACACTCCTTATGGTAGCTGCCATCATTCAACACCAAAACCAATCCCTCTTCAGACTGTTTCACTTTTTCTATGCAAGGAGAAGAAGGAGATGTCCAAGAGCTGTGTGGGTCTGACGATGGATCAGGAGAAGAGCAGAGTTTGGACTGTATGAAAAGCTAATGGTGGAGCTGAGGAATTTAGACCCTCGTGCATTCCAGCACTTCATGAGGATGCCACCAGCCATGTTTGACGAACTTGTTGAGCATCTGAGACCCAGGTTGACCAAGCCGAGCACCAACTTCTGTCCCAGCCTGGACCCTGGACTCAAGGTGGCACTGACTCTGCACCACCTGGCCTCTGGAACCACATACAGAAACATGCAGTATGCCTGGAGGGTGCCACACAACAGCATCAGCAAAGTGGTCAGAGAAGTGGTGCAGGCCATCATTGAAGAATACATGGAGTAGCTCCTCAAGTGCCCCTGCACCGAAGAAGACCGGAGGAAACTTGCAGAAGAGTGGTATCAGGCGTGGAACTTTCCCCAAACCGTTGGAACCATAGATGGGAAGCACGTGGCCTGTAAAGCACCAGCCAAGTCAGGGTCCTCTTATCACAACTACAAGGGCTTCTTCAGCATCATCCTCTTTGCCATGGTTGATGCTGACTACAAGTTCATGTACATCGATGCTTCAGGCAATGGGTCTACTTCAGATAGCCAGGTATACAATGCCAGTGACATCAAGGATGGGCTGGAATACAACCTCATCATGGGTTTTCCAGATCCAGACCCTCAACCCAATGACACACAATATGTGCCCTACCTCATCGTGGGTGATGACGCCTTCTCTCTCAGAACCTACCTCATGAAGCCCTACAGTTCCAGATACCTCACCCATGAAGAGGATCTTCAACTACAGGCTGTCCAGGGCAAGACGGCTGGTGGAGAACGCCTTTGGCATCCTGGCCAACAGGTTCCAGGAACTTCTCACCACCATGCAGCATCACCCAGGGACTGTGAGGAGCATCGTGGAAGCTTGCTGCATCCTGCATAATCTAATGCGCACCCGCTGCTCAGTGTTGCAGAACAGGCTTGTGGACCGTCATCAAGGCAATGGGGATATGGAGCCTGGGGAATGGAGGCAAGGACGAAACCTGATAGACACTGTGGATGTACAAGGCCCCAACAGAGCTTCATGTGAAGCGAAGAAGCAGCGCAACCTCCTGAAACACTGGTGCAACTCCCCAGCTGGAGCAGTGGAGTGGCAAGACAGGATGATAGATGGTTAATGGATGCTTCCTTGAGCCTGTCTCATAACACTGATGAGATTGTGCCATGTATGTTGAGTGGTCCTACAATGAAGAGGGAAGTAATAAAGAGCTTTGTTTATTTTGAAATGTGTTGATTAATGAATAAATTGTTATTGATAAAAAAAGGGCCATATGTGTGGCATCTGGGACGGTGGACCATACAGTCCCACTATGCTTGCACTGGAGGTTCATCAATCCCACAGCTATCCTTACCCAAATCACAGTTATCCTTACCTATCCCACAAGCATGCAAAGGCTTAACCCTTTTTTCAAAGTTTTCATTAACAATTTATTAAGTAAATAAAATGAACCAAGTGTGTGAAGCAAAGATGAACTTTATTAACAACTGTCTTAAGTAAACTGTATGACTTTATTAAAAAAGCAAAATGAACCAAGTAAAGTATCTTTAAGCAAAGATAAAGTGAACAGGTAACAACTCAGTCTCTGGCACTATTCTCAGTCACTCTGAGGCATGTTCATGGTCTCAGCTGTCGAGCGGCCAGGGACTGTGGAGGTGGCTGTTGCTGGAGTGCTGGTCTGAGGCACCATTGGGGTGCCTGGCCCCGAGAGTACAACAGGTGGAGGTGTGTTCAGGAAGCTCTCAGAGAGCTGACTCAGTCCCGTGAGGTTGAGAGGCCCTTCCTCAAGGACCTGGGATGTCAGGCAAAGGACTGATGACAGATTTTCTGTTGAGGGGCTTGGCTGTGGGGTGGAAGAAGGAGGAGTGTAGTGGGGCTGTCTGGTCTGCAGCTGGGTCAGGTGAGGCCTCTGTGGTGTGCGATGTACCTGGGCCTGGACTGGGAAGGGCTGCCTCTGCTGTGGGAAGTCCTGGTACTCGTAGCCTTGGCAGGTGAGGGGTTGTTGAAAGCCGTGGAAGGGCTGTGACATCGCCTGGGGTGGAGAAGCAGTCCTGGACTGGGTCGGAGTAGGTTCATCTGGGCCTTGAGGGTGGTGCAGCAGTGCTGTGATCTTCTCCTTCATCACCTGGTACTGGGCCTCGGGCAGGTCCATGAGGGTCTGGCTCACATACGTGATGAAGGGCTTCTGGTCTGAGGATGGTATGTCGCTGTGGACCAGCTGAGAGAGAAGATCTGTGCTGGTCTTGATCATGTCCCTGATCTCCAGCAGGACAGTTTGGCTCTGGCCCTCCAGTCTGCCTCTTTCTGTAGAGGTGGAGCTAGGGGTAGATGTGGCTTTGTCTCTGGCTGCTGCTTCTTCTTGCTCCATTTGAGACAGGGGATCTTCCACATCCTCTGGCATGGGGAATGCAGCTGTTGGGGGGGTCTCTGCCGTGGGTTCCTCCAAAGACCCCTGCCTGGACAGGGTAGCTGGCTCCTTGCTGGAAGAGGACTGGCTGTCTGTGGGCTATCTGAGGGAGAGGGTTGACAGAGGGGCTTCTCCTCGGTGGTGGACCTCAACCTCCAGGAAGCTGCACTTGGCCATGACATACATCTCCCAGTCAGTGAGCTTGACAGCGGCCTGGCCAGATTTCTTGAGGTGTAGCTTGCCATACCAGGTGTGCATGTGCTTCCACCATTCCAGGAGTATGTCTGAAGTGTAGCCCAGGCTCTCTTCCTTGTCTCTCCATGCTGCCTGCTTCCTCTTGGTGTCACAATAGAGCCTGTGGCCCTTTCTCCACAGGTAATCGTTCTCCCTCAGCCATTCCAGCACCTCCTCCTCATGGTCCTCGGAAATGGAGTACTGTTTTCTCTCTCCCTTCTCCTTGCCTTGCCTCTTCCTCCCTCTGGCAGGGGCTTCAGGGCCTTCAGCAGCAGGGCTTTGAGGGCCTTGGGGGTGGTCCCCCACAGCAGCAGCAGAAGCAGCAGGAGAAGCACCAGCAGCACCAGCAGCACCAGCAGGAGAAGCACCACCACCAGCAGCAGTAGCAGCAGGAGAAGCACCAGCAGCACCAGCAGCACCAGCAGGAGAAGCACCAGCAGCAGCAGCAGAAGCACCAGCAGCTTCAGAGTCAGCGCCAGGGGGTGGGATGGTGGTTCTGTCCTTCTTGCCAGGGCTGGCAGGAATAGGCACAGGCTTCCTCTTCTTCCCTTACTGACGAACCATGGTGTTCTTTCAAGATGTCTCTAACAGCAGGTCTTTTCTCTGAATGCTGACTGCTTGCGAGCTGCATCCTTTTATATCCATGGAGCTGATGCAATTCATCCTCCCGCATATGCAGTGAATGTTTTGCATCCACTACGCATCCGCTATGCATCCTATAGGCATCTGTGATACATCTGTGTCATCCGCTCCGCATCCGCTCCTTCCGCTATGCATCCGCTTTGCTATTCTCCCCTGGAAGCCCTTTGGATGTGTCATCCGCTTCCATCCGCTAGGCTTCCTATGAACATCTGCTTACCATCCTGTCTACGTACTTCCCCCGTCCATTCCTTTCCGTTGTTGTCCATTCTGTTTATGCAAATTTGGGGCACTTTTGAGAGTGGATAAAAACGGATGGAGCCACTCCCAAAATTTTGTTTGTCTGCTGTGTCCTTTTTGCATACATTTTGCATCCGTCAGCCAGTGTGACCTAGCCTTTACTGAGGCTATCAGTGACAAGTAGAAAGCCAGAATCACCTTGAGGCAATGGAAGTGCCATGTTATTCTCCTAAATAACTGTCACTAATTTAAGAAGGAACCCTCTAAAGATAACCCGGTTGAACAAAGAATCAAAGTAGAAAGTGCCCCAGGCAAATTCTAGGAGGTTGTCAAGAGAAGTTCCTGGAAAAATTGAACAAATAAGCACAAATTTTGTAGTCTTCAAGGGGCTGTGACAGATTAAAGTTCACCAGCATAGTCTACTGGTAACTGAAGAATTCAGTGATATTATTCCTTGAGATAGGATATTTTCTCTTTTAGTTGTTGATTTATGAACTAAACAGCTGGTTTTATTCATCCCTGGGAATTAAAAATGATCTGTTGATTTATTATTAACTGCTAATATTTCTGCTGTCCTCCTGTTGTAATGCTGACCCAGGTACTGCTGCACTGTCTTATCATTGTAAGGAGTGTTTCCTGAAGGGAAGAAAGGAATCAAGTGAGAATTCTAACTGCCCAGTGAAAGCCAGCAGGCACTATTTTGGGAATCAGCAAAATAGGAAGATTATGTGAGTGGATGGTCATTTTACTGATAATGACAAAAGTATAATTTGTTACTACAAGCACCTAGGTCTCAGACTTGAAATATACTCAAGACATTATTGAACAGCTGAGTCTTTTATAGAATATTAATAGTGTTGATGATATAGCCAGATTAAAGTCTTCAGGATGTTGTCATAAAGGAAAAAATAATTTAAATCTGCAAAGATAGAATTACAGAGGAAATGTGAAATATAAGAAACATGAGCATGGGAAATCTCAACAAAGTGAGAAATAAAATAAATGAGAGAGAGAGAGAGAGAGAGAGAGAGAGAGAGAGAGAGAGAGAGAGAGAGAGAGAGAGAGAGAGATTACTTTCATAGTCAGAAAGAATATATACTCAATATAGTGCTGAAATAAAATGCAGTCAATCTTTTTCTGAGATTTTATCAAGTTTATGCCCCAACCATTAATGCATAAGAAAAAGAGTTGCATGGGTTTTATGACTGAGTTCAATATGAAATCAACAGAACATGCAAGTACTATGTGCTGTTTATGATTGAAGATTGGAATGCCAAAATTGGAAATAATAAGGAAGAAAAGGTGGACCATCTGGCCTGAAACACAAATGAAGCAGGAGAATGATTTATCCATTTCTGCCAGTCCAATTATGTCTTCATTGCTAACACATTCTCAGAAAATCAAATTGAAGCCTTTATCACCAGATGGAGTATACAGAAATTAAAATGACTATATAATTGGGCAGAGGCAGCATAGAAACAGATAACAAACTATTCAAGTGCAAGTTAAAGCAAAAGACCAACGCCAGCCATTCCACAATTATAATCTTGAACATATAATGGGCATTTTCAAGGGGAATAGCAAGAATCTCTTTGAAGTCCTGGATCTCATTGGTAGGGGATCAAAAAAAAAAAAAAACAACCGTGGAATAAATCAAATTATTAAGGATGAATGTAAAAAGAGATCAAGAAATGGAAGAAAATAAACTGGATGTTAGCATAGAATGGAAATTGCTGAGATTGAAGAATGGAAAAAGTCAAACAAAGATCTCAGAAAGAACCTTAACAAAGAATTTAACATAGATGTTAGAAAAGAAAAGAAGCATTATAAAGAATCAGAAACAGACACAGAAAACAAGGAATCTTCCAGAAGGTTTCTGAACTCAGAAAGAAATGTTGACCTTACATTAGTGTGCTATAGGACATTAATTAATAATTTATTCAAATATGATCAAACAAAACTGGAAATAATATACTGAAATTCTGTAAAGTAGAAATGTAGAAATTCTGTAAAGTAGAAATCCAACCCATATAAGAAAATATTTCTTATTTACTAGAATCTCTGGCATTAGAAAAATGAAGTTAGATTTTTTTTAAAAAAAACTTTAGTGCCTACCAAATTGGAGGACCACAGGAATTGATGAAATATCAAAAGAAATGTGACAAGCACAAGAAGAAGAATCAAGAAAGAAACTAACTAAATTTTGTCAATAAGTCTGGAAAAATGATACAGTAATCAACAGATTGGAAGAGGTTAATCTACATACCAAAAAAAGGACACTTAACGAAATGTGGAAACTGTTGTAGAGTGGTGGAATAACCTGAGGCAAACACAGAGCAAACTTCAGCTTTTTACTTTATTGAAACAATAAAGGGTTGTTGTGGCTGCCGCGCTAACAAGACAGCCAGCTGGTGGACAACAGCTTATGCCATTTTATAGTCGGCTGTCAAATGGCATCAGCCAATAGGAACAGTCCATGTTCCTGTTGGAAATGTGGACCGGACTGAAGACTTCAGCTCAGTCTTTTCTGAACGCCACACTCCTTTCCCCCAGAACGGAGTATGCCTAGTCCTTCAGATAACTCAGGCACTTGTGCAAGTGACCAGATCTTCTAAGTCCTGATGAAACTACTACTGGAAGGAACTTTTCTGCTTGCTGGGCAACTTCTGGTGCTGACGAAGCTGGAGTCTTGGCTTCAGATGTTTCTGGGCGAGGGACAGATGACTGTTCAGGTAGGCTTGAGTTTCTGTCGGATCCATGGGAAGTTCCTATGATCACTGGCGGTTTCTCTGTTGCAGGAACATCTTGAGGGCCTTCTGCAGACACACTCCAACACCTTCTAAGCTGATCGATATGGTGGTGCCAGATGTGCCTGTCTTGCAGTTGTACCCTGTAAGACTGACCACCACAATTTTCCCAGGCATCCACAAAGGTTGTCCCACATAGTTCCGGGCATAGACCTGGTCATTCTCAGTGAACTCCCTTGCCTGACTTTTTGACCTTAGGGGTGTGACTGGGGCATAATGTGGATGGAGTCTGTCTTGGTCCTCAGACATCTACTCATGAGAAGTTCAGCCGGAGACCTATTAGTGGTGGCACAGGGAGAGTTTTGTGCTGGATCAGGAGATACTTATTGAGCCTAGAGTGCCAATCTATAGGCCAAAACCTTGCCAGGGCCTCCTTAACTGATCTGACTACCCTTTCTGCCAGGCCATTACTGGCAGGATGAAAAGGAGCTATAAGTGCGTGCCTTATCCCTAGGTTGGCTAGGAAGATCTCAAACTCACAGGAAGTAAACTGGGGGCCGTTATCAGACACAATGGTGTCAGGGAGGCCATGGGTAGCGAATATCCTTGATAGACCCTTAGTGACAGCTTCTGAAGTTGTGGAGGTCATCAAGGTCAGCTCCAGCCATTTAGAAGAATCAACCATCACCAGGAATGTATGCCCATGAATGGGGCCAGCCAGATCAATATATACCCAGGACTACAGGGCTATAGAATCTTCCCACCTGCCTGGAGTGGATGTGGGTGGAGCAGGTCTGGTAGCTTGGCATGCTGACAAGCATTCACCCAACTTGTAATCTGAGCATCCATGCCTGGCCACCATACCTAACTGCGAGCCAGGGCCTTCATCCCGACAATGCTGGGATGGCCTTCATGCAGGACCTTTAAAACTGAGTCTTGCAACTTGGAAGGGATAACTACCCTAGTTCTCCAAAGTAAACAGCCTTGCAAAAAAGATAGTTCTTGCTGGCGAGTTTTGAAAGGCATGAATTCGGGGGCATAAGGAACTGCCGGTCACCCCCTTCCCACCCAGTCAAGAACTTCGGTGATTACCTTGTCCCTGGAAGAGTGGGCAGCAATATTGAGGGAAGTGATGGGGAGGTTGAGATCGTTGATCTGGAAAACAGCATTAGTTGGTGCAGGATCCTCCACAGGAACAGGTATGGGCCAGAAACTAAGAGCATCAGCGTGGCATAGATTCTTGCCAGGTCGATGAATCAGTGTATAGGAATAGGCAGCCAGAAATAAAGTCCACCTGATCATCCCTGGAGACAAAATCTGAGGAGTTTGTCTTTTGCCTGACAGAAGGCCTAACAGAGGCTTGTGATCCGTACTCAACTCGAAATAGTGTCCATATAGAAACTCATGGAATTTTTTGACAGAAGCAACTGCAGCCAAAGCCTCCTTGTTAATTTCGCTGTAGCTGCACTCAGCTGGGGAAAAAGTTCTGGAGAAAAAGGCAATGGGTGCCTCAGAACTCTTAGGCAGTCTATGACTTAAAACAGCACCTATGCCAAAAGGAGAAGCATCTGCTGCTAAAACTAAAGGTAAATGTCTATTAAATTGGATCAGGACGGCATTGGATGTAAGTAATGATTTGACAGCGTGGAAGGCATGGGCTTCCCAAGGTCCCCAGTGCCAGGGGGACTGTTTTTCCAAAAAATTGTGCAGAGGCTCTGCAATGGAAGCTTTATGTGGCAAAAATGAAGTGTAAAAGTTAAGAAGTCCTAAAAAGGCCTGGAGCTGAGTTTTGTTAGTTGCCATGGGTGCCTCGTGAATAGCCCTTACTTTGGATTCGATTGGATGAATACCAGAGGCATCAATTCTGTATCCCAAAAGTTCTACCTGTGGGGTGGCAATAGTGCACTTGTCTTTCTTTAACTTAAGACCATGCTTTCTGAAATGATCGAGGACTGCTCTGACTCTTTGCAGTAACTGAGGCTTGTCAAGGGGAGATATTAAAATATCACCAAAATACGGGATTAGGCCCGGTAATACTTCAAGAAGCCTTTCCATTAAGAATTGGAAAATTCCTATGGCCACACTTACGCCAAATTGGAGGCGCCTACAATTAAAAGCGCCCCTGTGAGTTACAATAGTTTGTACTTCAGCAGCTGTGTCATCAACAGGGAACTGTTGATAGGCCTGTGACATGTCTAATTTCATGAAAATGGTTCCTGGCTCAAAAGAATGTAGTAGGTGCTGGATAACAGGGACTGGATAAGCGCTGATTTGTAAATATTTATTTAATGACGTCTTGTAATCCGCATAGATTCTATGCTACCATCATTCTTTAGGGGTGTCACTATTGGGGTTTCCCATTTTGCAAAGTCCACAGGTTCAAATATGCCCTGTTTAAGGCCGGGTCCCACTGCACTTACGGATGCAAAGAGGATATAAAACTTTAAAAAAGCTTGCCATCCATTGGAAAATGCTATGCATCCGTTGTGTACTCATTGCATACGTGTTTCATACACTCTATCCGTCGAGCATCTGTCCACTGAGATTTCATCCGTGCAAGAAGTTTTGAGCTGCACAAAACTTTGTGAACGGATGAACTTTCCGATGCGTACGATGTACATCCACGACATATATGGGCAACAAATGTTCTATGTCCGTTATCTTCCATTAAAGGTCCACTGTATCCTCGCTGCATCCTCTGGCCATCCCCTCAACTCACATCCGCTGCAGCTGAAAATGGAAAGAGGGAGGAAACAAAAGGTACATGAAATGTCTACACAGCTTTAATAGCACGGAAATAGAAAGGATGTAAGTACATGCATCTCATATATAAAGTATTAAAAACGGCCAAAACATTTGTATCTGGGATGTATCTCGTATATTTAGGATGTCTGCAGTATGTCTAGAGTATGTTGAAGGCCCCACAGTGGACAACCGATATTTTCTATAAAAAGGGGGAGAAAATCATATGGATCACTGGGATGGTGGACCATAACAGTCCCACTATGCTTGCACAGAAGGTTTATCTATCCCACAACTATCCTTATCTATCCCACAAGCATGCAAAAGCTTAACCATTTTTTCAAAGTTTTCACCAACACTTTATTAAGTAAAAAAAATGAACCAAGTGTCTTAAGCAAAGATAACCTTTATTAACTTTCTTAGGTAAACTTTATGACTTAATTAAATAAGCAAAATGAACCAAGTAAAGCATCTTAAGCAAAGATAAACTTAACAAGTAAAAAACTCAGTCTCTGACACTATTCTCAGTCACTCTGAGTCATGTCCATGGTCTCAGCTGTTAAGCAGGCAGGGTCTGTGGAGGTGGCTGTGGCTTAAGTGCTGGTCTGAGGCGCCATTGGGGTGCTTGGCCCCGAGGGTACAACAGGGGATGGTGTGTTCAGGAAGCTCTCAGAGAGCTGACTCAGTCCCATGAGGTTGAGAGGCCCTTCAGCAAGTACCTGGGATGTCAGACACAAGACTGATGACAGATTGTCCATTGAGAGGGTTGGCTGTGGGGTGGAGGAAGGAGGAGTGTAGTGGGGCTGTCTAGTCTGCAGCTGGGTAAGGACTGGAGTCTGTGGCATGCAATGAACCTGGGCCTAGACTTGGAAGTTCTGCTTGTGCTGTGGGAAGTCCTGATAGTCATAGCCTTGGTAGGTGAGGGGCTGTTGAAAGCTGTGGAAGGGTTGTGACATCGCCTGGGGTGGAGGAGCAGACCTGGACTGGGGAGGAGCAGCTTCAGCTGGCCCTTGAGGGTTGTGCAGAAGTGCTGTGATCTTCTGCTTCATCATCTGGTACTGGGCCTCGGGCAGGTCCCTCAGGGTGTGGCACATGTAGGTGATGAAGGGCTTCTGGTCTGAGGATGGTATGTCGCTGTGGACCAGCTGAGAGAGACGTTCTGTGCTGGTCCTCATTGTGTCCCTGATCTCCAACAGCACACTGTGGTCATGGCCATCCAGTCTGCCTTTCTGCCTGCATCCTCTGGAGCTGGGTGTGGGTGTGGGTTGGCCTCTGGTGGCTGCTGCTTCTTCCTCCATTTGTGACAGCAGGGCGTCATTCTCCATGGGATCCTCCAAGTCTGCCGGCATGGGGAGTGCAGCTGTTGGGGGGGTTTCTGTCATGGGGCCCTCTGAAGACACCTGCCTGGACAGGGTAGCTGGCTCCTGGCTGGAAGAGGACTGGCTATCTGTGGGCTGTCTGAGGGAGAGGGGTCTCAGAGGGGCTGTTCCTCAGTGGTGGATCTCACCCTCCAGGAAACTGCACTTGGCCATGACATACATCTCCCGGTCAGTGAGCTTGACAGTGGCCTGCCCAGATTTCTTGAGGTGTAGCTTGCCATACCAGGTGTGCATGTGCTTTCACCATCCTAGGAGTACTTCTGCAGTGTACCCCAGGCTCTCTGCCTTGTCTCTCCAAGTTGCCTGCTTCTTCTTGGTGTTGCGATAGAGTCTGTGGCCCTTTCTCCAGAGGTACTCGTTCTCCCTCAGCCATTCCAGCACCTCATCCTCATGCTCTTCGGAAATGGTGTACTGTTTCCTCTCTCCCTTCTCTTTCCCTTGCCTCTTCCTCCCTCTGGCAGGGGCTTCAGCAGGGCCTTCAGGGGCTTGAGCAGCAGGACCTTCCGGGGCTTGAGCAGCAGGGCCTCCAGCAGTAGGGCTTTGAGGGCCTTGGGACTGGTCCACCACAGCAGCAGCAGCAGCAGCAGCAGCAGCAGTAGCTTCAGTGTCAGTGCCAGGGGTTGGGATGCTGGTTCTGGCCTTCTTGCCAGGGCTTGAACAAGTAGGCACGGGCTTCCTCTTCTTGCCTGACTGATGAACTATGGTGTTCCTGCTAGATGTATGTGTCGGCACGTCTTTCCCATGTATGCTGACTGCGTGTGTGCTGCATCCTTTTATATCCACGGAGCTGACGCAATTCATACTCCCCGCATGTGCAGTGAACGCTTTGGATCCAATATACATCTGCGCGACATCCTCTTTATTTCCTATAGGCGTCCGTGATGCATCCACTTCATCCACTATGCATCCGCCCCTTCTGCTATGCGTCTGCTTCAAAATTCTCCCCCGGAACCCGTTCGGATGTGTCCTCCACTTCTATCTGCTTCCATGCACTAGGCTTCCTATGAAGATCCGTTTAACATCCCCGCTACATACTACCCATGTCCGTTCTTTTCCATTCTTTTCCATTCTGCTTATGCAAGTTTTCATCACTTTTTGGAGCAGATGACAATGGATGGTGCCACCCCCGAAATTTTGCTCGTCCGCTGTGTCCTTTATGCATACGTTTTGCATCCGTTGGCCAGTGAGACCGGGCCTTTAATTAATTTGTCAAGCCCCATGTCTAATTTGGGGCGGATTGCAAAAGGTATCCTTCGAGGCTTTAAATGGATTGGTACTGCCTGAGGGTCCAAGTTGAAAGATATTGGGGTTCCTGAATAACAGCCCAGTCCCTCACTGAACACATCAGCATAGTCATTAAACAAGGTGTCCACTTCAGCATTTGTAATAGAGTGGATTCCACTTATATGGAGGCCAAGGGCAGGGAACCAGTCTCACCCCAACAGGCTAGGGAGGGCACCATCCACTCCTGGTAAAGGCAAGTGACCTTTAAAATTTTGAAATTATACAAAAAGCTTGCCTTTTCTGATGACTGGTGTTAGGGATAACATTGTTTACCCTAAGTGGTTTAGGTGAAATAATAACTATGAATCATAGTTAGTGTATGTTAGAGTGTATACAGCTTTAACTGTGAAATAGCAATTAAAGGAGTGGTTAAGAAAACAATATAAAAGTAGCAAGAATACGGCTTGCTCTCTCTCTCTGGCTTTGATGATCCCTGATTACTGCTTGGAATCAAGACTGCATTGCTCGAACGGGAGAGACAACAAAGGACTGATTTTGTAAGTGAACTGACATAGGATATTCTACATGGACTTTGCTAAATGAATATCCCTGAATGGACTGACTACATGGTAAATGAATATTGGACTGTTATTTGACTATGCCATAAACTTATACTGGAATAAAATATATTCTTGATAGCACAAGCGTATCTGTTATTTTTACTGTATGTTAATAAACATACAAGCTTAGCTCACTCATTTATCTGTGTGCCTATCTGACTAACGCTGCACATTCTGTTTAGCTTGTCTACCTAACCCTGGTTGGCGAACCCAGGCTTAACACTGGTTATGGGCCCAGAGGCTGCAAAGTCAGTTTAACTAGGTTAAACAGATTTCTGTAAAAAGTGAGAGTTTGTATTGTTATACATTACAGTAAACAGACAGCTGTGTTTTATTAATTATATTTTTATATCCATATAAGAAAACATGGCACTAGTCAATCTACAAAGTTTGTCCCTTATATCCAAGCTGGATGGAACAAACTATGTATCATGGTCTACAAAATGTAGTCTACTTCTACGAAGAGAAGGTCTGTGGAACATAATTGAAAATCCACCAAACGTAGAAGAATGGGATCCAGAGGATGAGGAAGACAGACTAAAGATAGAAGAATTTAAGCATAAAAATCAACAAGCCATTTGCATAATTGGGTTAACATTAACTGATCAACAGCTTGATTATATCCACGGAGAGAAAACGGCTTTTGGGTGTTGGCAGAAGCTGAAGAGAATTTATGTTCGAGATAATATTGGAGCTCACATAAATCTAACACGGAAGCTTTTCAGGACACATCTCCAAACAAATGGTGATATGCAGAGTCATTTAAAAACTATGCAAAGCATTTTCCAAGAATTACACGAGAAAGAGCTTATATTCTCTGAACAACATCAAATTTACATAATTCTATCTTCCCTTGATGAAAGTTATGATAACTACGTAACTTCACTTGAAATTTTGCCAAAGGAAAATTTAACATTAACAGATATAACTGACAGATTGATCGAAGAGGCCAGAAGAAGGCATGAAAGAGGTGAATTAAGGAGGGAGCAACCTCAAAAAGAAGATAATAAACCTCCTACTGCATACGCAATTAAAAAGTGTTTTAATTGTGGAGGAAGAGGACATTTGGCAAGATTTTGTAAAAAGGCAAAGCGCCAGAACGCTGGCCAGAATACTAAAAATCATCAAAAGATAAATAAACATTTAGAGTTAGCCATGTATACTAACGGAGCTGTAAAAAATAATTTATGGGTGGTTGACAGTGGGGCATCCCATTGTATAACAAATGATAACAAAAATTTTATTAAAATGTCCCAGAGTAAACAGCAGATATCGTTAGCCAATGGCTGGAAACTGAAAGCTAAAGGTGAAGGTATAGCATATTGTTCTTTTATAAAAGAGAATGTAAAAATGTTATATATACCACAACTTAAGTTCAATTTAATTTCAGTTAGAATTTTGGTTAAACTAGGATATGTAGTTACATTTAAGGGAGATAACTGCATACTTGAAAAAGAAGATAAGAGAATTACTGCATCTTTAAGAGGTGAATTATATGTGTTAAATGATGATGGTTTAAAGGTGGCTAACACAATTTATGACAATAAGAAATCTCATGACGAATGTATTCACTTGTTACATAGAAGGCTAGGGCATTTAAATTTTAAAATGCTTAAGAAAACTGTTGAATTGTCTAAGGGAATAAGTTTGAAATCTTGTAATAAGTATTTGCAATGTAATGCCTGTAATCAAAATAAGAGCAGGGTTATACTGGCTAATAGAGTTGATGGATTTACTACTAAAGAGCCTTTAGAAGTAGTATTTGCTGATTTAATAGGTCCGAAAAAACCAAGTGTAGTAGGAGCTCGCCACATACTAAGTATAATGGACCACTATTCAAGATATGGGTTTTGCTATTTAATGAAGAGCAAAACTGAAACATATCAAAATCTATTTAATTGGCTAAAATTTGCTGAAAGAAAAACTAAAAAGAAATTAGTAACTCTCATCACAGATAATGGTACAGAATTTACAAATAATAAATTTAAAAACAGACTTAGACAGTTAGGTATTCAACATAAAATGTCTGCACCATATACGCCACAACATAATGCCTTTATAGAGAGAAGAGGCCAAACATTACAATCAATGGCACAAACTATGATGTCTGATTCAGGATTACCTGACAATTTATGGGGAGAAGCAATAATGTGTGGTAATCATAT
>BLBF01000052.1:22003032-22022675 GCA_015471245.1 Laticauda colubrina
AATAGCAATTAAAGGAGTGGTTAAGAAAACAATATAAAAGTAGCAAGACTACGGCTTGCTCTCTCTCTCTGGCTTTGATGATCCCTGATTACTGCTTGGAATCAAGACTGCATTGCTCGAACGGGAGAGACAACAAAGGACTGATTTTGTAAGTGAACTGACATAGGATATTCTACATGGACTTTGCTAAATGAATATCCTTGAATGGACTGACTACATGGTAAATGAACATTGGACTGTTATTTGACTATGCCATAAACCTATACTGGAATAAAATATATTCTTGATAGCACAAGCGTATCTGTTATTTTTACTGTATGTTAATAAACATACAAGCTTAGCTCACTCATTTATCTGTGTGCCTATCTGACTAACGCTGCACATTCTGTTTAGCTTGTCTACCTAACCCTGGTTGGGGAACCCAGGCTTAACAACTGGGATCGTTCTGCCTTGGTAGTCACATAAGGTTAACTGGCAGCCGTGAAGCTTCTTCTTAGTCATTCTGGGAAGTAGTTGTTTCAAGGTGCTCCATGAGATGATGGACTGTGCTGAGCCTGTGTCAACCTCCATCCTGCAAAGTTTTCCTTTTATAGAAACAAAAACACTGATTTTGTAAGAGCCTTTGTTGGTCAGCTTGGCTTGATAGCAGGTAAAACAGTCTTCAACTTGTTTTGGGAAATGTTGGGTTGTCTGAGGCTTTGGGGCAAAAGTCTTTCCTGCTTGACAGATCCTGGCTAAATGACCCTTCCTTTGGCATTTTAGACAAATGGCATTCCTGAACTTGCAGGATGCCCTGAGGTGGTTTCCTTCACAGTTTAGACAAATGGGCTGAGACCGTGGAGGTAGACTGGGGTTTGGTCTGTTCTCTCCTTGACTAGTTCTTTGATGCCTGAGGTGATTTACATCATTAGTCTCTTCATAACCTTCTTCTGAGGAGGCTTCATCGTAATGGATGGCTGAGCTTCTCTGGCTAATTGGATTTCCCTGAAGTTCTGCTGCCGAAGGTGCTGATAGTTCAGCAGCTTGAGACTCTTCAATTGCTAATTTAAGGGTTAAATCCCCTTTAGCCAATAAACACCTTTGTAGCCTTAAATCCCTGACTCCACAAACTAATTGATCTAATAACATGTCTTCTAGATAGTCTCTAAACCCACAATGAAAGGCAGCTGTTCGTAGGGCAGCCATGTACCCACTAATAGTCTCTCCCTCAGCCTGAATTTGTCTCCTAAAAGCATGATGCGTGGCAATTCAGGATGGCTTAGGGGAATAGTTGTTGAAAGGAATTTCCTGCAATTCTTCCCATGGAACAGTCTTAATTAAACGTGGAGCCAATAATGCCGTAGCAGTGTCAAATACTGTGGCTCCGCAAAAACTTAAAAAACAGGACTTTTTCCTATGGTCAGAAATGTCAGCAAAGTCTATGGCATCTAGGAAACAGTCAAATCAGTTTTTGAGGACTCCCATGTTTCCGCTGTCAGTCTGAAAGTTGGGAATACAGGGTTCGAAGTCATCTCGACTCAGCGGTACCGGATCTTTCGAGGAAAGTTGAAATTCGTGCTCGCGAATAGTGACAGTAGCTCTTAAAGTGACTTCAGCTCGGGAGTGACTTCGACTCTTTTTGTAGTGACTTCGCTCAGTGATTCTTTGCCCAGTTGCCTCTTATATGTATCCCGCCCTTGTCACCAGTGTTGTAGAGCGGTGGAATAACGTGAGGCAAACACAGAGCAAACTTCAGCTTTTTACTTTTCTGAAACAATAAAGGGTTGCCGCGGCTGCCACACTAACAAGGCAGCCAGCTGGTGGACAACAGCTGATGCCGTTTGACAACTCCCTTTTATAGCCGGCTGTCATGACATCAGCCAATAGGAACGGTCCATGTTCCAGCTGGAAACGCGGACTGGAGTGAAGACTTCAGCTCAGTCTTTTCTGAACACCACACAAAAACTATCACACCATGTCTTCAATTTCAAATGCTACAAAATCATGCTTAGGATCATTCAACACTGATTGAAACCTTACATGGAAAGGGAAAAATGCCAAATGTTTAAGCTGGTTTTAGAGAAAGTTGGAGAACATGAGACATTATTTCTAATAGATGCTGGATAATTGAGAAAGCCAAAGGATACAAAAAGAAATATAGTCCCTATGTTTTGAGACATCATATACTTTGGGCTGTTTTTCAACATTAAAACTTAATTTTTAATCATAGTACAACAGCAAGTGCATCTACAAGGGGTTAATTAGGGGACAGGTGAAATTATGTGCATCATAACCTAATTGTGCCAATCATTCTATTACTTTCTTCATTTTGTGGAGACCAAATAATGCAAGGAAGTTATTTGTGTAATTTGTACAGTGTCATAAGGTTGCACACTGTGATTTTGGCATCATTTTACCTTTCACAAAATACAATAGGATAACCAATTTAATATGCCAATAGAGAAAATATTGCTACTTTTACTTTAAGGTTACAAGATTAATAATTTAATGTGCAAGATAACTAAGTGTTCAATGATAAAATTGCTTTCAGCAGATTTTAAAATCTCAGAGGGAAAAAACCCTCAAATCTAAAATTTAGTCACTTTTTTTGTTGATCATATAGGTTAAAATTAAAAAACAAAAACAAAAACCAGAGCCAAGAAGTTTTGTGTTACACCAGAATAAGAGTAACCACCAATGTATTTTCTTCTAAAAGTAATTTCCAGTATGAAGGCCAATATTGTAGAAAGTAGAAACAGCCTACTTCTCTTTGCTGCATAGAAGGTCCTGAAAATTAAAGTAAAATTGTATTGATGGTCAACATGACTCAGACTGTTAGGGCAATTTATTATTTTTCATCTCAGTTGTTGGGAAATTATTAGCATGCATCCTGTTAGGCATTGCCCAGATAGTCATGATATTCAGAATTTAAATGGAAGAGACTGAAGAGGTTCTGTCTAGCCGAATCTGTTTCAATTGCAAATAATTTTTTTCCCTTCTAAAATATGTGAGCAAATCTGTTCTTGTCTGGAAAGGTCACATATGACTAATAATAGGATGGCAAGACAGATGATAGCAGTTTTCAAAATGTAATTAAGATGGAGAATTTCGAGAGGTCTGTGGTATTTTGCTATTCCCCCACTGTAGCTGATAAATTCAATTGGCTGCTCACATATCATTTTAATATCACATTAGAAACTATCATGGTTTATTTTGGGGGATGGAAATTGTTTTTTGGATGGAGGGGGAGAAAACTAATATTTTATAACACACTTGTATCTCTAAAAGGAATCTGTGGAAAATATAATTTGAATTTATCATTTTCCATGACACTTTTTGGTTGTATCCCAACTTTTCAATAGTTTTAACTAATATGATTTCTTAGACCAATAAATCTGCAGATAATCCCACCATTTTTCATTTTAACCATTTGTCAAGTAATACATTTCTATTAAAAACTTTCATTTAAGGCAACAAATAATCCCAATATACCCATATTGCTTTCCTCTTTTGCTATCTTTTTCCAGTATTGAAATGCTACCACTTGCATGTTTGTTGCTATCCACTGTTATAATTTTGTTTATTTACTCTGGAATGAAGAGAAGTTATTTTTATTTTAAACTTGGGGGAACTAGTAAGGCTGAAGTGTTAATATTTGAACTTAAAGCAGACTGAAATTGATGGGAACAAATGAAACCAGCTCTCTAATGAACAATTACACTGCTGTTCATAAAGTTGACTATCACCCTAATTAAAGGCATCATCAAATGCATCTCAGTTTTGCTCACCAAGAAAATGATAAGTGAAAGGCATTTATTTATCCCAGTGTTCTGACATTCTCTTTCAAGCCTGTAACATTATTCATCAGAGGCAGTAAGTTCTCAAGCAAGGTTTATCAGAATAGTCATCATGTTTGGTGACCGCTGGAGAAACAGGAGACAAGATAGTGGCCATGTCTGCAAGATCAAAGACCTGCCCTGTGATTCATGTTAAAAGAGGATGGGATATAAATCACATGGTTTTGGTTTTGGCTTCCATTTTGACTTTTTTTCCCTTCCCATTTTATGGACACTGATCCTAAGAGGTGAAAATATTCACATTAGCAACAATTTCCACAATATGAAGCTGAGCTCCAAGAGAAAGGAATGGGACAACTTGCCATAGCCAACATGCTGTAGGACAATTCACCATGGCTGACTCACTGTGGGACAATTTAACAAGTTTATTTAATTATTTAAAATAAATAAAATTTTAATTTTTGCCATTCGCATTTCATTCTGCCCCTCCTTTTGCCTCCTTTCTTTAATTATTCTATTCCACCATTTCTTTGTTATTAGTGTAACTCTTGTCTTGCAGCAAGTTGTCCTATGGTGAGATGGCCATGGGAAGTTGTCCTGCAGCGAGTTGGCCATGGTAAGTTGGCTGTGGTGAGTTAGCTGTGGTGAGTTGGTCATGACAAATTGCCATAAATCCCAAGAGAATGACTTTTTAAAAAGAAAGAAAAGCCCACGTTATAGCTAAATGATGGCATGAAGAGCAAAAGAGGCCAATACATTATGCCTTCTTTTAAGAGGAAATAGGTATTCGATATTTTTAGGGTTGCAAACAACTTGGAGACAATTTCTTTTAAACCCAAACAGGCTTCCTCAAGCAAAGGTGGAACACTTATTAAAACTTACTACAAGATTTGCTCCTAGAGTATGCACATCAAACCATTTTATTCTCAATTTATGCCCGCATGAATTCAAATTGGACAGTTGTGGATTTGTAAATTTTGACTGCCTCTTGGATATACAGATAAAAATGTTAATTTTTCAAATAAGTAGCATATTTATTTTTAACTGCCTAGTTAAGTGAAACCAATAGTTTTATTCCTAAGAGGAGACTTCACACAAACTGACTTATCTTTTTATGGAACTGGAGCAAACTTTAACACCCTCTGAGATAATCAATTTTTGTGAAGGAAATTTCTCTCTACTTCACCGCAGTCAGATGGATGGCATGAGATTCGTTTTGCTTAAGACTAGAGAAGGATGCTTCTTATCCTGGTAAATTTACCAACTTGATAGAAAATAAAGTGGCATAATATATCTGATTTGTCTTGCAATAATAAGAAACCCCAATTACTGTGAAGGAAATTAGAATTGTGCTATGCTTCTAATTGTGACTAAACAAAGCTGCATTGGAAAGTTTAATTCCCTAAGCAATTTTCAGACCATTTTCTGTAAGGAAGGGGAAGTTGTCAATTGGGTTGATCTTATAACCTGGGGTACAATCATTGGAGTCTCAGAGATGAGAAAAACTAGAGATAAATTCAAATTTTTCTAATATCACTTTTGTACCATACACAAATTTATTTTTGAGAAGCAACCATTAGCATCTCTGCTTTTTTTTCTACTCCATAATCCCAAGCAAGATACCCCAACCTTATTAATAAATAACTATTAATTGGGAAACATGCATTCTTAAGCCAACACTGCTTCCCTCAACCTTCAATTTCCCAGATGGGCTTAGGAGCTCAATCTAACATTACCATAGACAGTTAGCTTTAAAATAACTACAAACATAGCTTTGTCTGTATTTGGTTGATGCAGGCTGTAATAATAACAGCATCAAGTACAACTATACCTACTAAGACTGTAGGAACTCATGACTTCTGTCTGTTCTCCTTCACTTTGCAGCTTCCTGATTATGCCTCACAGTGAACCAAGCAATATCAGTTTTTTACTCCTTGGAGTAAGTACTATATTATCTCTGCCAAAAAGGGTAGCTATAACTCTTTATTTCTAGAATTTATAACCTTCCACAATCTTGTGATTCTTAACAGAATTCTTAGTAGTGTGCAAAATATGAAAAGGGATATATCTACAGTAAGATTTAAAAACACAAACATAAATGGAGAAGGTTCATCACAAGAAATAACCAACAAGCACATTATGGTCAGTGGTTATTTTTTTAAAAAGCTAACAGAAAATTGGTCTCCAATAGATTGGAGAATATTGAACTTTCCTGTGATTTTATATTGATCTGCATTACTTGTAGCCATCTTTTTTTGCAAACAAAAGAGTTCTTTATGAAAATGTTTTCTGAACTGAGCAGCTGGGAAATTAGGGTAACAATGTGTCATATTGTTGTAAATTGAGGGGACTTTAAAGGGATACCTATATGTTATTTCTCGGAAGTTTAGATACCTTTCAAAGAAGCGTCATCAAGTATTTCTCCTTATTTTTCCCACATCCATTTTTTTCTCCATCCAGCACTTTACTCTGCAGAAGATATTTAAAATCCAGCAGGAAATGCTAAAGATGTCACATATCCCGCAGAGATGAGGATTAATTGCAGCAAGTAAGATATATCATGGTTACATTAACTGCTGTGTTTACCCCATACATTATTTCCTGTTGTTAATTAAATATATAATTTGAGAATGAACAACCACCTTCACTGAAATAGTAAAAGAGAATAGAAGAAGGGAGAACAAAACATTAAAGAGAAAAAGAAATGGATGGTTCAACAATCAAGATATGATACCAGAAATAGATGAAAGCAACTAATACAATAAAATAATGCTTCTTCAAACTTCATTTACAAAATTTTTCTCCCTAACAGGAGTTAAGTCATTTCTCCCCTCATTAAACTTAGTTAATTTACTCTCTCCTCTAATTTCACCCAAAGTATCATTGTTAAAGGATGACTCTTATAAGAGAGGAATAGTTCCACACTTTGCAAAGAATAGTCCTTGTCAGCATTGACCAATCAAGCTCATACGCTATATAATGGATTAATATGTTATTTGGAACATCTATCAACAAAATAAGCTAGTACTCAAAGGTTCTCTCTACATGATTTTATAGATTTGAAAATAACTTCCAGATCATCTGCATTGTTTATTCTTGCCCCATCAAATAGGCATAGAGGCATAGACAGGGCAGGATCTTTTTGTCAAACAGTGTTGTCTTATTGATTGTCAGATTCCTACTGTAGACATAATCAATTCAGTGCATTATGGGCCTGGAAAGAGTTTGAGTGAAAATAATTTTGATATGCAAAGGGACAAAGTTATCACTTTATACCAGTGGTGATATTTGACTGGTTCTGCCTGGTTCTGGAGAGCCAGTAGCAGCGATGAGCAGTGGAGAAAGAACTGGTTCAATGAAGTTTACAGGAAAGTGGCTGAATTTTCTGTTCCAGCTCTTAACATCAGAAGCCACTGGATGTAATTTAAATTTATGTATTGTAAAATCTGTAATTGGTTTGTTTCAGTTATTGTACAAAATCTTCTCTTTTCCCCCTTTTTCTTTTTAAATGTAATCAGTATTTTTATTGTTATTATTTTGTATTTGTGTTACAATCTTAATTGTAATACAAATATTGTATTACAATAATTCAATGAGTCCTATTGTTCAAGACATCATTGCACTGAGATGTCAATCTTTGGAAATCCTAACTGATCTTTTCAAGTTGCTTCCCACATCTATTTTCTTCCATTACAGTGAGGATATGTGTTTGGGAGACATAATGTGTTTAAAAGAACCAGTGGAGATTTCCACAGATTTCTGATATTGTTAGAATACCAGTTTTTTGAAGACTTGCCTCTAGTCTACTCTTACCAAGTATCTTTGAATAAAGTTTTCATTAAAAAAATATTTAGCACAATCCAGACTAAAGAGAGATATATGTACCTTTGTGAAGCTATTGAGTAACTGCATCCAGAGCTCTGGTGATATTAAAAGCTTCCTCCAATGCTATTAATAAACAAATCATATTTTCTAAGTTCCTCTTTGATTTCATACTTGTTTTGATATGAGCCATGGTAGCACAATAGTTAGAAGAGACTACTTCTGATAGGGACTTCCGGTTTGCAGGGCTTCGGCGGTAGACAGGAATCCACGATCGTGCACCGTTTTTGCCTGGGCTCACTGCTGGAGCGCCCTGAGCCAGCTGGCTTTGGGGCTAAGCCACCCTGTAGAAGTGGTGAAGATGGGGGAGCCCCAGCAGGATTGAGGGGAGCCGCATCTCTCCTCCTCAGCTGGCTAAATTCCCTTTCCCGAAGGCAGTAAGAGCGGCAGTCAGAAATGGCCACCTCAAAGAAGCACTCAACCAGAAAAGAAAGTACAGGAGGAAGTTAAGAAGTGAAAGTTTTGGCTGACCGGGACAACAAGTAACAACCAAGGTATCCTGGAATTTAAATTTTATAAAACATACATCACTCCCAAAGAAGAGTCGGAAGCAGCGAATGAAAGTAAAAAGAGAAAGTTTTTTTTTTCTTCACTCTCCTTACCTACATAGACAGTGAAGAGAGCTGAATGAGAAATCAGAAAAATCTGCTTTGGCACCAATAGGTAACTAAACTGGAAATATAATTAAATGCCAAGGGGATAAGAAAGATTTCTGAACACTATTTTTTTTTTTTTTTTTGTTATAAGAGGGAAGGGAGAGGAAAAGAATAAGGGCAGGATTTGGAAGGAGGAGTGTGCCTGGAACTGAAAAGAACTAAAAGTTGAATTTAAATAAGACTTCTAAAAGATACATTTTAACTGGAACTCTGCAACTAAACAGTAACCCCAGGGAGAAAAAGTGAAAAAAGAAGAAAGAGTTGAAAGAAACAGCTTGTGTGTATTTAGACTGTGTGGTGACATTGGAATCTTTGGAAATTATATTTGAATGACTAAAAACAATTTGGGTGGTTATTTAAGAAAACTCTACAATGGCATCACTTCTGGATGAACTGAAAATGGAATCTGAAAAATATAAAGAAGAGGCACAAGAAGGGAAGGACTCTTTTGACTCTGTTTTTCAATTTTTAGAAATGGTGATCTGCATCTATGAGAAACAACAAGAAAAGATTGCACAACTAGAAGAGTGGGACAAAGAAGAAGCCATCTATAACGAACAAGTAACTCTGTCCAGGGAAGAAAGAGGAAAGGGGGGAAAGAGAATGGAGAATTTAAGACTTAAAAAAAACAGCCAAAAAGGGGAAAGTAATGTAAAAAGTGGACATAATGTTGGAAAGCAACAGAAAAGGGGAATACAGAAGAGGGAAATGGAGGTGGAGAGACAAGGCAGTAAAAAGGGGAGAGAAAAGAAGAAAGGGAAGAAGGAAGGGAAGAGAAGTTACAAAGGTCTGGAGCAAGTTGTAAAGAAGCAGGACTTATTCAGAGATAATGGATGAAAATTTAATTGAAAAAGGGATTCTGTAAAGGTACATAAGATTGTATTGTTATATTTGTATTAGAAATAATGTTAGAAAATTGGAAATAACATATGATTAAAAAGTGGGTTAAAATAGTGTAATTCAGTGAAACTTTTGTGAATTAAAAAAAAGGAAATGAAATAAATGAGAGAATTGAATTAGGAAGGAATGGGAATATTTTAACTATTCAATATTTTATAAAATATAAGTGAAGTGGGGGGGAAGAAATTATGGAAAGTTTATAAGTGTTCCCATAGAAGTATAATATCTGTTTGAAAAGTAATGTGTAAAATGTTTAAGATTTAAATGAATATTAATATTAAAAATAGAATTGAATTGGTCTGGATTGTTGTTTTAATTATATTATATATTTATAATTTTTTCTGTAGTTTTAGAACGTACCAAGCAGAATCCAAACTGAAGTTATGTATTATATTAAGTGTTATAACTTTAGGGGAAAGATATAAAGGCATCATGCTCCAATTAGTGATTACAGGAGAAATTTTGTTTAATGAGAGAAGATAATAGACAGCTGAAACAGGACAGACAAACAATATAAGTACAATGATTTGAATTGAGATGAAATAAATAAAATAAAATAAAGAAAATTAAAAGAGGAAAGAAACTAGATAGAAAATGTAGAATGGTAGGTAACAAGATATGGAATTATATATAAAAATGAGCATGAACTTGAATTTGTGTCTGTACGAAGAGATGTAACCCGGAATTAGGCTGCTTTCAAAAAAGATGTTTTAGGTTTTTATGTTCTATGTTTTGTTTGTTTATGTTTGTTTCTAAAAATCAAAAAAATCCCCCCCCCCCCAAAAAAAGAAGTAGCCTCTACTTCTGCTGCCTGCTAGCTGCCTGCAGTTTGGTGGTTCGATTCTCACCTTCTCAGGGTTGACTGGGCCTTCTGTCCTTCCAAGGTTGGTAAAATGAGGAGCCAGATTGTTGGGGGGCATTGCTGACTCTATAAACTGCTTAGAGAGGGCTGTAAAGTACTATGAATATGTATATAATTCTAAGAGCTGTTGATATTGCTATTGCTATTGAAAATATCCCTTTGCATGAGTCCCATTCATTTGCAATGAAAGAGTAGAAACAGCATTATTAATGAATGTAGCTGCATATGAACTGGCCATATGAATGATAGAATGTTTATTTTATGTATTAAAGGTCCTAGATTCAGTCCCTTGGCACAGTTAAGTAATAAGTGGAGTTAAATCTGTTGAGCCACTATTAAATATAGTTGACAACATCAGATTATATAATGTTTCAAGTTTATAAATGGAATATATGTCTTCATAGAATCACATAATAGTGAAATTGGGACCACATGGAACAACTTGCTGAGCCCTCTACACTGTGTAGTAAAGTTAATTTAATCTTGAGAGTTGGCTGTGCAACCTCTTCTTTAAAATGCCATAAATAACATGTTTCACTGAGATACATTTATCGAGATTAAATAGCTGCAACTAATCTTTTTGGTCATGGAAAATGATTCTTGTTCATCTTTCCTGCAGCTTTCCTTCAGATATCATTGTGCTGATCTTCTCTCTTTCTCTCTCTTTAAACACACAATAAATCTCTTTGAAACCCCACAGAGTAATTCACTAAAAATCAAATTCTGCCCTCCTCATACTACAGTTGGGGAGGTAGTATTCTAGGCAGTGATGTGAAATTTCTCTTATACCCATGCTGTACTTGGCCTATTCTGAATCCATGAACTACTAATATGAAAGCTAGCTATAACCTAGAGGGAAGTGATGCTGGGGCATTAACAAATCCTATGGATGAATTAAAGCATCTTAAATAACATGCTGGGCTCCCTGAATCCATCCTCTGGTAAATGCTGTGCCCATCTTCTGCCACTGCTATGAATCAATTCTCACTGCCTGAAAGAAGAAAGACTCAGCTTGTTTCTCCTGTCCTTTCTTATTAAGTTAAAAACAGTGCCTAGGAGCAAAGATACTGATGTAGGCTGGGTAGAATAAAATCTGCTGCCTGCTGTGGATTAATGAAATAGGCCAAAATTAATAAATGGGCATGCTCCCAGTTATCAGATAGGAATAAATTTTTGCAATGCTATAATAAAACTGCTAAGTTGTGGCAAAAAACATAAAGAACCTATTATTGCTGGTGCCATTTGTTATATGTGCTAAGAATACCCTCAGAAAATATAAAATATCTGGATGCAAAGAAATGACCATACACAGACAGTGTTTTTATTTAGTAAGAAGACTAAGCTGTCATTAGCCCTCCAGATACAGTACAAATAATGAATCTGGTTAGCTGCACAACACCATTTGTATGAAATATTACTAGCCTTGGTGATTTGTCTTGCATTGGTAATGTTTTCTTTTACTTAGGAGAAATAGGAAGTGAATGCTTCCTAAAGACTGCATTAATGTTTCAGTGCTGCTCTTGCTGATTAAAAAACATTTGTCTCATTTGCGTGTCAGATAATATACCATCTCTTTTGCAAGAGATCACGGTGGCTTATATGTCCTCTCATGTGATCCTTACAACCCTATGAAGTCGCTTGAGGTGAGAGAAAATGATAAGTTCCAAGTCCTTCTGTAGGGAGGGTAGCTTCAGTTGAGAGGAGACTAAAAGAGTCTTCTACACTCTAATCCTTAATACTAAGTAAAATCTTGAAGCCAACCATGGCTCCTAAAAATTTCATCAACACATACTTGTCATTTTCTTGGCAGGAAATAAGAAATTGTTTACATTGTTTTCTTCTGTGTTTCTTTACTGTCTAACGTAGCCTGTAGCCAAAGGATTTCTGAAGTTCATCCATCAAAGGGCCAACAACGCTGTCATTCATGTCTATCTATTATTTTTTTAATGTTGCAGAATAGAGGAATGATTACTTTATGTTCATTTTTCCATCTCTATGTTGCTGATATTATGTATGTTAAAAAAAAGTTAAGCAGGTCTCTTTGAGACTGTTGATGCTGATTACCTATGGTATTGCTTCCAGTGCTTATTGATATATAGATGCCTATAAGTAATCTCATTCTACTACCTCCTCCTCCTCTTCTTTCCTTCTCTTTCTCTCTTTTTCACTCTCTCACTCTCTTTAATTTCATTTACTTGTATCCTATTTTGCTGGTTAACAGTTTTGGGTGTTTTCCTTTTTTCCTGAACTTGCTGATATTAAATAAACATCAATGTAAGTGCAGTGAGTAAGTGCATATGCTTACTGTGATCAGGATCTGATTAAATTTCTGACTGACTGAAATTGTGCTAGGTGCAAACTAAATTAGAAATTAACCACAGTAACTAGCAAAAACTTGCTTAGCTTTCTTGACCAAACAAAGTTTTTTAGATGTTACCACCACATTAATGTTTACTTTCAAGGAGGTCAGCACAGAGATACAGAGTGAATCTCACATTATTCAGGCATTATAGGAGAGCAGAAACATAGAAGCTGAAGCCCCATAATATAGTCCTTCCAGAATTTACCACTAGCCTGCCATTTTATTTTACACATGGAGAAATGATCACAAAAACTAAAGCGCCTGTCCCACTGCACTTACGGATGCAAAGAGGATGTAAAACATTAAAAAAAGCTTGCGATCAGTTTGAAAATGCTATGCATCCATTGTGTACTCACTGCATACGTGTTTCATACGCTATATTCCTCCAGCATCCGTCCACTGCGATTTCATCCACACAAGAAGTTTTGAGCTGCACAAAACTTTGTGAATGGATGAACTTTCCACTGCGTACGATGTACATCCGTGACCTATACGGGCAACAAACGTTCTATGTCCATTATCATACGTTAAACGTCTGCTTTATCCTCTCTGCATCCTCTGGCCATCCCCTCAACTCACATCTGCTGCAGCTGAAAACAGAAAGAGGGAGGAAACGAAAGGTGCACGGAACGTCTACAAAACGTCAGTAGCACGGAAATAGAAAGGATGTAAGTGTATCCATCTTGTGTATAAAGGATTAAATCAGACAAAACATTTGTATCTGGGATGTATCTTGTATATTTAGGATGTCTGGAGTATGTCTAGAGAATGTAGAAGGACACCTAGTGGACTACTGATATTTCCTATAAAAAGGGGGAAAAAAACCATATGGATCTCAGTATACGTCCAGCAGCTGTGGTGTACAGACCTCTTCACCCTTGGTCTAGGTCTTCCACATCATCAATTGTTCTCCACCATGGATCATGAGGCAGTCCGTATGGTAGCTGCAATCATTCATCACCAGAAAAAAAAATTGTTCAGACTGTTTCACCTTTTATACAGAAGGAGAAGAAGAAGATGTCCAAGAGCTGTGTGGGTCCGAGGATGGATCGTGAGAAGAATGGAGTTTGGACTGAATGACCACTTGATGGTGGAGATGAGGAATGAAGACCCTCATGCATTTCATCACTTCATGAGGATGCCACCAGCCATGTTGGACAAAGTTGTAGAGCGTCTGAGACCCAGGTTGACCAAGCCGAGCACCAACTTCCATGCCAACCTGGACCCTGGGCTCAAGGGGTCATTGACTCTGCGCCACCTGGCCTCTGCAACCACATACAGAAACATGCAGAATGCATGGAGGGTGCCACACAACACCATCAGCAAAGTGTTCAGAGAAGTGGTGCAGGCCATCATCGAAGAATACGTGGAGGAGCTCCTCCAGTGCCCCACCACTGAACAAGGCTGGAGGAAACTTGCAGAAGAGTAGTATCAGAGGTGGAACTTTCCCCACACTGTTGGAGCCATAGATGGGAAGCACGTGGCCTGCAAAGCTCCAGCCAACTCAGGGTCCACTTATTTCAACTACAAGGGCTTCTTCAGTATCATCCTCTTTGCCATGGTTGATGCTGGCTACAAGTTCATTTACATCGATGCTTCAGGCAATGGGTCAGCTTCAGATGCCCAGGTATACAACACTAGTGACCTCAAGGATAGGCTGGAACACAACCTCATCATGGGTTTTCCAGATCCAGACCCCCTACCCAACGACACACAAGATGTGCCCTATTTCAACATTGGTGGTGATGCCTTCTCCCTCTAACCTACCTCATGAAGCCATACAATTCAAGATACCGCACCCATGAAGAGAGGATCTTCAACTACAGGCTGTCCAGGGCAAGACGGGTGGTGGAGAATGCCTTTGGCATCCTGGCCAACAGGTTCCAGATATTTCTCACCACCATGCAGCATGAGCCACATACTGTGAGGAGCATCGTGGAAAATTGCTGCATCCTGCACAATCTCATGCGCAGCTGCTGCCCAGTGTTGCAGAACAGACTTGTCGACCATCAACAAGGGAATGGGAACATGGAGCCTGATGAATGGAGGCAAGGACGCAACCTGATAAACACTGTTGATGTACAAGGCCCCAACAGAGCCTCACATGAAGGGAAGAAGCAGCGCAACCTACTGAGACACTGGTGCAACTCCCCAGCTGGAGCAGTGGAGTGGAAAGACAGGATGATAGATGGTTAATGGATGCTTCCTTGAGCTTGTCTCATAACACTGATGAGATTGTGCCATGTATGTTGAGTGGTCCTACGATGAATAGGGCATTAATAAAGAGCTTTGTTTATTTTAAAATGTGTTGATCAATGAATAAATTGTTATTGGTAATAAAGGTCCATATGTGTGGCAGCTGTGATGGGGGACTATACAGTCCCACTATGCTTCCACAACTATCCTTATCTATCCCACAAGCATGCAAAGGCTTAACCATTTGTTAAAAGTTTTCACCAACACTTTACTAAGGTACAAAAATGAACCAAGTGTGTTAAGCAAAGATAACCTTTATTAACTTAGGTAAGCTTTATGACTTTATTAAATAAGCAAAATAAACCAAGTAAAGTGTCTTAAGCAAAGATAAAGTGAACAAGTAAACAACTCAGTCTCTGACACTATTCTCAGTCATTCTGAGTCATGTCCATGGTCTCAGCTGTTAATGGCAGGGACTGTGGAGGTGGCTATGGCTTGAGTGCTGGTCTGAGGCGCCATTGGGGTGCCTGGCCCCGAAAGTACAACAGGGAATGGTATGTTCAGGAAGCTGTCCAAGAGCTGACTCAATCCCGTGAGGTTGAGAGGCCACTCAACAAGGACCTGAGATGTGAGGCCCAAGACTAATGACAGATTGTCTGTTGATGGACTTGGCTGTGGGGTGCAGGAAGGAGGAGTGTAGTGGAGCTGTCTGGTCTGCAGCTGGATGAGGACTACAGTCTGTGGCGTGCGATAAACCTGGACCTGGACTGGGAAGGTCTGTTTTTGCGGTGGGAAGTCCTGGTAGTCGTAGCCTTGGTAGGTGAGGGGCTGTTGAAAGCCGTGGAAGGGCTGTGACATTGCCTGGGGTGGAGGAGCAGACCTGGACTGGGTAGGAGGAGCTTCAGTTGGGTCTTGAGGGTTGTGCAGAAGTGCTATTATCTTCTGCTTCATCACCTGGTACTGGGCGTCGGGCAGGTCGCTCAGGGTGTGGCTCACGTAGGTGATGAATGTGTGGCAGCCCGAGGATCCTCTTTCCACGTGGACCAGCTGAGAGAGAAGTTCTCTGCTGGTCTTCATTGTGTCACTGATCTCCAACAGGACACTGTGGTTCTGGCCTTCCAGTCTGCCTCTCTGCCTGCATCCTCTGTAGCTGGGGTAGGGGTGGGGGTGGATTGGCCTCTGGTGGCTGCTGCTTCTTCCTCCATTTGTGACAGGGGATCCTCCAAGTCTGCCAGCATGGGGAGTGCAGCTGTCGGGGGGGGGGGGTCTCTGCCGTGGGGCCCTCTGAAGACACCTGCCTGGACAGGCTCGCTGGTTCCTGGCTGGAAGAGGACTGGCTGTCTGTGGCTTGTCTGAGGGAGAGGGGCCTCAGAGGGGCTGTTCCTCGGTGGTGGATCTCACCCTCCACGAAACTGCACTTGGCCATGATGTACATCTCCCGGTCAGTGAGCTTAACAGTGGCCTTCCCAGATTTCTTGAGGTGTAGCTTGCCATACCAGGTGTGCATGTGTTTCCACCATCCCAGGAGTACATCTGCAGTGTACCCCAGGCTCTCTGCCTTGTCTCTCCAAGCTGCCTGCTTCTTCTTGGTGTTGCGATAGAGTCTGTGGCCCTTTCTCCAGAGGTACTCGTTCTCTCTCAGCCATTCCAGCAACTCATCCTCATGCTCCCCGGAAATGGTGTACTGTTTCCTCTCTCCCTTCTCCTTCCCTTGCCTCTTCCTCCCTCTGGCAGGGGCTTCAGCAGGGCCTTCAGGGGCTGGAGCAGCAGGGCCTTCAGCAGCAGGTCTTTGAGGGCCTTGGGGCTGGTCCACCACAGCAGCAGCAGCAGATGCATCTTCAGAGTCAGTGCCAGGGGGTGGGATGCTGGTTCTGTCCTTCTTGCCAGGGCTTGAACAAGTAGGCATGGGCTTCCTCTTCTTGCCTGACTGACGAACCATGGTGTTCCTTCTAGATGTATATGGCAGCACGTCTTTCCCCGAATGCTGACTGCATGCGTGCTTCATCCTTTTATATCCGTGGAGCTGATGCAATTCATACTCCCCATATGTGCAGTGAATGCTTTGCATCCGATATACATCCGTGCGGCATCCGCTTTGCTTCCTATAGGTGTCAGTGATGCTTCTGCTTCATCCACTATGCATCCACCCCTTCCGCTTTGCATCCGCTTCGCAATTCTCCCCCAGAACCCCTTCGGAGGTGTCATCCGTTTGCATCCGCTGTCATCCGCTAGGCTTCCTATGAACATCCGTTTAACATCCCCACTACGTACTACCCACGTCCGTTCATTTCCGTTCTGTTTATGCAGATTTTCACCACTTTTTGGAGCGGATGACAATGGATGAAACCACCCCTGAAATTTTGCTCATCCGCTGTGTCCTTTATGCATACATTTTGCGTCTGTCAGCCAGTGGGACCTAGCCTTAAATCATTTCAGTAATTTAATATAGTTTAAAATTTAAATTAGACTAAAATTTAATCAGATTTATTTTTAGGTTTATTATTAGAGTGTAGCCTCTACACATCACTCAAAGGCCATAAACAGCTTTTTCTTTGGAAAAAACAGTGACCTACATTAATGCTTTCATAAAGAGATGTAATCAAAGTGAAGAGTTTTTATATTTAATAAACTAGGAAAGAAATACATTTTCCCCTCTCCAAAAGAGCTTCCTGAATGAATACTGAAACCCAAGTGATGGCTTTAATCATACCAATAAAAAAAAGATTTATAACAGGTGGTGAAAAAATGATTAATGTTATATGGATTTGAGCCTCTGTTAAAATATACCTTAAGTGCAGAAATCTTTAGCAAGCAAAGTTGTAAACAGAGTGAAGACTTGGCAGATGATAAAGTGACTACTATGCATTGCTAATAGACTTAGCCTATTCTTGTATGAAAACTCAGCAGCTCCTAAAATACTTAAGCCCATGTGACACTGTACGAACGGATGGAAAGAGGATGTAAAATGGAGAGAAACACTTGCCATCTGTTGGTTAACACGATTCATCCATTCTGTACTCACTGCTCCTCTCTATCCGTCCAGCATCCGTCGACTGAGATTCCATCCACTCAAAAAGTTTTGAGCTGCTCAAAATTTTTGAGCGGAAAATGTATCCAATGCATCCGTTCTGCATCCGCAACGCATGCGGGGAACATCCGTTCTACATCCGTCATCATCCGTTACGTGTCCGCTATGTCCGCTAGGCATCCGCTGCACATCCGCGCAACTCGCATCCGCTACAGTGGAAAACGGACACAGGGAGGAAGCAAAACGGACGCGGAATGGACACAAAGCATTAGTAGCACGGACAGAGAAAGGATGAAAGCGGATGCAGCTCACATACAAAGCATTAAAACGGAAAAAACATTCACAGAGGGGACCTATCTTGGATATTTAGGATGTCTGCAGGATGCCTAGAGGATGCAAAGGGACACTGAGTGGAAAACCTATACTGCCTATAAAAAGGGGGAGCAACTCAACTGCATCTCACTTTCAGACCAGCAGTCCAGCTGTGCAGACCTCTGCAGCCTTCATCTGACTCTTCCTCTCCACAGCATCTAGTCATCTCCACCATGGATCGTAACACACTCCTTTTGGTAGCCACCATCGTTCTGTAACAGTGCGAAGCCATCTACAGGCTCTTTCACATGTTCTACAGGAAGAAAAGGAGGCGGCCAAGAAGTGTCTGGATCCGAAGATGGATTGGGAGAAGAGCAGAGTACGGACTGTACAACAAGCTGATGGTGAAGCTGAGGAACGAAGACGCTCGTGCATTCCAGAACTTCATGAGGATGCCTCCAACCATGTCTGACGAAGTTGTGGAGTGGCTGAGACCCAGGTTGACCAAGCCGAGCACCAACTTCCAGCCCCGCCTGGACCCTGGGCAAGGTGGCACTCACTCTGTGCCACCTGGCCTCAGGGACCACATACAGGAGCATGCAGTACGGCTGGAGGGTGCCACACAACACCATCAGCATTGTGATCAGAGAAGTGGTGCAGGCCAACATCGAAGAATACCTGGAGGAGCTCCTCAAGTGCCCCTCCACTAAAGAAGGCTGGAAGAAACTTGCAGAGCAGTGGAATCAGAAGTGGAACTTCCCCCACACCGTTGGAGCCATCAATGGCAAGCACGAGGCCTGCAAAGCTCCAGCCAAGTCAGGGTCCACTTATTTCAATTACAAGGGGTTCTTCAGCATCATCCTCTTCGCCATGGTCGATGCTGACTACAAGTTCATGTACATCGATGCTTCAGGCAACGGCTCATCTTCAGATGCCCAGGTATACAACGCCAATCACCTCAAGGAGGGGCTGGAACGTAACCTCATCATGGGCTTTCCAGATCCAGACCCCCTGCCCAATGACACACAAGATGTGCCCGACTTCATCGTGGGGGATGACGCCTTCTCCCTCAGAACCTACCTCATGAAGCCCTACACTTCCAGATGCCTCACCCGTGAAGAGAGGATCTTCAACTACAGGCTGTCCAGGGCAAGGCGGGTGGTGGAGAACGCCTTTGGCATCCTGGCCAACAGGTTCCAGGTACTTCTCATCACCATGCGGTGTCGCCCAGAGACCATGAGGAACATCGTGGAAGCTTGCTGCATCCTGCACAATCTCATGCGCACCCACTACCCAGTGTTGCAGAACAGGCTCGTGGACCTCCAACAAGGCAATGGGGACATGGAGCCTGGGGAATGGAGGCAAGGGCGAAACCTGATAGACTCTCTGGATGTGCAAGGCCCCAACAGAGCTTCACGTGAAGGGAAGAAGCAGTGCAACCTCCTGAGACACTGGTGCAACTCCCCAGCTGGAGCAGAGGAGTGGCAAGACAGGATGATAGATGCTTAATGGATGCTTTCTTGAGGCTGTCTCATCACACTGATGAGATTGTGTCATGTATGTTGGGTGGGCCTACAATGAACAGGGCATTTAATAGAGTTGTGTTTTTGTTGAAATGTGTGGATCAATGATTACATTATTATTATTATTATTATTATTTTTTATATAT
>BLBF01000052.1:22022775-22054677 GCA_015471245.1 Laticauda colubrina
TAAATTTTATTAATTTTCTACAAATAGACAAACGTACAAAACATTAAAAACATCTACTCTCATATATACTTCCAGTGTATCGGTTGGTTCATCAGTTTTGTGCATTCATTTTATAGTGTCAATTACAGTTATATTGCATAACCACTCATATTGTCAATCCATATTCTAATATTACTAAAAAAAAAATAATTTTTTTTTTTCTGACTATACTTTTAATCATTCATGCTTTGTGAGATAACAATACTTCAAACAGTTTATTCTATAACTTATCATATAATCATAACAAATCAATCCTAAAAACCCTTCATATATATAATACTAATGCTCTATTATTGTATTTTATCATCTAACCATTGATAAAAAAAACCCCAAATTGCATAAAATTGTTTATCTTCTTGTTCTCTAATTTCAAATGTCAATCTACTCATCTCAGCACATTCCAATATTTTCTTAATAATTTCTTCCTGCAATGGTATTTTCTCATTCTTCCAGTTTTTAGCAAATACAATCCTAGCCGCTGTTAATACATTTACAATCAAATATTTCAAGTCTTTATTATATATATCAGGTAAAATTCCCAATAAAAAGATCTCTGGTTTCAAATCTATGTGTTTCTTTGTCATTTTTTCCAACCACATGTGAATTTTAGTCCAATATTTTCTGGCATTCTCACAAGTCCACCACATATGATAGTATGAGCCAGGTATCAATGATTACATTATTATTGATAACAAAGGGCCAAAGGTTTGCCACCTGGGAGGGTGGACCATAAAGTCCCACTATGCTTGCACTGGAGGTTTATCTATCCCACAGCTATCCTTACCTATCCCAAAGGTATCCCTGCCCATCCCACAGCTATTGCCCATCCCAAAGGTATCCCTGCCCATCCCACTGCTATCTTAACCAATCCCACAAGCATGCAAAGGCTTAAACCTTTTCTAAAAGTTTCCACCAAGACTTTATTGACTAAAATAAATGAAGCAAGTGTGTGAAGCAAAGATAATCTTTATTAATAACAAGCTGTAAAAGAAAAATGACCCAAGTCAAGTGTCCAAAGCAAAAATAAAGTCAACACGTAGCCACCCAGTCTCTGGCACTCTTCTTGGTCACTCTGAGGCGTGCCCAATCTCAGGGGTGAAGGGTCCAAGTGCTGTGGAGGTGGCTGCTGCTGGAGTGCTGGTCTGTGGCGTCATTGGGGTGCCTGGCCCCAAGAGGACAACAATGGACGGTGTGTGGAGGAAGCTCTCAGACAGCTGGCTCAGCCCCATGATGTTGAGAGCCCCTTCCTCCATGACATGGGGTGTCAGCCCCAATAACGATGACAGATGTTCTGAGGCCGGGCTTGGCTGTGGGGTGGAGGAAGGAGCAGTGTAGTGGGGATGTCTGGTCTGCAGCTGAGCCAGGTGAGGCGTCGGTGGCATCTGTGGCATGGGTGGCATCTGTGGCATTGGTGGCATCGTTGGCATGGCTGGCATCTGTGGCATGGCTGGCATCGATGGCATGGCTGGCATCGGTGGCATCAGTGGCATCGGTGGCACAGTTGGCGTTCGATGAAACCTGTGCCTGGACTGGGAAGGGCTGCCTGTGTTGCTGGAGCTCCTGGTAGCTGTAACCTTGGTAGGTGAGGGCCTGTGGAAAGCGTTGGAAGGGCAGTGACATCACCTTGGGTGGAGGAGCAGGCCTGGACTGGGTGGGAGCAGGTTCAGCTTGATCTGGAGGGTTGTGAAAAAGATCGGTGATCCTGTCCTTCACCACCTGGTACTGGGGTTCTGACATGTTCATGAGGGTCTGGATGATGCAGGTGAGGAAGGGCTTGCGGTTGGAGGATGAGATGTCGGTATGTACCAGCTGAAAGAGGAGATCTACGCTGCTTCTGATGGTGTCCCTGATCTCCAGCAGGACAGTGTGGATCTGCCCCTCCTGTCTGGCTCTCTGCCTTTCTGTGGAGGTGGAGCTGGGGGTGGATGCGGGTTGGCCTGTGGTGGAAGTGCCCTCTCCTTGCTCCCACTGCATCAGGGGGTCCTCCACGCGCTCTGCCACAGGTAGTACAGCTGTCGGGGGGGTCTCTGTCGTGGCACGCTCCACAGAAACCTGTCTGGAGACAGGAGCTGACTCTTTGCCAGAAGAGGACTGGCTCTCTGCGGGCTGCCTGAGAGAGAGGGTTGTGAGAGTGGCTGCTCCTCTGTGGCAGATCTCACCCTCCAAGAAGCTGTACTTGGCCATCACGTAGGTCTCTCGGTCCGTCAGCTTGACCGTGGCCTGGCCAGATTTCTTGAGGTGCAGCTTCCCGTACCAGGTGTGTATGTGCTTTCACCAGCTGAGGATCACCTCCGAAGTGTAGCCCAGGCTCTCCACCTTCTCTCTCCAAGCAGTCTGCTTCCTTTTGGTGTCTCGATAGAGCCTGTGTCCCTTCTGCCATAGATACTTGTTCTCCCTCAGCCATTCCAGCACCTCATCCTCATGTTCCTCTTCAATTGAGTATTGCCTCCTCTCCCGTTCATGCATCTGCCTCTTCCTCCCTCTGGCAGGGCCATATGGGTCCTCCTCAGAGGGGCTTCATCTCCACACCACCACCACCACCAGCAGCAGCAACAACAGTAGCAGCAAAAGCTGGACCAGCAGCACCAGCAGCACCAGCAGCAGCAGGACCAGGATCAGCAGCAGCAGAGTAAGCACCAGCTGCGCCAGTAGCACCAGCAGGACCAGCAGGACCAGCAGGACTAGCAGGACCAGGAGCACCAGCAGGACCAGGAGCACCAGCAGGACCAGGAGCACCAGCAGGACCAGCAGGACCAGCAGGACCAGGAGCAGCACCAACAGTGTAAGCCCCAGCAGAAGCCCCAGCACCAGGAGCAGTGCCAGCAGAGTAAGCACCAGCAGAAGCACCAGCACCAGTAGTAGTGCCAGCAGAGTAAGCACCAGCAGAAGCACCAGCACCAGGAGCAGCGCCAGCAGAAGCTCCAGGACCAGAAGTGTGAGCCCGAACAGCAGAAGCCCCAGCAGAAGCAGAGTCAGGGCCAGGGGGTGGGATGGTGTTCCTGTCCTTCTTGCCAGGGCTGGCAGCAGATGGCTGAGGCTTTCTCTTCTTCCCCATGGTTGTTGGGTTGTTGGCTTGCTGGCTGGCTGGCTGGAGCTGTGTCTGGCCGCAGGTCTTTCCTCTGAATGGTGACCTGCTTGCGAACTGCTTCCCTTTATCTCCGCGGGGCTGACGCAATGCATCCTCCCCGCATGCGCAGTGAATGCTGTGCATCCACTAGGCATCCGCTAGGCTTCCGCTCTGCATCCGCTTCATCCGCTTTGCATCCGCTCTGCATCCGCTCTTTCCGCTGTGCGTCCGCTTCGCTGTGCTCCCCCAGAAGCCCTGCGGATGTTCCATCCTCTCCCATCCGCTTCCATCTGCCAGGCTTCTGTGGAGCGTCCACTTTCCATCCCCTCTACATCCTCCCCCTGTCCGTTCCTTTCCGTTGTTGTCTGCTCTGCTTATGCAAATTGTGGACACTTTTGAGAGCGGATAACAATGGATGGAACATTTTCTCGTCCGCTGTGTCCTTTTTACAAATGTTTTGCATCCGTCGGCCAATGTGACAGGGCCTTTACATATTTTGTAAGAGTTAGCACTGATTTTCACGGAATCATTTCCATTGATGACAGAAAAAGGACATGTTAAAAAAGGGGGCACAATCCAGAGGTAGCAATTAAGAACAGACTCACACTGTGCAACATTCTTGCATGAGTCCCAGAAATGGATCAATGAAACATAGCAGCAAATAATACTTAAAAGCCATAAAAATATTAAGTAAACTCAATAACTGGCTTGAGTAAGACTTCAAGAATTTTCCTTCTAATATCAGTTTATAGCCATTTATGCAACAGGTTGCCTTTCTGGAGTTTACTCTTGATTTAAATAAAGGATTTATAAGCAATATTAAATATGAGAACCAAATGTTAAATTAGTCGAATATCATTAAGTCTGGTTTCATCACTGAGCATTGTTATGGACCAATGGTTGTCATTTCAACTTACCCTGGCTACAGTCCACAGCTTCACCAAGGATGTTCAGGTAATGTTTCTGATTCTTTTCCTAAATTTTATCTTTCCCTTCTATTATTTCCTTCAACTATTAAGCCATAATATCTGCATCATACTTAATTGTTGCATTGTTTGGGAGTAGTATCTAAGGTAGGTAGTGACCTCCATTGCCTAAATCCCTTGACATGACCCTTTGAGCTTCCATGTGGTCAAGATTGTTAAAAACTGTAGGTGCAACAAGCAAAGGTTCCACAGATTAAAATGGGAATGTAATAGTTCTTCACAACTGAAATAAGGAAAAGCTTCAGGCTTTCCCCCAAATTTCACCCATGTCTGATAATGTGTTACAGAGTCTTCCATTTTGTATCACTCAGTTCCCTAAAAAGTTTTAACTCTGGCTCTTGGCCACCATAAAATTGCCTATCTGCAATTAAGTAGTAATAAATGTTCTGAAAGTATTAATTGGAGCATTTAAAATTGGTGTAATGAAGCAATATAGCAAAGTAATATCTTTCTGGTGCCACATGGAAAGTGTATTATGAAAAGAAGATGAGTTCTGAGTGAGTTACAAAATTCATCTGCCTGCATCGTTAAAAAGAATTTTAAAGACTGTATTGAAATGAAACAACTGAATATGAAAAAACTGGACTAAAAAATCCCTCCAAACTCTGCATAGTAGTTTACTTATCTCTAGAGATCATAGTATATGATCAAGAACAGAATCCAATCTGCTACAGGAAACACTGTGATCATGTTGTTCTGCAATCCAAGTTTCATCATTTTAGAATCTTCATTGTAAAAGTAAATTAGGTTTTGTAGAACAAGATTTAAAAACTGAGGAAATCTGAAATAGCATTCACATATAAATTTCCCTTACAGGGTCTTTCCATTTTCTCAGTTTAATTTTTAGATTTAGCAGTATGAATACTTTCTACATAAGATATATACAGGGATGGGATTTGACCATCCCAGTATAACTATTGGTTCTGTTGCTCTGCATAGCGCACACATGCATGAGTCGCATGAGTGCAATTTATGACCTGCTGAGCTGCCCGGATAGCTGAGCAGTGCTGCATGCAAGTGCGCAGCGATTGGAAAAGCCTTTTTTTCCCCTGCTTTTTCAACCGCAGCTGTGCCATGCAAAGCAGCTGAGGTTGAAAAAGCAGGAATTAAAGGTCAGGTAAGAGCTCAGGCAGGCAGGTGGGCCAAAACAGCAGCAGACATAGAACCACTTCTATGTATGCTCTCTGTTTGCTGCTTTTCAGAGCAACCGGTTCTACAGAAGTAGACAGAATCCCACCTCTGGATATATGCCATCATACAAAGGGACCAATATTGTTTTGTCACCATCCCAATCACCACTTTTGTAGCATTCAATCAAGCAGTATAATCAAATTTCCATGAAAAATACATGGTCAGTTAAGGTTCTACACAATTCAAGAAAAAATAACTAATGTTGAAACATCTTGTGATTTAATTGTGAATATCAGACAAATGCTCATTGTGGCATTGCTACTACTCCATACACATAACAATTGGGATTAATAAAAGAGAATATTTATAGCTCACGGTTGAAATAAAGGGTCCTTGGTATTCTCTGACCTTGCTGATTTTCTTGCAGATGTTTCATAACCCAAACTAAGTAACATCATGACAAGATTACCTAGCTTGAATAATTAATGTCTGCAGGAAAACAACTAAACTCAGATAGCACCAAAGGATGGTAAGCAGATGTAGTTCTCACACCTGGGATTGTAGGCAGATCTAGTCTGTTGTGGAAAGAAATCAGTTGGTTGCCTCAGAGACTTCTTATTTCCCCCATTTGTTTTGTGTTTATCACATCTGAAAAATATACAAAATGGCATAACATTTTGCTTAAAAAAAAAAAAAGCTAACATTAAACTTCCCCATTCTCTCTCCCCCATGGTACCTTTACAAACAAAACTACATACAAACATATCGAGTACATACATAGAGAGAGACTTAATATATGCAGAGAAAAAATGGTTGGCATTTTGGTGTACTCTTGGTTAAAAAGTTAAACACCTCAAAATGTTCATTAATGTTAAACACAGAGCATCAAGGTAAGAGCTGTTCTTTAATAGGGACCTGAAGTACAGCGGGGATTTCATAGATTTTGCCCTGATGAAATATGAAACATTGATTGGATTGATTTCATCAAAATGGCCATTTTGAGGTGGTGGAAAGGGCTTTTGACTTTTCATTAACTCCTACTTTGAAACTTCAAAGCCTGCCTTTTAGAACAATGGATCTAATATTTTGCTCAAGGCAAGAATCCAAGTTATATCATTGTTGTCAAATACTGTAAGTAGAGGAGAAATGAAAATATGAGGTTGAAAAGTTGAAATAGTAAAGTCAAATCATTGATTGCTTATCTGCTTTGTTAAACAGTGCTGTTTGTACTAGAGGAGATGTACCGAATTAATATGATTGCTATAACTTTATGTACATCCTAAAACTGGGACTTTTTTACATGCACACATAAATCATACCTCTTTCCAAACAATCAGTGTAAATGTCAGCCAGGATTTCAGTCACAAGTCAGAGATGAATGTAAAATAGCCATAATTATTTACAATTCCTTACTCTTATTTAGCTGCATTTTTAAATAAAGAAAATCTCTTGCAAGATTTGTCCATTTTATCAATGCAAGAAAGACAATGGTTATTCTTGTTTGTTTGCTTGCTTGTTCATATGCTTTGTTAGCAAAGTGATTTATATTGTTCATTGTTTTAAGAGAGCACAAATTATAGTCGCAAAGAAAGCATACAGGTGAAAGATAGAAGTGTTTCTGAAATATGTGAGCATTGCAGTGAGAAAGGAAAGATATGTTTATATTCCCTAAAGCCACATACAGAGCTGTATTATCTAAGTGTTATGATTTTCTAATAAACCTACATGGTCTATTATAATTGAATCAATGTAAGGGAATACTATTAAATAAGAACATTTATATTGCAATCACTGACCAGTATATTTTGTAATTTACAGGCTAAAATTTAAATACACAGCTATTTTCTAGATAATTAATAGAAATCAATAAGATGGTTCAAACTTCTAAAATATTAAGTAGTAGAATACTTTAGAAATCCAGTGGTTAAAATTAAATGACTAAATTACAAAACTCCTTTGGGAATAAAATATTAAATTATTAAACTGCAGTGTAAAGGTCTCTGTATGCGCGCACACTCACTTATATAAACTTTATTGTGGACAGTGACTCAGAGATGTTACATAAGGCATAAAAGCATTAAACAGTGCAGAAAGCACAGGACAATTTTCTATATTTTTAAGATCCTAAAATTTGGAGAGTGTTTTCATGTGTAAAGTGATGACAGCTAAAAGAAGTAGTGCAGGTGTTCTGGAGATGCAGTAGTTATGATTCCAGGCCAAAAGTTAAAAATAAATAAAATAATCCTCAGAACAGGTGGAATTTAGCAAACAGATTTCAGGATGTTTTAGAAGAAACCTCAAGAGGAATAATATGGATTAAAGGTTCTCCAAGTTACAGGAGCAGATTTGCTCTGCAAACAACATTGCTGTTATTCCTCCCCTTCAATATTTCAATGCAATCTCAATCCAATTCAAAGGAATTTCTGTAACATAAAGTCACAGTTCTTAAATCACTTAAATAATTCCTTGTTACTGCTTTCTCCATCAGGTATTTTTTTCCTTTGCTGCAGTTTACAAACAATGTGGTATCCCACACTCATTACTAGTTTCCCTATTCTTCAGTAGTTCTAACCCATTGATTTACCCCACCCCCCAGGTTCATCATTGCCATAGTACCTGCTTGATCATCTCCTTCAAATCACAGGTTATATCTTCATCCTCTTCAAATGTTTTTTTCAACATATTACTCTAGTGTATTAATGCCAAATAATTGAATCCTCCCTACATTTTCTGTTCCCCATGTTCTTCCAGAAGATATTTATTTGTCTATGATTTTTTTCAATATTTCTTTATCCTTTCTTTTGATCATGTTTTTGACCTTAAAGGCCTGGTCCCGCTGGCCGACGGATGCAAAACATATGCATAAAGGACACAGCGGATAAGCAAAATTTCGGGGGTGGCTCTATCCGTTGTCATCCTCTCCAAAAAATGGTGAAAATTTGCATAAACAGAACGGAAAAGAATGGAAAAGAACAGACATAGGTAGTATGCAGTGGGGATGTTAAATAGATGTTCATCGGAAGCCTAGCGGATGATAACGGATGGAAGCAGATGACACCTCCAAAGGGGTTCCGGGGGAAAATTTCAAAGCGGACGCATAGCAGAAAGGGCGGATGCAGAGCAGATGAAGTGGATGCATCATGGACGCCTATAGGAAACAAAGGGGATGCCGCGCGGATGTATATCGGATGCAAAGCATTCACTGCGCATGCGGGGAGTATGAATTGCGTCAGTTCCACGAATATAAAAGGATGCAGCACGCACACAGTCAGCATACAGGGGAAAGACGTGCTACCGCATACATCTAGCAGGAACACCATGGTTCATCAGTCAGGCAAGAAGAGGAAGCCCATGCCTACTTGTTCAAGCCTTGGCAAGGTGAAGAAGGCCAGAACCAGCATCCCACCCCCTGGCACTGACTCTGAAGCTGCTGCTGCTGCTGCTGCTGCTGCTGCTGCTGCTGCTGCTGCTACTGTGGTGGACCAGCCCCAAGGCCCTCAAAGCCATGCTGCTGAAGGCCCTGCTGCTCAAGCCCCTGAAGGCCCTGCTCCTCAAGTCCCTGAAGGCCCTGCTGCTCAAGCCCCTGAAGGCCCTGCTGCTCAAGCCCCTGAAGGCCCTGCTGAAGCCCCTGCCAGAGGGATGAAGAGGCAAGGGAAGGAGAAGGGAGAGAGGAAACAGTGTACATGAGGATGAGGTGCTGGAATGGCTGAGGGAGAATGAGTACCTCTGGAGAAAGGACCACAGACTCTATCGCAACACCAAGAAGAAGCAGGCAGCTTGGAGAGACAAGGCAGAGAGCCTGGGGTACACTGCAGAAGTCCTCCTAGGATGGTGGAAGCACATGCGCACCTGGTATGGCAAGCTACACCTCAAGAAATCCGGGCAGGCTGCTGTCAAGCTCACTGACTGGGAGATGTACATCATGGCCAAGTGCAGTTTCGTGGAGGGTGAGATTCGCCACTGAGAAGCAGCCCCTCTGAGACCCCTCTCCCTCAGACAGCCCACAGACAGCCAGTCCTCTTCCAGCCAGGAGCCAGCTACCCTGACCAGGCAGGTGTCTTCAGAGGGCCCCACAGTAGAGACCTCCCGACCGCTGCAGTCCCCATGCCGGCAGACTTGGAGGATCCCGTGGAGGATGATGACCTGCTGTCACAAATGGAGGAAGAAGCAGCAGCCACCAGAGGCCAACCCACCCCCACCCCCACCCCCAGCTCCAGAGGATGCAGGCAGACAGGCAGATTGGAGGGCCAGGACCACAGTGTGCTGTTGGAGATCAGGGACACAATGAAGACCAGCACAGAACTTCTCTCTCAGCTGGTCCACAGAGATATACCATCCTCAAACCGGAAGCCCTTCATCACCTATGTGAGCCAGACCCTGAGGGACATACCCGAGGCCCAGTACCAGGTGATGAAGCAGAAGATCACAGCACTTCTGCAGAACCCTCAAGGCCCAGCTGAAGCTGCTCCTACCCAATCCAGGTCTGCTCCTCCACCCCAGGTGATGTCACAGCCCTTCCACGGCTTTCAACAGCCCCTCACCTACCAAGGCTACGACTACCAGGACTTCCCACAGCACAAGCAGAACTTCTCAGTCCAGGCCCAGGTTCATCGGACGCCACAGATGCCACCCCTCACCCAGCTGCAGACCAGACAGCCCCACTACACTCCTCCTTCCTCCACCCCACAGCCAAGCCCATCAATGGACAATCTGTCATCAGTATTGGGCCTGAAATCTCAAATCCTTGATGAGGGGCCTCTCAACCTCACGGGACTGAGTCAGCTCTCGGATAGCTTCCTGAATACAACAACCCCTGTTGTACCCTCGGGGCCAAGCACCCCAATGGTGCCTCAGAACAGCACTCAAGCCACAGCCACCTCCACAGTCCCTGCCCGCTTAACAGCTGAGACCATGGGCATGACTCAGAGTGACTGAGAATAGTGTCAGAGACTGAGTTGTTTTCTTGTTAAGTTTATCTTTGCTTAAGACTCTTTACTTGGTTCATTTTGCTTATTTAATAAAGTCATAAAGTTTACTAAGACAGTTAATAAAGGTTATCTTTGCTTAAGACACCTAGTTTATTTGGTTCATTTTTTTTTACTTAATAAAGTATTGGTGAAAACTTAGAAAAAATGGTTAAGCCTTTGCATGCTTGTGGGATAGATAAGGAAAGTTGTGGGATAGATAAACCTCCAGTGCAACCATAGTGGAGCTGTATGGTCCACCATCCCAGTGATCCAGATGATTTTCTCCCCCTTTTTATAGGAAATATCAGTTGTCCGCTAGGTGTCCTTGTACATACTCTCAACATACTCCAGACATCCTAAATATATGAGATACATCCCAGATACAAACATTTTGTCCATCTATTTCCGTGCTACTAACGCTGTGTAGACGTTCCATGTACCTTTTGTTTCCTCCCTCTTTCCATTTTCAGCTGCAGCGGATGTATGTCAAGGGGTTGGCCAGAGGATGCAGAGAGGATACAGTGGATGTTTAATGGATGATAACGGACATAGAATGTTTGTTGCCCGTATATGTCACGGATGTACATCGTACGCAGTGGAAAGTTCACTCACAACGTTTTGTGCAGTTCAAAACTAATTGCACGGATGAAATTGCAGTGGACGGATGCTCGACGGATAGAGCGTATGAAACACTTATGCAATGAGTACACAACGGATGCATAGCATTTTCGAATGGATGGCAAGCTTTTTTAACGTTTTACATCCTCTTTGCATCCGTAAGTGCAGTGGGACCGGGTCTTAAAGTATTGTTTCAAAGTGGCAGATTCTTTTTTTCTCTTCCTGTGTTCAGGTTTTTCATTCCTCTGCAATATTCAGACTGCATACGCTCCCAGATCTTGGAAAATCTCCATGGAAATATTTGCTCTTGGATGTCTGCCTCCAGTCTGAAAAACAGAACATTTTAGTCACCTCATAGTCCTCCCCCAACTGAGGGTACAAAATATTCTGCATAGAGGTAAGAAGAGGGAGGGATATAAAAAACCGTCATTTCCATCTATCTTGTTTACCTAGCTGTAGTAATGGCCCAGTGGTGAGATTTAGCCGGTTCACACAGGTTTGAGAGAAACGTTAGCTAACTTTCTGAGTAGTTCAGTGAACCAACTGTTGGAAGAAACAGCTTTTTGTTTCTCTCACCTTACAGAGTTAATCCTATCAGGAAGGCAGAAAGGATACATTCTGGTATGCCTGTGTCTGTTGTTCTGGCCTAATCCTTATCTTTATTGCCCTGCTTAAGCCCATGTCACACAGCACCAACGGATGGAAAGAGGATGTAAAACAGAGAGAAACACTTGCCATCCATTGGCTAACGCGATGCATCCGTTCTGTACTCACTGCATCCGTTTTTCATACTCTCTATCCGTCCAGCATCCATCTACTGAGATTTCATCCACTCAAAAAGTTTTGAGCTGCACAAAACCTTTTGAACGGATAAAGTATCCAATGCGTCCGTTCTACATCCGCTACGCATACAGGGAACATCAGTTATACATCCGTCGTCATCCGTTACGCATCCGCTATATCTGCTAGGCATCCGCTGTGCATCCGCGCAACTCACATCTGCTCCAACGGAAAATGGACACAGGGAGGAAGCGAAACAGACACGCAACGGACATGCAACGTTAGTAGCACGGATGTAGAAAGGATGAAAGCAGATGCAGCTCACATATAAAGCATTAAAACGGAAAAAACGTTCATATAGGGGACGGATATTTAGGATGTCTGCAGGATGTCTAGAGGATGCAGAAGGACACCTAGCGGGAAAATGGAATTTCCTATAAAAAGGGGGAGAAATCATCTGGATCTCACTTTCAGTCCAGAAGCCCTGCTGTGCAGACCTCTTTGGCTTTGAGGTTCTATGGGCTGGTCCACCACACCACCAGCAGCAGCAACAGCAGCAGCAAAAGCAGCACTAACAGCACCAGCAGCAGCACCAGCAGCACCAGCAGAGTAAGCACCAGGAGAAGCACCAGCACCAGGAGCAGCACCAGCAGAGTAAGCACCAGCAGAGTAAGCATCAGCAGAAGCCCCAGCACCAGGAGCAGCCCCAGCAGAAGCCCCAGCACCAGCAGAATCCCCAGCACCAGCAGAATCAGCACCAGCAGCAGAAGCCCCAGCAGAAGAAGAGTCAGCGCCAGGGGTTGGGATGGTGGCCCTGTCCTTCTTGCCAGGAATGGCAGGAGGAGACACAGGCTTCCTCTTCTTCCCCATGGTTGTTGGCTGGAGATCTGTCTGGCAGCAGGTCTTTCCTCTGAATGGTGACCTGCTTGCGAACTGCATCCCTTTATATCCGCAGGGCTGACGCAATGCATCCTCCCCGCATGCGCAAGGAATGCTAGGAATCCGCTGTGCATCCGCGCAACTCAAATCTGCTCCAGCAGAAACCGGACACAGGGAGGAAGCGGAACGGACGCAGAATGGACACAAAGCGTTAGTAGCATGAACGGAGAAAGGATGAAAGTGGTTGCAGCTCGCAAACAAAGCATATTTAATGGAAAAAACATTAGCAGAGGGGACCTATCTCAGATATTAAGGATGTCTAGAGGATGCCTAGAGGATGCAAAAGGACACATAGGGGAAAACCTAAATTGCCTATAAAAAGGGGGAGCAACTCACCTGGATCTCAATTTCAGACCAGCAGCCCTACTGTGAAGACCTCTGCAGCCTTCATCTGCCTCTTGCTCTTCCACAGCATCCAGTAATCTCCACCATGGATCGTAACACAGTCCTTTTGGTAGCCACCATCATTCTGCAACAGTGCAAAGCCATCTACAGGCTCTTTCAACTGTTCTACAGGAAGAAAAGGAGGCGGCCAAGAAGCGTCTGGGTCTGAAGATGGATCAGGAGAAGAGCAGAGTACAGACTGTACAACAAGCTGATGGTGGAGTTGAGGAACGAAGACCCTCGTGCATTCCAGAACTTCATGAGGATGCCTCCAGCCATGTTTGACGAAGTTGTGGAGTGGCTGAGACCCAGGTTGACCAAGCAGAGCACCAACCTCCAGCCCAGCCTGGACCCTGGGCTCAAGGTAGCCATGACTCTGCAGCACCTGGCCTCAGGGACCACGTACAGGGTCATGCAGTACGGCTGGAGGGTGCCACACAACACCATCAGCATTGTGGTCAGAGAAGTGGTGCAGGCCATCATCGAAGAATACCTGGAGGAGCTCCTCCAGTGCCCCTCCACTGAAGAAGGATGGAAGAAAGTTGCAGAGCAGTGGTATCAGAGGTGGAACTTCCCACACACCATTGGAGCCATAGATGGGAAACACGTGGCCTGCAAAGCTCCAGCCAAGTTGGGGTCCACTTATTTCAACTACAAAGGCTTCTTCAGCATCGTCCTCTTCACCTTGGTCGATGCTGATTACAAGTTCATGTACATCGATGCTTCAGGCAACGGGTCAGCTTCAGATGCCCAGGTATACAACGCCAGTGACCTCAAGGAGGGGCTGGAACGCAGCCTCATCATGGGCTTCCCAGATCCAGACCGCCTGCCCAACGAAACGCAAGATGTGTCCTACTTTATCATGGGGGATGACGCCTTCTCCCTCACAACCTACCTCATGAAGCCCTACACCTCCAGATGCCTCACCCGTGAAGAGAGGATCTTCAACTACAGGCTGTCCAGGGCAAGGCGGGTGGTGGAGAACACCTTTGGCATCCTGGCCAACAGGTTCCAGGTACTTCTCACCACCATGCATCATCGCCCAGAGACCGTGAGAAGGATCGTGGAAGCTTGCTGCATCCTGCACAATCTCATATGCACCCGCTACCCAGTGTTGCAGAACAGGCTCGTGGACCTCCAACAAGGCAATGGGGACATGGAGCCTGGGGAATGGAGGCAAGGGCAAAACCTGATAGATACTGTGGATCTGCAAGGCCCCAACAGAGCTTCATGTGAAGGGAAGAAGCAGCGCAACCTCCTGAAATACTGGTGCAACTCCCCAGCTGGAGCAGTAGAGTGGCAAGACAGGATGATAGTTGATTAATGGATACTTCCTTCAGCCTGTCTCATCACACTGATGAGATTGGGCCATGTATGTTGGGTGGGCCTACAATGAACAGGGTATTTAATAAAGAGTTGTGTTTATGTTGACATGTGTGGATCAATGACTACATTAGTATTGGTAATGAAGGGCCATTGGTTTGGCACCTGGGAGGGTGGACCATACAGTCCCACTATGCTTGCACTGGAGGTTTATCTATCCCCACAGCAATCTCAACCCATCCCACAGCTATCTTAACCGATCCCAAAGGTATCCCTGCCCATCCCACAGCTATCTTAACCCATCCCAAAGGTATCCCTGCCCATCCCACTGCTATCCTTACCCATCTCACAAGCATGCAAAGGCTTAAACCATTTCTAAAAGTTTTCACCAAGACTTTATTTACAAAAATAAATGAAGCAAGTGTGTGAAGCAAAGATAATCTTTATTAATAACAAGCTGTAAAAGAAAAATGACCCAAGTCAAGTGTCCAAATAAAGTCTACAGGTAGCCACCCAGTCTCTGTCACTCTTCTCTGTCACTCAGAGGTGTGCCCAGTCTCAGGGGTGAAGGGTCCAGGTGCTGTGGAGGTGGATGCTGCTGGAGTGCTGGTCTGAAGCGCCACTGGGGTGCCTGGCTCTGAGAGGACAACAGGGGACGGTGTGTTGAGGAAACTCTCAGACAGCTGGCTCAGCCCCGTGATGCTGAGAGCTCCTTCCTCCATGCCATGGGGTGTCAGCCCCAGTTCTGACGACAGATGTACTGAGGCTGGACTTGGCTGTGGGGTGGAGGAAGGAGCAGTGTAGTGGGGCCGTCTGGTCTGCAGCTGTGTGAGGATTGGCGTGGGTGGCATCGGTGACGTGGGTGGTGTTGGTGGCATCGGTGGCATCGGTGGCATCAGTGTTGTGGGTTGCATCGGTGGCATCAGTGGCGTAGGTGGCATCAGTGGCATCAGTGGAACCAGTGGCAACGGTGTCGTCTGATGAACCTGTGCCTGGACTGGGAAGGGCTGCTGCCTGTGCTGCTGGACCTCCTGGTAGCCATAGCCCTGGTAGATGAGGGCCTGTTGGAAGCCTTGGAATGAGAGGGACATCACCTGGGGTGGAGGAGCAGACCTGGACTGGGTGGGAGCAGGTTCATCTGGATCTGGAGGGTTGTGAAACAGATCGGTGATTCTGTCCTTCACCACCTGGTACTGGGGTTCCACCATGTCTGTAAGGGTCTGGTTCACATAGCCTAAGATGTCCCAATTTTTTGTCATAAATCATTTCTCATTAAATGAATATTATATATATTACAATGCAAATATAAAGTTAATATTACCACTGCATTATTTTTTAGAAAAGCACTATCTGAACTTTTCATATAAAACAAAAACAATTTATTCCAGTAAGTTTCAGAATATAGAAGAAAATGATTTCTCCAAAAAATAATATTAATCTTAAAATACTCATTAAACTCCTATCTGGAAAGAAAACGATTGGCTACAAATGATGACATAGTCATTTGTAGTCAGGCAACACACATGCATATTGCATTTATAATTTCCCATGCACGTATCCATTATTTTTTAATAAAAGCTTGTACCACCTTTCACTTGATTTCAAATCTATGAAATTCACTCATGGCAGACTTTTTGTTCAATTTAAAATACCCTATTAGTCGCTATTTTATTAAGATTTAAATTCTGCTTGTACATACATATTGGCAAATAGAACAGAATGATACAATAATTCCAAAATAATGTAATTGAACATTTTAAGAAAATATCTCATGTGAAAAGAAACCCAACTTTTCACATCCTACTACCATACCTACTACCCTTCTCACATCCTACTACCCAATCCAAACACAAGTATTCCTAAATAGAGCCAGTTTGGTCTAATGGTTAAGGCACCCGGCAAAAAGCTGGGAGACCTGGAGTTCAAATCTAGCCTTAGCAATACAAGCCAACTGGTGACCAAGGGCAACCTTTCCATGCCAGACAGACCGAACTGTCTATTGAAAAGGGGTGCATTTTATGGGGTGACAGGGTGATAATTCCGAGCAGCCTCCAAGATGTCCTGTGCATGTTGCACAAGGGTCACCTGGGCGTAGTCAAAATGAAAGCCCTGGCCAGGAGTTACGTCTGGTGGTCAGGGCTGGACAAAGACATTGAACACTGGGTTGCAACATGCCATGACTGTCAAAAAGTGAGGCCTACCCCCCCACAGGCTCCACTAAGAGACTGGGAAACTCTCCAGGGTCCATGGTCTAGAGTACATATTGACTTCACTGGGCCAATGAAGGGGAACACTTTTTTGATTGTGGTTGATGCATATTCGAACTGGTTGGAAGTCATCCTCATGGCTTCCACAACCACCGAGGCTGTTATGAAACAGCTCGACAAACTGTTTGCAATGCATGGGCTACCTGATTTACTGGTTTTGGACAATGGGCCTCAATTTACAGTCTTGCAATTTGAACAATATTTGGTTGCCCAGGATATCCGTCATACCTTAACTGCACTGGCCCATCTGGCTGCGAATGGCAGGATCGAATTCATGGTTTGGTATACTAAAGAGGGCCTAGAGACAATGGACAAGGGGGATGTGCAGGACAAACTAAACCGACTACTAACCTTGCAACATATTACCCTTAGTAGCACAACAAATAAAAGCCCAGCTGAACTTTTAATAGGTAGGAAACTACAGTCCTACCTGGACAGGTTACACCCCACTTACACCTGGGACAAACCCCCCAACTCCTCCAGCAAATACCGTACCTTCGAAATCGGCAACCTAGTCTATGCCAAGAACCTTAATGGGGACCCTCTATGGCTTCCAGCCACTATCACACAAATCACAGGCCCCAACCAACTAATCTTAGACGATGGAAGGGAATGGAAGTGGCACATAGACCAGCTTCGTTCCTGCAAACTCAAACGAAAAACCACCGCAGAACCAAAAATAATAAATTCTGACTATAAAACAATCGGGGGGGGGGGGAGTACAAATAAATAAAAAAGGGAGAGATGAACCTCCCATAACAAGACAACAAACTCTGCAAAACAACAATCTAACCAAACAAAAAGAGCACTCACAGTTAGATACACCCCAAGAAAGAAGTCTGGGAACAGGAGAGTGAAGCGAGGCCTTCCTGGAAGGTGGCAGCCAGGCCAGCTCAACCAACCCGGATAAACCAGGAGGGAGTGGTGGAGCCATCTCAACTGGCCCGAGAGACTCAGGCAGGAGCGGCATGGCTGACTCACCCTTCCAGGAGGTTCCATGGAGAAGGCCGAGAGAAACAGTGATCCCGTCCAAACTGCTAGAAGACCAAAACAAGACTGAGCCGTGCAGGTCAACTAGGACTAGAAAAAGCCCCACCTACCTGCGCGACTACGTCACCCACATTGGACTGAACTAAAGGGGGAGGGGTGTTCCGTATGGAACTTGGTAGGTTCCAAGTCCTTCATTCTGATTGGCCGAAAAGGCCATTTATGGAATGGTTCACTAAGAACCAATCCAGGAAGCTGCCAAACAGCGGGAAGAGTTAAACAAGTGTCATTGGCCACAAGCCAGTAGGCTAACCACTATATAAAGGGCTGCCGTGGCTTGGGCTATGTTCCGTATCTTTTGCCTTGCGAGTTTAAATAAAATAGTTGTTGTTTGGAACCCGGTCTCATGTGCTTCTTTCCGGACAGAGCTGTATTCCTACTGAATCTAGACAGCTTGGATGAGGAGAGATTTTTCTAATTCTAGGTGAATTTCTCTTAGTTTCAAGGTAAGGAGAGAGGTGGCATGTGTAGAAAGTTAAGGGGGCCGCAATGGCTCGTGTGGTAAGATGTTAGGCTTGCACACCACTGAGGTCGGCATCTCATTCATTTTCACTCATATTCATTCCTGTGAGTGAATAAACCACACAGGGACAAAAAAGGAGCCTCCCCCTACCAGTATTCGAGCATCCCTTGGGTAAAGATAACACCACCCAAAAAATATCTTTCATAGAGGCAGCCAGGCACCTCAGTGATCCCTGGCTAACACATGCCATATGCTAAATAAATAAATGTAGAAGGAAGGAGACACATCTTTTAATGTGAAGCCATTTGGACCCATTTTCCACAGAAAAGAAAACAATGAGGGCCACAAAACCTGGGTGGGCATGGCCAACCCAACTTCACTCCCACCCAGTCACATGACACCCTCTGCCATGCCTACCTGGGTTTTGTGGCTTCCTGTGTTTTCTGTGTTTCTGTTAGCATGTCATAAAATTAGCATCTCCAAAAGCATCATCAAATGTATTTCTGCAGATATCCTGATCCATTCTCTCTCTCTCTCTCTCTCTCTCTCTCTCTCTCTCTCTCTCTCTCTCTCTCTCTCTCTCTCTTTCTCTCTCTCTCTCTCTCTCTTTCTTCTCAGGCCAGTGATTGGGAGGTGAGGGACGAGGCCAGCCAGTGGTGAGATCATCCAACAGGGCCACAGCAGAGGGCCCAAAGAGCCGCATGCAGCTCCAGAGTTGCTTGTTGATGACTCCCATACTAGATGCTGATAGTGGATAGTGTAATAAAACTGGAGATATGCTAGAAGGCAGAAATATCCACTGTAGCTGGAGATCAGATTGTAAACCCCACGACCTCAGCAACAAGAAAAATAACTGTTTCCTCCCCCAATAGCAAAGGATGGCCTACAGCTTCTCTTTTGCTTGACAGATCTGCTAATAATGAAATTGGTTCCAAAATCAGCTTTGAATTTAGGAAATTAAGCTATTTGGAAGAGCTTAAGGTGTTTTCTAGTAGCTCCCAGTTGAATAACAACAGCAACAGAGTGTTTTACAGCCCTCTCTAAGCAGTTTATAGAATCAGCATATTGTCCCCAAAAATCTGGGTCCCCATTTTACTGACCTTGAAAGGATGGAAGACCAAGTCAACCTTGAGCCTGGTGAGATTCAAACCAGCAGTCAGCAGAAGTAGCCTGCAGTACTGCATTCTGAGCACTGTGCCACTATGGCTCTTATAATAATTGTTTAGAAAAATTAGAATAAGAATAATTGCCTAGGGCCTTGGGAACTTGGAGTCCACCCATTGTGAGTCTGTTCTGCTTAACCAACTGAGTGAACAAAAAGTATCTTCTGGAAATTCCCTGCTATTGAGAAATATAATAGCAATGGGCACAGAAGTGGACTTCTCCCCTGACTTAAGAGGGGGGTGGCCTCATTTGGCTTTGGGGGTGTGGGACATGTCAAAGGGGGCCTTTTAATCTCTCTGCATTTCTGTAGGTTTGGTGATCCCAAGGAAAGGATGCCCAACAGTAGGAATCCACCCCCCTTTCTGTTCTAGTCACTCATTTTTGTATCTTTTTAATCAGCTATATATTTGAAAGGGGAAAAACAGCCAAATAGCTATATATCTAAAAAAAAAAAAAAAAAGAATGGGTTATCCTTTTATGGCCTTTTGGAGAATAGTTAAAATCTGGCTTTTCTGGAAACAGTTTGGTGATAAAGCAGCTAGAGAAGGATCTGTGTTTTCATTAGATTTTGTATGGTGTTTCATTTTGTGTTCTGCTCAAGTTGTCTAGAATAGGGAGATGTGTCTGATAAAAAAAAATAGCCCCACTTCTATCAATGGAATTTTGTAAATACCAATCCAACATTTTATTTCACCTTATTTTCATGCAGGTCCCTAATTATTGTTTTTATTTCCTTTATTTCATTCCAGAAAGAACAATGAGTAATTCTATAATGTGAACTATATGGCATATTAGCTATCCAGAAATCTAATCATTGTTATTGAGTACTTTATTCCCATCCTATCAAACTATTCATTTCTTCATATATAATAGACCTTAACATAGAATCCCTTCTCCTTTATTCCTGAAAGAGCATTAAAAACTTAATTTTCTTCTTCATATACAGTTGTACTCAGAGGGATGTATATTTAGCCCCCTTAGGCAAGAGTAAAAAAATGTTTACTTCTTTGGGTAAATTAAAAGAAAAAGAAAACAACGGAGGGGAGAAACCAAATCCAAGAAATAATTAGATCAGCAGGATTGTTTTTCTATCACTGCATTTTTCTGCACTGTACAGCCAAAAGGAAATTTAAAAACTGTTGAAAAAAAAACATGCCTGGAGCTCTCCATATGAGCTCCTCTCCACAGCACTAAAACTGATTATTATTTATATGAGACAGCAAAGGGAGGATGGGACCCCAAACACCAAAAATATCTATGTTAAGATACTATTAAGGTATCTTTGCTTACTATACCATTAGTATAAAAATAGCAATACAAGATTTGTAGGTTTTGACTTACAATCACTTAACAATTGTTCAAAATAAGGATGAGTCCGGAAATTCTGGCTATCATAAAATGTTGTGTCTCCCCTCCATGTGGCCTTTATAGTCACATGATTGTGATTTGCAATCTTTTGTTTTTTCCAGTTTCACCCATTTGCATTTGTAGGTAGTATTTGATTTATGACCAAAATTGTACCCCAAATTTCTGTTGCTACGTAAGTGAGACATTTGTTAAGTGAATTTTATATTAGTAATATATCTGTTAAGTGAAACTTGTTTCCCCATTCATTTTGCTTGTCAGAAGGTCACAAAAGGTGATCGCATGACCTCAGGAAACTGCAGCCTTCATAAGTATACCAGTTGCCAAGAATCTGAATTTTGATCATGTGACCATGTAGATGTTGTAACAGTCATGTGAAAAATGGTCATAAGTCATTTTTCCAGTGCTGTTGTAACTTTGAACAATTACTAAACAAACTGTTATAAATTGAGGACTCCCTGTACAATTGTGGCATTTACTTAATGACAAGATTGAGAACTATCTGTAGATTTTTGACATATGATTTTCACATTTGGCTTATTGATATAGAGATAATGTATATAGAGATGGAGATAGCAATATATTTCCAGATATGAAATTCATAAACTGGTTTTCTTTTCCCTTAATGGCTGCTTTGTATCTTTGCCAAAATGGATCTTTACTCTAATCCACCCTGGTCTTTTTCATGTGCTCACTAATGTGCTGATAGCACAGAACAAGAAACAAGTTGCCTGAAAGAGAAGGAAAACTGTGTCACACACTTCATTATCTACATACAACTAAAACTCTTGGGGCTGTTGAATTTTTTGTAATTTTCAATAAGTCACAGGTTGTCTAGTATAAACTAATAAACAATACAGGGACTACCTAGGAACCTAATTACAATCATGTACTAGGAACAATGAGCATAATCACAACACTGAATGGGACAAACACAGGATGATCTTAAATTCATTTCTTCTAATTTGCAAAACATTCCTAATTTTTCCAAGGTTTCGGAACATTTTTGCCTAAATTCCTGAAGATTTAATACCAGCAGCTTCTGAAATTGTGGTTATAGCAAAAAGGGAGATCAAGGCTGGCAAGTGACAGGAAGTTTTGTTAGTGAAAACTTTTACCACAAAATGTGAACATTTCAGGACTATAATATATTGTTGGACAGCTCTATTGCATTCAGTTATCTTATCTGAATTTTCATAGTGTTAATCAGTAGAATTCATCAGTGTCTACCCCATCAAGTCTAAAACCTATTGCATTTTCAGATAGATCCATGTTCGGGGTGATTGCATTATATTATATCACCTATGCATAGCCATTCAGAGAATTAATGGATAGCCTGAAGCAATTCATTATCTCTAAACACTAGCAACCTCCATCAGAAGGTTACTGGGGAAACTATAAGATAAGAACTGTCCACTACTCTGCCTGCCAACTTGCTGGATGTTTTTAAAATAAGAAGTTCTATTTATTTCACAAATAAGAGTATTTGGCAATCTTACATTCCCATGTAAATATAAAATATTGCTGGAGGAGTTTTAGGAACTGTAATCTTCCTTTGAACCTGGGCAATGGTTTGATTACTAATACCTACTAGACAACAAATATCCCTGATTCAAAATAATTCCTTCAGAAATTCATTTTTGCTTGCAGTTTTGGAAATGAAGCCAAAGTTTAATCAATTAGGACTGGGAAGTGATTCCAGTTTAACAGAATAACAGAGTTGGAAGGGACCTTGGAGGTCTTCTAGTCCAACCCCATGTTTAAGCAGGAGATGTTATACCATTTCACACAAATGACTGTCCAGTTTCTTCTTAAAAGCTTCCAGTGATGGAGCACCCACAACTTCTGAAGGTAAGCTGTTCCACTAGTTAATTGTTCTCACTATTAGGAAATTTGGAAACATTGAAAAATAGATTGACCCCTCTTCTTTGTGGCAGCCCTTCAATTATTGGAACACTGCTATAATGTCACCCCTAGTCCTTCTTTTCACCACACTAGCTGTACCCAATTCTTGCAACCATTCTTTGTATGTTTTAGCCTCCATCTTTGTTGTTCTTCTCAGCACTCTTTCCAAAGTCTCAACATCTTTTTTATAATGTGGTGACCAACCTGGATTGTCCCATCTAAACCTAAATGTATTTGGATTAAGATTGTCCAATAAAGTTTCCTTTGTTAATTCCCATGTCTTTGTATGCATTTGTAGAATTTTTCTGGTAATCTGATGATTAGAACCAAACCAACAGTTGTTGGATTTGTCATTTTAATTGCTATTGTCAGATAGGAAAATGACAAACAAATGCTGTTGTTTTTAGCAGGGTGAAATTTCACAGCACCCATCATTACTTGAAAGCCCATGTTGATTTTAGGTCTGGAATACTTAATTGACTGAAACGACTTGATGTTCTTCACTATTTCACAGGGATAATTTGTATTTTGACTTCTTATAAGACTAGTCAAAGTCTTGTTGGAACTCTATGAATGATGTGGTCTTTTCAAAATTGCAACAGCTATTGGCTGTTTGAAGGCAGGAAGGAAGGAAAGATGGATTTTTTTCCTAGTGTTTCCTAAGTACAATATTGTTAGTATAAGAAGACAAGTTTTAAAGTACTTTAAATATTGACCTTGGCTGAAGAGACAGTGTGGCAAGGGAGGGGAGGTGGGTCATCCAATCTTCTGGATTCAGTTTTTTTCTGTTCCAATCTACATTTCCTTTTGGGCAACCCTAAGGTTAAGAATTCTTGAGTTCATGAAAAGCTAAAACTAAAAATTGGGGACAAAGAAAAGAGGTTTCAATACTTGTGGATGGATTGTTTTCATCTCTAGAGGGCAATTTGAACAATTCTATGAACTTTGGAACATCACTTTTAATACCATGAGTAAAACAAAGTTCCGATCTTGCTTTCATTTTCTTCATTTTCCAGGTTGTCTTTAATTTCTTTGACACTTGCAAAAGCTGGAAAATGTATCTATACATACTGTAGAAGCTTCTTCTAGCACTTAAGAATTTTGTTAAAGAATACTATGAAGAGATGAAGAGTTAAAGCTCTTCTTTCAAATTTACTAGCAATAGATTCTGGTTTGAGTTGGCAGCTACTGAAGATTTTTTTTTCCAGCCTTATCAAAAACACACCAAGCTATAAGAGGCTTTTACAAGTGACAAGGTAATTGACATGGGATTGAGGAAATTTTGAAGCAACAATCACTGCTTCATCAAGGCAAATTGCACTGCTTCAGTGAAAAGAATCTTGGCACTTTCATAGAAGCAATTTCCCACCATGGATTATCTAAGTGACCTCACACAAGCTTACCTACTCCAAAGAAAAATTTTGAAGGGAGATCTATGGCCTTCTAGCCATTAGGATGCTATAGATGACATCAACTCTGAGCATTAGCTATGAGAGTTGGGACTGATGTTATTTTGACTTCTGAAATCATTAGGTATCTGATCTAAACTTTGATGGTGCCAAAATTGTGAATATATGTTCTGTGACATCAAACATAGCCTTCCCCCTTTTGTACATATATCAAGGAATCACAGTCACGTACTAAGGATCAGATATTGCATTACAGTATTATAACACATCTTTCCCCTTGTTCTTCTATATGTCAACTCACAAAACATTACTGGCCTGCTCTCAAGTTGCCATAGGCAGGGGGATAGGGAATCAAGCTTCACAGCTGCATCAAGGACCTTGCATTTCAGTCAAAATAGAGCACATTCCAATCATCAGTGTCAAGGTCATCTTCATGGAGATCCACAGTGGTCAGAAGGAGTGACTTCTACAACCCGTGAAATTGCTTTGTTGGGGAATGTGACTGATGACACACCTTGGGGAGAGGGGGATACAGGGTCAGAGCCAAGGTGAGAATTAAGTTGGCTTCACTTGGTCCATGCCAACATGAAGCTCCTAATAAATAACTGGATTTCTTTTGAAGCTTGGCCTGAGGCTCATGATTTAATTAAGGCCTTGGTTGGAACACTGACAGCAAGCCAACTTTCTCAAAACTAATAAAAATGACCAGGATTCCTGAGCCCCAGGCTCTCTATTCACTCCCCAACACCTGGTGCATAGAGAGAAACTCAGGCTACCATGGCAGAGGGCAGACTATCCAAACAGAGCCTGCTCCAAGTGACCCAGATCAGGGTAGAACTTGCCCACACCCAAGGAACTCTAGGAATCAGCAGCCGAATCAGAACCAAATTGCAACCTTCACTGGACATCAAAGCCAAGATGCCCTGTTTGCTATGGAAATGAGGAAAAGAAAAAAAAATATACAAGATTACTACAGAAAATTATATTTTCAAGAGAATATTCAAGAAGAAAAAGTTAAGCAGTATTTACAGAAAGTGAACTTACCCCCGATACCTAAAGACATTGAAACAATGTTAGAAGGGAATATAACGATGATGGAACTACCAGAAGCCTTAAAAAAACAGAATGTTGGAAAAGCACCAGGTCCAGATGGTTTGCCAGCAGAATTTAACAAGACTTTTCAGGGAATATTGAATTTTTACCTGTTAGAAGTCACGAACGAAGTTATGCTAAAGAAAAGAATACCCAAAACATGGACAGAAGCATATATTGCACTTATACTGAAGGAGGATACAGACTTGCAGCAAGTTAAAAATTAAAGACCCATATCCCTAAAAATTCACACGAAAAAATCTTTGCTTCAATTTTGGCAGAAAAACTAAAAAGATATTTAAATAACTTTATTCATATTAATCAAAATGGATTTCTGCCAAAGAGACAAATCAAAGATAATGTGAGAATTATTCTGGATACTCTGGAATACTATGAGGTGCATCCTGAAAAGCAAATGGCCTTGATGTTCCTAGATGCACAAAAAGCCTTTGACAATGTGAGTTGGCGATTCATTTTATTTCAATTGATACAAATGGGCTTTGGTAAAAAATTTATCCAAGCCATTGAAATGATATACCATGAACAAACTGCAAAGGTTTTGGTAAATGAAGAACTAACAGAATCTATAGATATAAGAAAAAGGACAAGGCAAGGTTGTTCACTGTTGCTTCTGCTGTTTGCGTTAACATTGGAAGTGTTGAATAGGAACATTAGAGAAGATAAAGAAATAAAAGGAATGAAAATTAAAAAGGAAGAGTATAAATTGCAAGCCTTTGCAGATGACCTGGTGTTCATATTAGAAGATCCATTGGAAACAGCATCTAAATTAACAGAAAAAAAAATAGAAGAATATGGAAAAGTAGCAGGTTTGAAAATAAATAAAATAAAACAAAGATATTAACAAAGAATATGCTAGCAAGATGAAAGAAAGACCTGAAAGAAATATTAGAAATACAGGTCACAAATAAGGTTAAGTACTGTATTTAGGGATATACATTACACCAAGATGTAGCACACTGAAGGAGGACAATTATCTTAAACTCAAGCAGCAGATTGGACAGATTTGACAAAATGGGAAAACTTACAATTATCATTGATTGGGAGAATATCTACAATTAAGATGAATGTATTACCTAGAATTTTATATCTTTTCCAGGCAGTTCCAATTCGATTAGGGGAATAATTTTTTGAAGACTTAAATAGAATTGTCTTGAAATATATTTGGCAGGGTAAAAAAGCAAGAATAAAAGTAAAACTGTTATAGGGTGCAAGAATAAGAGAAGGGTTTACCTTGCCTAATTGGGAGTTATATTACAAGATGACAAATTTGATGTGGGTAAAGGATAACATTAAGAAACAGTAGACTATTGACTTTAGAAGGGCATGATTTGCTGTTGGGATGGCATGCCTTCCTTTGGTACAAGGGAACTAAAACACAGCGATATTTTAGAAGACATTTCATTCGAAAGGCATTGTTTTTGAACTGGGAGAAGATAAAAAGACAACACTATTTAAAAATTCCATTATGGATATCTACTATTGAAGCTTTTTCTTATTCAATAATATATAAAAAGGAATGAACAGTTAGATATGATGAGATATTGAATGAAAAGGGTGAACTTAAATCTATGCAAGCATTGGAAGAACAAGGTGTAAAAATGAATTGGTTTTCATATTTGCAAATACAATTTAGATTTGACAAAGATGTTAAAACAGAAGGTATATATGATAAGTTGACTGATTTAGATAAAATTTTGATGGGTACTGATGAAAAAGTAATCAAAAAAAACTTTATGGACATTTGCTAGAGTTTAAATTAGAGGAAGAACAACTGAAAGAAACAATAATTGTGTGGGGAAAAATTTTGGATATGGGATTGACTTAGATAAATGGTAAAAATTGTGGTCTCAAAATTATAAAATGACAATGTCAACTGCATATAAAGAAAATTTGTATAAGATGTTTTACAGGTAGCATCTACCCCTGACAAGACTTGCAAGAATGTTTAAGAATAAATTGGATAAATGTTGAAAATGTCATCAGATACCTGGTTCATATTATTATTTGTGGTGGACATGCTTGGGCACAAAGAAATACTGGACTAAAATCCACACATGGTTGGAAAAAATGTTAAAATAACATATAGACTTTAAACCAGAGATCTTTTGGGGGGGAATTATACCGGAAATATACAACAAAGAACTGAAATATTTGATTGTAAATGTTTTAACAGCTAGAATTGTATTTGCTAAGAATTGGAAAAATGATAAAATACCAATGCAGGAAGAAGTTATGAAGAAAATTATGGACTGTGCTGAAATGAGTAAATTGACATTTGAAATTAGAGAACAAGAAGATAAACAATTTTATTTGATATGGGATTTGTTTTATCAATGGTTGGACAAAAAGACATGGTAATGTAATAGACTAGATAATTTGTAATAGAAGTTTAATAGATTTATATGGAATACAATATAGACATAACATAACTTTTAAAACAAAATTTGGAATATTTCATATAAAATGATGGAATAAATAGTTTAGTCATTGACGATTAATAACTGATAAATATATAAACATATGTTAGTTTGACAATGTGACTATTGATATAAAGTGGGAATAATGACTAGAAAAGAATAGCACAAAAGATTTGTAACCAACTGAAACACTGTATGTATATAAAATGGAAGATATTTTTTATGGTTTTATGTTTTGTTTGTATATGTTTGTCTTAAAAAATAAAAAACTTTTTTTTAAAAAAAAAAGCCAAGATGCCCATCTCAGTGACCGAAATGAAAAGGGATGAGTATGGTAGAAAAAGTCCCTAAAGTAGCTGAGATTGAGCTCCCCCACCCTAGAGTCCAGGGCTGGGGGGAAACCCTGAATGAGCTAGGAAGACTAGAATAGATGGGAACTCTGATGGAATCCTTGGGGGGGTTCCTTAGAACAGCTGAGGGAGAAATTTGACCGAACCACCCTCCATGAGGAGCAGCCATTGTGCCACCCAAAAGAGAAAGGGTTGCAACTGAGCCTTTTGAAGTGAAGAGAAGCAGATGGGAATGCAGCCCCCCCCTTCTCCACCCACCAGAAAAAGAATAAGCCCCTATACAAACTAGCGAGCACTCCCCCCCCACAAACAAGGGCCGAGAGAGACCACCAAACACACCAACCACAGGCATACATGATGAAGGAGGAGCAGTTCTGAATGAATTGCCCTGATTCAGGAGGAAATCCTATGGGGACTCAGATCAACTGGCTCTATTCTTTAACTCTTCTACAGTCCACCTTGAACACTATGACCACCTCTATTGCACAGAGTGCTTGCACAGTGACTATTATCATGGGGGGCTGGAGGGAGAAGCAAAGGAATGACTAGAAGCCCTCCATAAAAGGAGAGCCCCCCCCAGCTGCAAGACTTCAATGACTTCCTACAAGAGCTAGAAACTAGATTTCAGGAGGAGAAGGAGGAGGATTGGTATGCAGAGGATGAGCTTCAAAACCTAAAGTAGAGGGAGGTGACCCATTAAGGTGACCCATCCATGAATTCAGGAGAATCATGGGAAGCTACCCCCCTTTGCCGGAGAGGCTATTAATTCACTTTTTCAGAATGAACCTGGACAAGCAAATTGCCCAAGCAAATTGCTCAAGATATTCCAGACTGACTTTGGGTTCCTAAAGACTTCACACTTATCACAGAGGAAATTCTGGTGGCCCGGCATGAAAAAAGACAGGGACAGTTATGTGAAAAATTGCACCATCTGCACCACTATGAAAAAATGACCAGGAAAACCTCCCCAGACTGCTGCTGCAACTGATGGCCTCACTGCCATGAGAGGAAATCACAATGAACTTTATAGTGGAATTGCCAAAGAGTGAGGGGAGCACTGTGATCTGGACAGTGATTGACTTATTCTCCAAGAAGGCACACTTCATACCCTGTAGCAGACTAGCCTCAGCCCACCAGCTGGCTAAACTGTTCCTGAAATCACCTGCATAGAGTGCCACGAAGAATCATCTCAGACAGAGGGGTGCCATTCATGGCTAAATTCTGGAGGGATTTTCTGCAGTCAACTGAGTTGTCCCAGGGCCTTAGCTCAACCTTTCATCCAGCTACCAGGGGCTGAACACCATGGTGGAGCAGTACCTGAGGTGTTACGTAAACTATCAGCAGTCCAATTGGGCAGACCTCCTGCCTTTTGCTGAGGTCACATACAATAATGCTGTTCACAGTAGCATGGAACTAACTCTGTTCAAAGTAGTGACTTCGTCCCAATGCCAGAATACCCAAAGGATCCCCCCTCCTCAATCAGCTTGACAGTGAACACTAAAAGCAGCAAGAGAAAATGTCAAGAAAGAGCTAGCTCAGGGGTCTTCAAACTTGACAGCTTTAAGACTTGTGGACTTCAACTTTCAGAATTCCTCCTCCAGTCATGTTAGCTCAGGAATTCTGGCAGTTGAAGTCAAGTCTTAAACTTGCCAAGTTTGAAGATCTTTGTGCTAGCGGCACAGACCTATAAGAAACAGGCAGACAAACACCGAGCTCCACAACAGCCATTTCAACTGGGGGAAAAGGTCTACCTCTCCACAAAATACTTGAGATTAAAGGCCCTGTCACACTTCAAAAACGGATGCAAAGAGGAAGCAAAACGGAAAAAAAACCTTGCCATCCGTTCTAAAACGCGATGTACTCACTGCCTCCGTTTGGCTTCATCTCAATCCGTCCAGCATCCATTTATAGACATTTCATCCGCTCCAAAAGTTTTAGACTGCCTAAAACTTTTGCGCGGAAAATGTATCCAATTCGTCTGTTCTGCATCCGCTACGCATCCGTTATATCCGCTAGGCATCGGCTGCACATCTGCGCAACTCCATCCGCTCCAGCGGTAAACGGACGCAGGGAGGAAGCAGAATGGACGCGGAACGGATACAGAACGGACGCAGAAGGGAAACAAAGTGTTTAAAACGGAAAAAACATTCGCAGAGGGGACCTATCTCAGATATTAAGGATGCCTAGAGGATGCCTAGAGGATGCCTAGAGGATGCAAAGGGACACCTATACTGCCTATAAAAAGGGGGAACAACTCGCCTGCATCTCACTTTCAGACCAGCAGCCCAGCGGTGCAGAACTCTACAGCCTTCATCTGCCTCTTCCTCTTCCTCTTCCACAGCAGCCAGTCATCTCCACCATGGATTGTGACAAAATCCTTTTGGCAGCCAACATCCTTCTGCATCACTGCAAAACCATCAACAGTCTCTGTGAACCCTACTACAGCAAGAAAAGGAGGCACCCAAAAAAAGTCTGGGTCCAAAGATGGTTAGCCAGAAGAGCACAGTACCAACTGTACAACAAGCTGATGGTGGAGCTCAGGAGCGAAGACACTCGTGCGTTCCAGAACTTCATGAATATGCCTCCAGCCATGTTTGACGAACTTCTGCAGCGCCTGACACCCAGGCTGAGCAAGACAAAAACCAACTTCCCGCCCAGCCTGGAACCTGGGCTAAGGGTGGCACTCACTCTGCACCACCTGGACTCAGGGACCACCTACAGGAGCATGCAGTATGGCTGGAGGGTGCCACCCAGCACCATCAGCTTTGTGGTCAGAGAAGTGGTGCAGGCCATCCTCGAAGAATACAAGGAGGAGCTCCTCCAGTGCCCCACCACTGAAGAAGGATGGAAGAAAGTTGCAGAGCAGTGGTATCAGAAGTGGAACTTACCCCACACCGTTGGAGCCATCGATGGGAAGCACGTGGCCTGCAAGGTTTCAGGCAACTCAGGGTCCACTTATTTCAACTACAAGGGCTTCTTCAGCATCATCCTCTTCGCCCAGGTCGATGCTGACTACAAGTTCATGTTCATCTATGTTTCAGGCAACGGCTCATCTTCCGATGCCCAGGTATACAACGACAGTCACCTCAAGGAGGGGCTGGAAAGCAACCTCATGGTGGGCTTCCCAGATCCAGAACTCCTGCCCAACGATATGCAAGATGTGCCCTACTTCATTGTGGGGGATGACGCCTTCTCCCTCTCAACCTACCTCATGAAGCCCTACACCTCCAAATACCTCACCCGTGAAGAGAGGATCTTCAACTACAGGCTGTCCAGGGCAAGGCGGGTGGTGGAGAACGCCTTTGGCATCCTAGCCGACAGGTTCCAGGTACTTCTCAACACCATGCAGCATCGCCCACAGAGCATGAGGAGGATCGTGGAAGTTTGCTGCATCCTGCACAATCTCATGCGCACCCGCTACGCAGTCTTGCAGAACAGGCTCGTGGACCTCCAGCAAGGCAATGGGGACATGGAGCCTGGGGAATGGAGGCAAGGGTGAAACCTGATCGATACTGAGGATGTGCAAGGCCCCAACAGAGCCTCACATGAGGCGAAGTAGCAGCACAACCTTCTGAAAGACTGGTGCAACTCCCCAGCTGGAGCGGTGGAGTGGCAAGACAGGATGGTAGATGCTTAATGGATGCTTCCTTCAGCCTGTCTCATCACACGGATGAGTTTGGGCCATGTATGTTTGGTTGACCTACAATGAACAGGGCATTTAATAAAGAGTTGTGTTTATGTTGACATGTGTGGATCAATGCTTACATTGTAATTGATAAGGGCCATAGGGGTGGCACCTGGGAGGGTGGACCATACAGTCCCACTATGCTTGCACTGGAGATTTATCTATCCCACAGCAATCTTTACCCAAAGGTATCTCTGCCCATTCCACAGCTATCTTAACCCATCCCAAAGGTATCCCTGCCCATCCCATAGCTATCTTAACCCATCCCAAAGGTATCCCTGCCCATCCCACAGCTTTCTTGACCCATCCCAAAGGTATCCCTGCCCATCCCACAGCTATCTTAACCCAAAGATATCCCTGCCCATCCCATAGCTATCTTAACCCATCCCAAAGGTATCCCAGCCCATCCCACAGCTATCTTAACCCATCCCAAAGGTATCCCTGCCCATCCCACAGCTATCTTAACCCAAAGGTATCCCTGCC
>BLBF01000052.1:22054687-22081084 GCA_015471245.1 Laticauda colubrina
TATCCCTGCCCATCCCACAGCTATCTTAACCCAAAGGTATCCCTGCCCATCCCACAGCTATCTTAACCCATCCTAAAGGTATCCCTGCCCATCCCACAGCTATCCTTACCCATCCCACAAGCATGCAAAGGCTAAACCATTTCTAAGTTTCCACCCATACTTTATAGAAAAAAAATAATGAAGCAAGCGTGTGAAACAAAGATAAACTTTATTAATAACAACCTGAAAAGTAAACATGAACCAAGTAAAGTGTCCAAATAAAGTTCAAAAATATACAGGTAGCCAGTCTCTGGTACTCCGCTCGGTCACTCGGAGGTGTGTGCCCAGTCTAATTTTTAGGGTGCAGATGCTCTGGAGGTGGGTGCTGCTGCTGTGCTGGTCTGAGGTGCTGATGGAGTGCCTGGCCCCAAGAGGACAACAGGGGACGGTGTGTTCAGAAAGGTGTCGGACAGCTGGCTCATCCCCGCAATGCTGAGAGGTCCTTCCTCCATGCCATGGGGTGTCAGCCCCAGTACCGAGGACAGATGTACTGAGGCCGGGCTTGGCTGTGGGATGGTGGAAGGAGTAGTGTAGTGGGACTGCCTGCTGTTCAGTGAGCTGAGGAATGGCGTGGGTGGCATTGATGTCATCGGTGGCATCGGTGGCATCAGTGGAGCAACTGGCAACGGTGCCGCCCGATGACTCTGCACCTGGCCTGGGAAGGGCTGCTGCCTGTGCTGCTGGACCTCCGGGTAGCTGTAGCTCTGGTAGGTGAGGGGCTGTTGGAAGCCTTGGTATGGGAGGGACATCACCTGGGGTGGAGGAGCAGACCTGGACTGGGTGGTAGCAGGTGCCTCTGGGTCTGGAGGGTTGTTAAGCAGCATGCAGATCCTCTCCTTCACCAGCTGGTACTGGGGATCCGGCATCTCCTTCAGGGTCTGGTTTAAATAATTGAGGAAGGGCTTGCGGTTGGAGCAGGAGGATTTGATGGGGACTAGCTGAGAGAGGAGACCTATGCTGGTGCGGATGGTGTCCCTGATCTCCACCAGGACCTTGTGGCTCTCACCCTCCTGCGGTCTGGCTCTCTGCCTTCCTGTGGAGGCGGCGGTGTGGGTGGATGGGACTTTGGCAGTGGTGGACTCGATGTTACCTTTCTCCCACCGCACCAGGGAGTCCTCCTCGCTCTCCACCAAGCTTTCAACACCTGCCTGGGGGTTTTCCGCCGTGGCACGCTCCACCGAAACCTGCCTGGAGACAGGGACTGACTCTCGGCCGGAAGAGGACTGGGTCGCAGCAGGCTGTCTGAGAGTGAGGATCAGAATCAGCAGCAGCAGCAGTAGCAGCAGCAGCAGCAGCTGCAGCAGCAAAACCAGGATGAGCAGCAGCAGAGTAAGCACCAGCAGCAGGACCAGCAAGACCAGGAGCACGAGCAGAACGAGCAGGACCAGCAAGACCAAGAGCACGAGCAGAACGAGCAGGACCAGCAAGACCAGGAGCATGAGCAGAACGAGCAGGACCAGCAAGACCAAGAGCACAAGCAGAACGAGCAGGACCAGCAAGAGCAGGAACACGAGCAGAACGAGCAGAACCAGCAAGACCAGAAGCACGAGCAGAACGAGCAGGACCAGCAGGACCAGGAGCAGCTTCAGCAGAGTGCACAGCAGCAGAAGCACCACCGCCAGGAGCAGCTTCAGCAGAGTACGCAGCAGAAGCACCACTGCCAGGAGCAGCCACAGCAGAAGCTCCAGCAAGAGAAGAGCGAGCCCAAGCAGCAGAAGCCCCAGCAGAAGCAGAGTCACGGACATGGGGCGGGAGGGTGGCCCTGTCCCTCTTGCCAGGGATGGCGGCAGGTTGCTGAGCCTTTCGCTTCTTCCCCATGGTTGTGGGGTTGCTGGCTGGCAGGAAGGCTGGCAGGAAGGCTTGCAGGCACCAAGGCTGGCAGGAAGCCTGGCACCAAGGCTGGCAGGAAGCCTGGCAGGAAGCCTGGCAGGAAAGCAGGCACCAAGGCTGGCAGGCAGACTGGCTGGCAGGGAGGCTGGAAGGCAGGCTGGCAAGGAGGCTGCCCAGGAGGCTGGAAGGCAGGCTGGCAGCAAGGCTGGCAGGGAGGCTGGAATGCAGGCTGCCAGCAAGGCTGGAACACAGGCTGGAAGGCAGGCTGGCAAGGAGGCTGCCCAGGAGGCTGGGAGGTAGGCTGGGAGGCAGGCTTGAAGGCAGGCATGCAGGCAGGGCAGGCAAGGAACTCGAAATGTCCAGCAGCAGGTCTTCTCTCGGAATGCTGGCCACGTGCGAGCTGCTCCCTTTATATCGGGGGGGCTTGCGCAATGTATCCCCCCGCATGCGCCATTAACGCGTGACATCCATTCCGCTTCCGCTGTGCATCCGCTTCATCCGCTGTGCATCCGTTTTGTATCTGTTTTTTCCGTTCTGCGTCCGCTCTCCTGAGACCCCCCCGAAGCCCTGCGAACGCGCCATCTGTTCTGCATCCGCTGGGCTTCCGTTACACATCTGCTTTGCATCCTCCCTGCATCCTCCCCGCGTCCATTTCATCCACTCCAATTATGCAAATTTTCGCCCCTTTTGAGCGCGGATACAACGGAAGGAACCTTTTTCCCTTCCGTTGTGTCCTCTTTGCATCCGTTGGGCAGTGTGACACGGCCTTAAAGAAGCTGAGGCCCAAATTCATGGGGCCATTCCCCATAGTGAAGATTATTAACCCAGTCACATTGCAATTAAAATTGTCCTGACTTCTAGGAAAGATATATCTGGTATTCCATAGAAGCCTATTAAAACCCATGGTCAGGCCAACTCTGAGACCACTACCCCATGAGCCTCCAAACCTAGTGGTCATAGAGGGCCAAACCCATTATGAGGTTCAATGAGTCCTCTCCTCGAGGTGGCACAGGAGACAGCTTCAAAACCTAATCAGGTATTGATTCAGTGCTACTTCTTATTAAAGGGATCTTGGTTAAAGAGCAGAAATGTCCAAGCTGACAGCCTCATAGCTAAATTCCATGAAGACAACCCAAGAAAGCCTGGAGGGGGTCACACCCCTAAAATCTATACCTATACTCAAACTGTTTTTGTTTTGCACAGGTTGCTTTCAGGAAGTGAGGGAAGCCAAATGTCAACTCACAAAGCATTCCTGACCTGCTCTCAAGTTGCTATAGTCAGTAGAATGGGGAATCTACCCTCAATGAGTGTGTCAAAAGTTTTTGGGTAAGATACTGTTTCTCTTTCACAATTGATATTAACAATTAATAAACTGGGTTGGACTTTTTTTATCAAGGTTTATAGGGTTCTAGATATTTTAGGGCCTATAAGTCTATGTTGACTTCTGATAACTGGCTGGACTAATTCCTGCAGTTTTCTTTACAAGATTTCAAGAGCAGATTGCCGTTGCCTTCTTCCTAGGGCTGAAACAAAGTGACTAGTCCAAGGTTTGCCAAAAGGCCGTGTCACACTGCCCAACGAATGCAAAGAGGACACAACGGAAGGGGAAAATGTTCCTTCTGTTGTATCTGCGCTCAAAAGGGGTGAAAATTTGCATAATTGGAGCGGATGAAATGGACGGGGGGAGGACGCAAGGCGGATGCAAAGCGGATGCGGAATGGAAGCCCAGTGGATGCAGAATGGATGGCGCGTTCGCAGGGCTTCAGGGGGGTCTCAGGAGAGCGGACGCAGAACGGAAAAAACGGATACAGAACGGATGCACAGCTGAAGAAGCGGATGCACAGTGGAAGCCTAACGGATGCACAGTGGAAGCGGAACGGATGTCGCACATTAATTGCGCATGCAGGGGGGATGCATTGCGCAAGCCCCCCGGATATAAGGGAGCAGCTCGCACGTGGCCAGCATTCCGAGAGAAGACCTGCTGCTGGACATTTCGAGTTCCTTGCCTGCCCTGCCTACATGCCTGCCTCCAAGCCTGCCTCCAAGCCTGCCTCCCAGCCTGCCTCCCAGCCTCCCTGCCAGCCTGCCTTCCAGCCTCTTGGGCAGCCTCCTTGCCAGCCTGCCTTCCAGCCTGCGTTCCAGCCTTGCTGGCAGCCTGCATTCCAGCCTCCCTGCCAGCCTTGCTGCCAGCCTGCCTTCCAGCCTCCTGGGCAGCCTCCTTGCCAGCCTGCCTTCCAGCCTGCCTTCCAGCCTCCCTGCCAGCATTGCTGCCAGCCTGCCTTCCAGCCTCCCTGCCAGCCAGTCTGCCTGCCAACCTTGGTGCCTGCTTTCCTGCCAGGCTTCCTGCCAGGCTTCCTGCAAGCCTTGGTGCCAGGCTTCCTGCCAGCCTTGGTGCCTGCCAGCCTTCCTGCCAGCCTCCCTGCCAGCCAGCAACCCCACAACCATGGGGAAGAAGTGAAAGGCTCAGCAACCTGCCGCCATCCCTGGCAAGAGGATCCCGCCCCATGTCCGTGACTCTGCTTCTGCTGGGGCTTCTGCTGCTTGGGCTCGCTCTTCTCTTGCTGGAGCTTCTGCTGTGGCTGCTCCTGGCAGTGGTGCTTCTGCTGCTGTGCACTCTGCTGAAACTGTTCTTGGCAGTGGTGCTTCTGCTGTGTATTCTGCTGAAGCTGCTCTTGGTCCTGCTGGTCCTGCTCGTTCTGCTCATGCTCCTGGTCTTGCTGGTCTTGATCGTTCTGCTCGTGCTCCTGGTCTTGTTGGTCCTGCTCATTCTGCTTGTGCTCCTGGTCTTGCTGGTCCTGCTGCTGGTGCCTACTCTGCTGCTGCTCATCCTGGTCTTGCTGCTGCTGCTGCTGCTGCTGCTGCTGCTGCTGATTCTGATCCTTCTGGTGATTCTGCTGCTGCTGCTGCTGATGATGATGATGGTGATTATGATCCTGCTGGTGATGTTTCTGATGATGATTCTGCTGCTGCTGCTGTTGGTGTGGAGGAGCAGCCCTCCAACCTCGAAGTCCCTCTGATGAGGGCCCATATGGCCCTGCCAGAGGGAGGAAGAGGCAGACGCGTCAATGGGAGAGGAGGCAATACTATATTGAGGAGGCGCACGAGGATGAGGTGCTGCAGTGACTGAGAGAGAAGGACTATCTGTGGCGGAAGGGACACCGGCTGTACAGGGACACCAAAAGGAAGCAGGCTGCTTGGAGAGAGAGGGCAGAGAGTCTGGGCTACACTTCGGAGGTGCTCCTCGGCTGGTGGAAACATATGCACACCTGGTATGGGAAGCTGCACCGCAAAAAATCTGGCCAGGCTGCCGTCAAGCTGACGGACAGAGAGAACTACGTCATGGCCAGGTGCAGCTTCCTGGAGGGTGAGATCTGCCACCGAGCAGCACCATGAGCCCATCTGTCTACCCTCTCCCTCAGGCAGCCTGCTACGACCCAATCCTCTTCCAGCCGAGAGTCAGTCCCTGTCTGCAGGCAGGTTTCGGTGGAGCGTTCCACGGCGGAGAACCCCTTGGCAGGTGTTGAAAGCTTGGTGGAGAGCGAGGAGGAATCCCTGGTGTGGTGGGAGAAAGGAAACATCGAGTCCACCTCTGCCGAAGTCCCATCCACCCACACCGCCGTCTCCACAGGAAGGCAGAGAGCCAGACCGCAGCAGGGTGAGAGCCACAAGGTCCTGGTGGAGATCAGGGACACCATCCGCACCAGCATGGGTCTTCTCTCTCAGCTAGTCCCCATCGAATCCTCCTGCTCCAACCGCAAGCCCTTCCTCATTTATTTAAACCAGAACCTGAAGGAGATGCCCGATGTCCAGTACCAGCTGGTGAAGGAGAGGATCTGCACGCTGCTTAACAACCCTCCAGACCCAGAGGCACCTGCTATCACCCAGTCCAGGTCTGCTCCTCCACCCCAGGTGATGTCCCTCCCATACCAAGGCTTCCAACAGCCCCTCACCTACCAGGGCTACAGCTACCCGGAGGTCCAGCAGCACAGGCAGCAGCCCTTCCCAGGCCAGGCGCAGAGTCATCGGGCGGCACCGTTGCCAGTTGCTCCAATGATGCCACCAATGCCACCCACGCCAACGATGCCACCGACGACATCGATGCCAGCCACGCCACTCCTCAGCTCGCTGCACAGCAGGCAGTCCCACTACACTACTCCTTCCTCCATCCCACAGCCAAGCCCGGCCTCAGTACATCTGTCCTCGGTACTGGGGCTGACACCCCATGGCATGGAGGAAGGACCTCTCAGCATCGCGGGGATGAGCCAGCTGTCGGACACCTTTCTGAACACACCGTCCCCTGTTGTCCTCTCGGGGCCCAGGTACTCCATTAGCACCTCAGACCAGCACTGCAGCAGCACCCATCTCCAGAGCACCTGCACCCTAAAAATTAGACTGGGCACACACCTACGAGTGACCGAGCGGAGTACCAGAGACTGGCTGCCTATATTTTTGAACTTTATTTGGACACTTTACTTGGTTCATGTTTACTTTTCAGGTTGTTATTAATAAAGTTTATCTTTGTTTCACACGCTTGCTTCATTATTTTTTTTCTATAAAGTATGGGTGGAAACTTTTAGAAATGGTTTAGCCTTTGCATACTTGTGGGAGCAAGGATAGCTGTGGGATGGGCAGGGATACCTTTGGGATGGGTTAAGATAGCTGTGGAATGGGCAGGGATACCTTTGGGATGGGTTAAGATACCTATGGGATGAGCAGGGATAAATTTGGGTTAAGATAGCTGTGGGATGGGCAGGGATAACTTTGGGATGGGTTAAGATAGCTGTGGGATGGGCAGGGATACCTTTAGGATGGGTTAAGATAGCTTTGGGATGGGCATGGATACCTTTGGGTTAAGATAGCTGTGGGATGGGCAGGGATAACTTTGGGTTAAGATCGCTGTGGGATGGGCAGGGATACCCTTGGGATGGGTAAAGATAGCTGTGGGATGGGCAGGGATACCTTTGGGATGGGTTAAGATAGCTGTGGGATGGGCAGGGATACCTTTGGGTTAAGATAGCTGTGGGATGGGCAGGGATAACTTTGGGATGGGTTAAGATAGCTGAGGGATAGATAAATCTCCAGTGCAAGCATAGTGGGACTGTATGGTCCATCCTCCCAGGTGCCACCCCTATGGCCCTTATCAATTACAATGTAAGCATTTATCCTCACATGTCAACATAAACACAACTCTTTATTAAATGCCCTGTTCATTGTAGGTCAACCAAACATACATGGCCCAATCTCATCCGTGTGATGAGACAGGCTGAAGGAAGCATGCATTAAGCATCTACCATCCTGTCTTGCCACTCCACTGCTCCAGCTGGGGAGTTGCAACAGTCTTTCAGAAGGTTGTGCTGCTTCTTCGCCTCACGTGAGGCTCTGTTGGGCCCTTGCACATCCTCAGTGTCGATTAGGTTTTGCCCTTGCCTCCATTCCCCAGGCTCCATGTCCCCTTTGCCTTGTTCACGGTCCACAAGCCTGTTCTACAAGACTGGGTAGCGGGTGCGCATGAGATTGTGCAGGATGCAGCAAACTTCCACAATCCTCCTCATGCTCTGTGGGCGATGCTGCATGGTGTTGAGAAGTACCTGGAACCTGTCGGCCAGGATTACAAAGGCGTTCTCTACCACCCGCCTTGCCCTGGACAGCCTGTATTTGAAGATCCTCTCTTCACAGGTGAGGTATTTGGAGGTGTAGGGATTCATGAGGTAGGTTGTGAGGGAGAAGGCGTCATCCCCCACGATGAAGTAAGGCACATCTTGCGTGTCGTTGGGCAGGGGTTCTGGATCTGAGAAGCCCACCATGAGGTTGCGTTCCAGCCCCTCCTTTAGGTGACTGTCGTTGTATACCTGGGCATCTGAAGATGAACCATTGCCTGAAACATAGATGAACATGAACTTGTAGTCAGCATCGACCATGGCGAAGAGGATGATGCTGAAGAACCCTTTGTAGTTGAAATAAATGGACCCAGAGTTGGCTGGAACCTTGTAGGCCACGTGCTTGCTCTCGATGGCTCCAACGGTGTGGGGTAAGTTCCACTGCTGATACCACTGCTCTGCAACTTTCTTCCATCCTTCTTCAGTGGAGGGGCACTGAAGGAGCTCCTCCTTGTATTCTTCGATGATGGCCTGCACCACTTCTCTGACCACAAAGCTGATGGTGCTGGGTGGCACCCTCCAGCCATACTGCATGCTCCTGTAGGGGGTCCCTGAGTCCAGGTGGCGCAGAGTGAGTGCCACCCTGAGCCCAGGTTCCAGGCTGGGCGGGAAGTTGGTTTTTGTCTTGCTCAGCCTGGGTGTCAGGCGCTGCAGAAGTTCGTCAAACATGCCTGGAGGCATATTCATGAAGTTCTGGAACGCACGAGTGTCTTCGCTCCTGAGCTCCACCATCAGCTTGTTGTACAGTTGGTACTGTGCTATTCTGGCTAACCATCTTTGGACCCAGACTTTTTTTGGGTGCCTCCTTTTCTTGCCATAGTAGAATTCACAGAGACTGTTGATGGTTTCGCAATGATGTAGAAGGATGTTGGCTGCCAAAAGGATTTTGTCGCAATCCATGGTGGAGATGACTGGCTGCTGTGGAAGAACAAGAGGAAGAAGAAGAGGCAGATGAAGGCTGCAGAGTTCTGCACTGCTGGGCTGCTGGTCTGAAAGTGCGAAGCAGGTGAGTTGCTCCCCCTTTTTATAGGCAGTATATGTGTCCCTTTGCATCCTCTAGGCATCCTCTAGGCATCCTCTAGGCATCCTTAATATCCGAGATAGGTCCCCTCTGCGAACGTTTTTTCCGTTTTAAACGCTTTGTTTCCGTGCTGCATCCGTTGCGCGTCCGTTCTGCTTCCTCCCTGCATCTGGGTGGATGGTGTTGCGCGGATGCACAGCGGATGCCTAGCGGATATAGCAGATGCGTAACGGATGCGTAACGGATGCCTAGTGGATGCGTCGTGGATGCAGAACGGACGAATTGGATACATTTTCCGCGCAAAAGTTTTAAGCAGCTCAAAACTTTCTAAGCGGATGAAACGTCCATAAACGGATGCTGGACGGATAGAGAGGAAGCAAAACGGAGGCAGTGAGTACATCGCGTTTTAGAATGGATGGCAAGGTTTTTTTTCCGTTTTGCTTCCTCTTTGCATCCATTTTTGCAGTGTGACAGGGCCTTAACTATCTTTGTGCACAAAGTGGGATTACCACTCCTAATCTCCCACTTTCTAGCCTGTTGCCTAAACACAACACAAATCTAGCTTTTTAGATAAAAAAGAACTGTGCAGAATTTTTCAGTTTAAAGTGATTCAAATCAAATTGTCTGATGAATGGTTCGATATTTCAATGAATAAATTCAAATGCAATCCAATGGAGCCCATGTTAATTTTTGGCACATACCTTCATTATTCTGTTTTGGTGAACTAGGCATTTCTTTAAAATAGTGATCATGGGTAAAGATTACATTTTTTATTTATAATTACAATTCTAAAATAATGTATACTAGAACATTTGTAAGATGGGAATTACAGCCACTGAATACAGTTCCATTTACTGACAAAAATAGAATGTAGAAAAAGACAGATATGTACTGAGTGGATACTTAGCATTATAGATGAATTGATATGTACCTGAAGGTTGATCATCATCATCATCATCCATCCATTCATTCTTGGTGGAATTTATTGTGGGTTTTTTTGGGGGGGGAGGGGGTTAAAGTATAAAGTGGATTACAAAAGAAACAAACTACTGTTTATGAGCTTCACAATATCAAAATGGAATTACAAAGTATTATTATTAAAAAATAATACTTCACATTTTAGATACCATTGTTATTCATTTGGATTGGGTTGTTTGGTGTTTTATAATGTTTTTGGGTGATGTTTATACATTTTTATTGTTTGGAGATTTATTGTAACTTCAAAGAAAATCTATGGAAATAAAGTTAATTTGCTCCTGACATTGTGATTAAAAGTACTTATATTAGCTGTGTATTCAAATTGAAACACCTCTAGAATTTTATATTCCTCACTGTCTGGTACTTAAAGTAAAATAGTACTTAAATATTCAGATGGCGTGTAAGCATATGCAAGTAAAAAATGTGTAGTAATCTGCTAAAAACTCACCTTGAATTATTTTTAAAAATATGTATGTTCATTTATTTATTGTAGTAATTAAAATTAAGTGTAGAAAAATAGAATATAGGCTAAATGTATAATTTGTTTGTTTTGATTTCTTTTACTGCAAATACCCTCAATTACATATGAAATGGAGTAGATGGTAGCCCCTTATTACTATTGTGATTAATTTTAGTATTGTTCACGTGGAGAGAAGACTGAAGTGATCATACAACTATTAAACACTTGTCTTCCTTACAATAAGGATCTTACATCTATATATATTTTGCTCTTGAGAACAGAAATCTTATAAAGAAAAAAACAGGTAGTTGTTATAAAGACTGAGAGCAGTTGCATTTCTACATCATACAAAGAAATAAAGGAAAATATACTACTGAGATTACAAAATCCTAAGAAACCCCATAAAGAAACTTACCAGTTAAAGCCGCTGTCCCACTGCACTTACGGATGCAAAGAGGATGTAAAACATTAAAAAAAGCTTGCCATCCATTGGAAAAGGCTATGCATCCGTTGTGTACCCACTGCATACGTGTTTCATATGCACTATCCGTCGAGCATCTATCCACTGCAATTTCACCCACGCAAGAAGTTTTGAGCTGCACAAAACTTTGTGAACGGATGAACTTTCCGCGACATATACGGGCAACCAACATTCTATATCCGTTATCATCCGTTAAACGTCCGCTGTATCCTCTCTGCATCCTCTGGCCATCCCCTCAACTCACATCTGCTGCAGCTGAAAATGGAAAGAGGGAGGAAACGAAAGGTGCATGGAACATCTACACAGCGTTAGTAGCACAGAAATAGAAAGGATGTAAGCGTATGCATCTCGTATATAAAGGATTAAAACGGACAAAACGTTTGTATCTGGGATGTATCTCGTATATTTAGGATGTCTGGAGTATGTCTACAGTATGTAGAAGGACACCTAGCTGATTACCGATATTTCCTATAAAAAGGGGGAGAAAATCATCTGGATCTCAGTATGAGTCCAGCAGCCGTGGTGTACAGACCTCTTCACCCTTGGTCTTGGTCTTCCACATCATCAATTGTTCTGCACCATGGATCATGACACAGTCCATATGGTAGCTGCGCTCATTCATCACCAGAACCAAAACCTGTTCAGACTGTTTCACCTTTTATACAGAAGCAGAAGAAGGAGATGTCCAAGAGCTGTGTGGGTCTGAAGATGGATCATGAGAAGAATGGAGTTTGGATTGTGTGACCAGTTGATGGTGGAGCTGAGGAATGAAGACCCTTGTGCATTCCATCACTTCATGAGGATGCCACCAGCCATGTTTGACGAAGTTGTGGAGCGTCTGAGACCTAGGATGACCAAGCCGATCACCAACTTCTGTGCCAACCTGGACACTGGACTGAAGGTGGCACTGACTCTGCGCCACCTGGCCTCTGGAACCACATACAGAAACATGCAGTATGCCTGGAGGGTGCCACACAACAGCATCAGCTTTGTGGTCAGAGAAGTGGTGCAGGCCATCATCGAAGAATACGTGGAGAAGCTCCTCCAGTGCCCCACCACTGAAGAAGGCTGGAGGAAACTTGCAGAGGAGTGGTATCAGATGTGGAATTTCCCCACACCGTTGGAGCCATAGATGGGAAGCACATGGCCTGCAAATCTCCAGCCAACTCAGGGTCCACTTATTTCAACTACAAGGGCTTCTTCAGTATCATCCTCTTTGCCATGGTTGATGCTGACTACAAGTTCATCTACATCGATGCTTCAGGCAACGGATCAGATTCAGATGGCCAGGTATACAACACTACTGACCTCAAGGATGGGCTGGAACGCAACCTCATCATGGGTTTTCCAGATCCAGGCCCCCTACCCAATGACACACAAGATGTGCCCTACTTCATCATGGGTGATGATGCCTTCTCCCTCACAACCTACCTCATGAAGCCGTACAGTTCAAGATACCTCACCCGTGAAGAGAGGATCTTCAACTACAGGCTGTCCAGGGCAAGACAGCTGGTGGAGAATGCCTTTGGCATCCTGGCCAACAGGTTCCAGGTACTTCTCAGCACCATGCAGCATCACCCAGGGACTGTGAGGAGCATCGTGTAAGCTTGCTGCATCCTGCACAATCTCATGCGCACCCACTACCCAGTCTTGCAGAACAGACTTGTCGACCGTCAACAAGGTTATGGGGACATGGAGCCTGGTGAATGGAGGCAAGGATGAAACCTGATAGACACTGTGGATGTACAAGGCCCCAACAGAGCTTCACATGAAGGGAAGAAGCAGCGGAACCTACTGAGACACTGGTGCAACTCCCCAGCTGGAGCAGTGGAGTGGCAAGACAGGATGATAGATGATTAATGGATGCTTTCTTGAGCCTGTCGCATAACACTGATGAGATTGTGCCATGTATGTTGAGTGGTCCTACAATTACCAGGGCATTAATAAAGAGCTTTGTTTATTTTAAAATGTGTTGATCAATGAATAAAGTGTTATTTCATTAGGGATAGAAAGGAAAGTATTAATACAACAGGAGTAAAAGAGCTAGTCTGAACCGCCAAGAATAATTCTGTTGTTGAGTACTAATGATGATTTCTCATAAACATGTAATGAGCTTTGCTTAACACTTACATGTTCAGCAACTGTTCTAACTTACTCTGTCATATAATTGTGATCTGGACAGTCAGCTACAGGCTAATGATGTTACAGCATTTTGCAGTCAAAGGATCCCCATCTGGAACCTTCACTGTCAGCTTCCTCAAGCAAAGTCAAGAGGGTGGCAGTTGGTAGGAGGCCACAAATGATGACCCTTGATGTCATGTTTAACAATGCCAACCAGAACTCTGGAGCTGCTGTTGCTAAGTGATTTGGTCATATGATATAATGCTTTATGACTGCATGTCTTAGCAATGGAAATTCTGGTCCCAATGGCCATCATTAACCAAGGACTACCTTATATATTGGAATAGGATATGCCAACTCCTCTTGGCCTTTTGGGTAAGATCATCTGTATGTGTGAATAAACTGTACTAGGATTTAAATAGCTATCTTTAGGATTCATTCAAAGAGCTGAGGAGGAATATCTGTATTTCCAGCTCAGTAAGATTTACAATTGTTAAATCTCATTGTAATTTTACTTCCAGAGGAGGATATGCCCCCTTTTCAAAGGTTCCCTCTCCTCCCCATATTCCACTAAACAGGGAAGTTCACCCAGCAGTCTAGAATAGGAGCAAGAATTTGAATAAAGGAACGAATTCAACTGAGACCAGCTTGAAATTGTTTACAGGTTACAAATATAACTAAATGTATTTAGTAATGAAAACATACTTGACTTTTATTTATCAAGAACTTAAATATGTCATGATTCTTTCAGGGTGCATGTGGCTGCTCAAATGGTCAGAAACAGACTCCATGAGGGTGGTATGAGGGCCCAACATCAACAGGTGGGTGTTGTGCTTACAGCCCAACACCATGCAGGACGTTTGGCATTTGCCAGAGAACACCAAGATTGGCAAATTTGCCGCTGACGCACTGTGGTTTTCACATATGAAAGCAGGTTCACACTGAGCACATGCGACAGACGTGACAAGGTCTGGAGATGCCATGGAGAATGTTCTGCTTCCTGCAACATTCTCCAGCATGACCAGTTTGGCAGTGGGTCAGTAATGGTGTGGGGTAGCATTTCTTTAGGCAGCTGCACAGTCCTCCATGTGCTCACCAGAGGTAGCCTGACTGCCATTAGGTATAGAGATGAGATCCTCAGACTCCTTGTGAGACTATATGCTGATGCGGTTGGCCCTGGGCTCCTCCTAATACAAGACAATGCTATACCTCATGTGGCTGGAGTGTGTCAGCAGTTCCTGCAAGATGAAGGCATTGATGCTGTGGACTGGCCCGCCCATTTCCCAGACCTGAATCCAATTGAGCACATCTGGGACATCATGTCTTGCTCCATCCACCAATGCCACATTGCACGACAAACTGTTCAGGATTTGGGGGACGCTTTAGTCCAGGTGTAGGAGGAGATCCCTCAGAAGACCATTCACCACCTCATCAGGAGCATGCCCAGGCATTGTACGGAGGTCATAGAGGCATGTGGAGACCATACACACTACTGAGTCTCATTTTGACTTGTTTTAAGGACATTACATCAAAGTTGGATCAGCCTGTAGTGTTTTTTTCCACTTTAATTTTGAGTGTAACTCCACATCCAGACCTCCATGGATTGCTAAATTTGATTTCTATTGATAATTTTTGTGTGATTTTGTTGTCAGCACATTCAACTATGTAATGAACAAAGTATTTAAGAAGGATATTTCATTCATTCAGATCTAGAATGTCTTATTTTTGTGTTCCTTTTATTTTTTTGAGCAGTGTTTTTAAGGCCCAGTCCCACAGAGGATGTAAAACGTTAAAAAAAAGCTTGCCATCCATTGGGAAATGCTATGCATCCATTGTGAACTCACTGCATATATGTTTCATACGCTCTATCTGTTGAGCATCCGTCCAGTGCGATTTCATCCGTGCAAGAAGTTTTGAGCTGCACAAAATTTTGTGAACGGATGAACTTTCCACCGCGTACGATGTACATCCACGACATATACGGGCAACAAACGTTCTATGTCCGTTATCATCCATTAAACATCCACTGTATCCTCTCTGCATCCTCTGGCCATCCCCTCAACTCACATCCGCTGCAGCTGAAGATGGAAAGAGGGAAGAAACAAAAGGTACATGGAACGTCTACACAGCATTAGTAGCACGGAAATAGAAAGGATGTAAGAGTATATATCTCGTATATAAAGTATTCAAAATGGACAAAACATTTGTATCTGAGATGTATCTCGTATATTTAGGATGTCTGCAATATGTCTAGAGTATGTAGAAGGCCTCATAGCGGACAACTGATATTTCCTTTAAAAAGGGGGAGAAAATCATCTGGATCGCTGGGATGGTGGACCATACAGTCCCACTATGGTTGCACTGGAGGTTTATCTATCCCACAACTATCCTTATCTATTCCACAAGTATGCAAAGGCTTAACCATTTTTTCAAAGTTTTCACCAACACTTTATTAAGTAAACAAAATGAACCAAGTAAACTAAGTGTCTTAAGCAAAGATAATCTTTATTAACTTTCTTAGGTAAACTTTATGACTGTATTAAACAAGCAAAATGAACCAAGTAAAGTGTCTTAAGCAAAGATAAAGTGAACAAGTAAACAACTCAGTCTCTGACACTATTCTCAGTCACTCTGAGTCATGTCCATGGTCTCAGCTGTTAATGGGCAGGGACTGTGGAGGTGGCTGTGGCTTGAGTGCTGGTCTGAGGCGCCATTGGGGTGCTTGGTACAACAGGGAATGGTGTTTTCAGGAAGCTGTCCAAGAGCTGACTCAATCCCGTGAGGTTGAGAAGCCCCTCATCAAGGACCTGAGATGTGAGGTCCAAGACTGATGACAGATTGTCTGTTGACGGGCTTGGCTGTGGGGTGCAGGAAGGAGGAGTGTAGTGGGGCTGTCTGGTCTTCAGCTGGGTGAGGACTACAGTCTGTGGCATGCAATGAACCTGGGCCTGGACTGGGAAGGTCTGTTTTTGCTGTGGGAAGTTCTGGTAGTCGTAGCCTTGGTAGGTGAGGGGCTGTTGAAAGCCGTGGAATGGCTGTGACATCGCCTGGGGTGGAGGAGCAGACCTGGACTGGGTAGGAGTAGCTTCAGCTGGGCCTTTAGGGTTGTGCAGAAGTGCTGTTATCTTCTTCTTCATCACCTGGTACTGGGCCTTGGGCAGGTCCCTCAGGGTGTGGCTCACGTAGGTGATGAAGGTGTGGCAGCCCAAGGATCCTCTGTCCAAGTGGACCAGCTGAGAGAGAAGTTTTGTGCTAGTCTTCATTGTGTCCCTGATCTCCAACAGGACACTGTGGTTCTGCCCCTCCAGTCTGCCTCTCTGCCTGCATCCTCTGGAGCTGGGGTAGGGGTGGGGGTGGTTTGGCCTCTGGTGACTGCTGCTTCTTCCTCCATTTGTGACAGGGGATCCTCCAAGTCTGCCGGCATGGAGAGTGCAGCTCTTGGGGTGTCTCTGCCATGGGGCCCTCTGAAGACACCTGCCTGGACAGGGTAGCTGGCTCCTGACTGGAAGAGGACTGGCTGTCTATGGGCTGCCTGAGGGAGAGGGGTCTCAGAGGAGCTGATCCTCGGTGGCAGATCTCACCCTCCAGGAAACTGCACTTGGCCATGACGTACATCTCCCGGTCAGTGTGCCTGACAGTGGCCTGCCCAGATTTCTTGAGGTGTAGCTTGCCATACCAGGTGTGCATGGGCTTCCACCATCCTAGGAGTACTTCTGCAGTGTACCCCAGGCTCTCTGCCTTGTCTCTCCAAGCTGCCTGCTTCTTCTTGGTGTCGTGACACAGTCTGTGGCCCTTTCTCCAGAGGTACTCATTCTCCCTCAGCCATTCCAGCACCTCATCCTCATGCTCCTCAGAAACGGTGTACTGTTTCCTCTCTCCCTTCTCCTTCCCTTTCCTCTTCCTCCCTCTGGCAGGGGCTTCAGCAGGGCCTTCAGGGACTTGAGCAGCAGGGCCTTCAGGGGCTTGAGCAGGAGCAGCAGGGCTTTCAGGGCCTCCAGCAGCTGGACCTTCAGCGGCTTGAGCAGTAGGGCCTTCAGCAGCAGGGCTTTGAGGGCCTTGGGGCTGATCCACCACAGCAGCAGCAGCAGCAGGTTCAGAGTCAGTGCCAGGGGGTAGGATGCTGGTTCTGTCCTTCTTGCCAGGGCTGGAACGAGTAGGCACGGGCTTCCTCTTTTTCCCTGAATGATGAACGATGGTCTTCCTCCTAGATGTGTGTGGCAGCACGTCTTTCCCCTGAATGCTGACTGCATGCGTGCTGCATCCTTTTATGTCCACGGAGCTGATGCAATTCATACTCCCCGCATGCGCAGTGAACTCTTTGCATTCAATATACATCTGTGCGGCCTCCACTTTTTTTCCTCTAGGCGTCCGTGATGCTTCCACATCATCCGCTATGCATCCGCCCCTTCCACTATGCATCCACTTGGCAATTCTCCCCCGGAACCCCTTCAGAGGTGTCAGCCGCTTCCATCTGCTGTCATCCACTAAGCTTCCTATGAACATCCGCTTAACATCCCCGCTACATACTCCCCACGTCCATTCTTTTCTGTTCTTTTCAATTCTGTTTTTGCAAATTTTCACCACTTTTTGGAGCGGATGACAACGGATGGAGCTACCCCCAAAATTTTGCTCGTCCGCTGTGTCCTTTATGCATACATTTTGCATCCGTCGGCCAGTGGGACCTAGCCTTCAGACACTAGGCTGGAAACTAAGAGACTGTAAATTCTAATCCCTTCATTCTATTTTTTTTTGCACTTCAGAACAGAAATTTAAATTAATTGAAAAATTTCATTTCTGCATACTAGATAATGTTCATTCCATTTTTAATCAAAAGATTTAGAAGAATAAAAATTAGTTTACCTAATGTGAAAAGAAATATGTGAGGGATGGCACCATTCTTTTCCTGAACAACCTTCCACCACATGTCACCATGAGAAGGGCAGTCAGAGTAGGTCTTCTGAAAGCTATCTGAGAAATATCTCCAGTGTTGAGCATACTATTATATAGCAATAGTACTTAAACTTACTGTATATACCACTTTATAGTGCTTTACAGCTCTCTCTCTGCGGTTTACAGAGTCAGCATATAAGGACATAAATGGTTGAAGGTTTTTTTATGCTATAAGGAATGTTATGTATTTTTCAGTTAGTATTTTATATATGAGATCTGATACTAAGTAAATCAAAAGACATATACAGGTTATTATTCATTTTCAAGCATATGAGCCTCAGTGTGTTTTATCAGAGACACATAATAGCATATTTTTTCCTTCCCAATATATCACCAGATTTCAATGGAGGGTGTTTATGAATTGCCGCATCCAGAACTTCTAGTGTGAAGGAAATGGTTTATCTATTACAGAAAATTGTCATAAAATTCACAGTAATTTACACTTGAAATAAATAATTAACAGGTATAGCAACACTTCACCTTAGATTGTCTTTGTGAAACTGTGAAAACTATTTGAATTTGCAGTGAGTATGAAATGGATTAGAAGTTCAATTATGCCAACAGATCTGAAAATCCTTGCTGAGTAATATTTTCATTTAAAAAAAAAGAATCACTGAGATGCAGCATGACAAAAAAAGAGAAGATATGGAGTCGGGGTAGGCAACATTTAATGTGAGAGAATAAATTAGTAACACTTTCAGTATAATATTCATATAGATTTTGAGAAAAAAAAAGTAAATTAAGACATTCTCAGGCTCCTGGGGCACATTAAGTAATTGAAGGTCTGCAACACTATTAGAGTTTGATGCATCACTGAATATTTCTTCCAATTTCTATCACAAGGTTGCTAAAATCAGATTTAGACTGGGAGATTCATTTTAAATGGCAGTTAAAACAATTGAAGATGAAGATGATGATCATGATCATGATGATGAAGAAAAATTTTAGGGTGTGGGCCATCCAGGTTATCTTCAGATGTTTCTTGCAACAATAAAAATCTATTGTTGGCAATTACAAATCTCTGCTGTTTTGCACCTAATACTATTTTTTCCACTCTCTCCCACTTTATAATCTAACTTGATTTTATAAAGAAAAAAGAAAACATTCTCAAGATACTCAAACATGATTTTTTTTTTTACAAAAGTTTAAAATTTCAGCTTCAACTAATGGACAGGTAAAAGCTAATCTATCTTCTGCTATTGATAATGTCTAGTGGCATCATCCCCACCTAATATGATATGTAAGAAAATAATAACAACAATTATGATCTAAACCATCTGATCACAGGGATAACAACATGAATAAATGGGGAAATTTTTGTATCAATAAACCCTGAAGCCCAATTATAATTCACAGTGCTTTTAATGATATATGGCTATCGATTTCTCCCATCCATGCTGGTTGCTTTAAACTAATCAGCAGGAATGTCCTTGTAACATGCAAATTGTGAGTCTCCTACCGTCAATATCCCATCCTGACATCTGTTCTGTTCAATAGATAGCTCCTTCAGTCAAGATTTTCCACATTACTAATCTGGCACTTTAATCCAAAACAGTATAAAGTTAAACTACTTAAAGGCCCTGTCACATTGGCTGACGGATGCAAAACGTTTGTAAAAAGGACACAGTGGATGAGAAAAATGTTCCATCCATTGTTATCTGCTCTCAAAAGGGGCAAAAATTTGCATAACTAGAGTGGATAACACGGAAAGGAACGGACGGGGGCAGGACGCAGGGTGGATGGAAAACGGATGCTCCACGGAAGCCTAGCGGATGGGAGCAGATGGCACGTCCACAAGGCTTCCTGGGGGCCGCAGCAAAGCGGATGTGGAACGGATACAGCGGATGCAGAGCGGATGCAGAGCGGATGAAGCGGATGCACAGCAGAAGCCTAGTGGAAGCCTAACGGATGCCTAGCGTTCACTGCGCATGCGGGGAGAATGCATTGCGTCAGCCCCGCGGATATAAAGGGAGGCAGCTCCCAAGCAGGTCACCATTCAGAGGAAAGACCTCCTTCCAGACATATCGACTGCCTGCCAGCCTGCCTGCCAGCCTCCCTGCCAGCATTGCTGTCTGCCTGCCTTCCAGCCTTGCTGCCAGCCTGCCTGCCAGCCTCCCTGCCAGCCTTGGTGCCTGCCTGCCTGCCTGCCTGCCTGCCAGCCTGCCTGCCTGCCAGCCTGCTTGCCAGCCTGCCTGACAGCCTTGGTACATGCCTGCCTGCCAGCCTTCCTTCCAGCCTGCCTGCCAGCCTCCCTGCCAGCCTTGGTGCCTGCCTGCCTGCCTGCCTGCCAGCCTGCCTGCCAGCCTGCTTGCCAACCTGCCTGCCAGCCTTGGTACATGCCTGCCTGCCAGCCTTCCTTCCAGCCTTCCTGCCGGCCTTGCTGCCTGCCTTCCTGCCAGCCTTCCTGCCAGCCTCCCTGCCTCCCTGCCTGCCTGCCTACCAGCCTTGCTGCCAGCCAGCAACCCCACAACCATGGGGAAGAAGGGGAAGCCTCAGGCATCTGCTGCCAGCCCTGGCAAGAGGGACAGGGCCACCCTCCCACCCCCTGGCCCTCACTCTGCTTCTGCTGGGGCTTCTGTAGCACGGGCTTGCTTTTCGGGGGCTGGGGCTTCTGCTGCTTCTGCTTCTGGAGGAAGCTTATGGCAGTGGTGCTTCTGCTGGTGCTTACTCTGCTGATGCTGCTTCTGGCGGTGGTGCTTTTGCTGGTGCTTACTCTGTTGAAGCTGCTTCTGGCGGTGGTGCTTCTGCTGATGCTGCTTCTGGAGGAGATGATGATGATGCTTCTGTCGGTGCTTCTGCTGGTGCTTACTCTGCTGTAGCTGCTCCTCATCCTGCTGCTCCTACTGGTCTTGCTGGTCCTGCTCGTCCTGCTCGTGCTCCTGGTCTTGCTCATCCTGCTGGTACTGCTCATGCTCCTGGTCTTGCTCATCTTGCTTGTCCTGCTCGTGCTTCTGGTCCTGCTCGTGCCCCTGGTCCTGCTGGTGCTCCTGGTCCTGCTGGTGCTGCTGGTGCTTACTCTGCTGCTGCTGATCCTGATCCTGCTGGTGCTTCTACTTCTCCTGCTGCTGCTGCTGATGATGATGATCCTGCTGGTGCTGCTGCTGCTGATGATGATGATGATGATCCTGCTGGTGCTGGTGCTGCTGGTGGTGTGGAAGAGCAGCCCCTACAACCTGGAAGCCCCTCTGATGAGGGCCCATGTGGTCCTGCCAAGGGGAGGAAGAGGCATATGCGAGAACGGAAGAGGAGGCAATACTCCATCAAGGAGGAAAATGAGGATGAGGTGCTGGAGTGGCTGAGGGAGAATGACTATCTATGGCGGAAGGGACACAGGTTCTACAGGGACACCAAAAGGAAGCAGGCTGCTTGGAGAGAGAAGGTGGAGAGTCTGGGCAACACTTCGGAGGTTCTCCTCAGCTGGTGGAAGCACATGTATACCTGGTACGGGAAAACACCTGGCACCTCAAGAAATTTGGCCAGGCCACGGTCAAGCTGAAGGACAGAGAGACCTACGTCATGGCCAAGTGCAGCTTCCTAGAGGGTGAGGTCTGCCACCAAGGAGCAGCCCCTCTCAGAACACTATCTCTCAGGCAGCCTGCTGAGAGCCAGTCCTCTTCCAGCCGAGAGTCAGCTCTGTCTCCAGGCAGGTGTCTGTGGAGCGTGCCATGAGGGAGAACCCGTGGACAGCTGTTGTAACCATGGCGGAGCATGTGGAAGACTTCCTGGCACAGTGGGAGAAAGGAGACAGCACTTCCACCACAGTCCTACCCGCATCCACCCCCAGCTCCACCTCCACAGAAAGGCAGAGAGCCAGACAGGAGGGGCAGAGCCACACTGTCCTGCTGGAGATAAGAGACACCATCAGGAGCAGCATAGATATCCTCTCTCAGCTGGTCCACACCGACTCCTCATCCTCCAATCACAAGCCCTTCCTCACCTATGTGAACCAGACCCTCACGGACATGGCGGAACCCCAGTAACAGGTGGTGAAGAACAGGATCACCGATTTGATTCACAACCCTCCAGATCCAGATGAACCTGCTCCCACCCAGTCCAGATCTGCTCCTCCACCCCAGGTGATGTCCCTCCCATTCCAAGGCTTTCCACAGGCCCTCACCTACCAGGGCTACGGATACCAGGAGGTCCAGCAGCACAGGCAGCAGCCCTGCCCAGTCCAAGCACAGACTCATTGGACACCACCGTTGCCACTGGTTCCACTGATGCCACTGACGCCACCCACGCCACTGATGCCAATGATGCCACCCACGTCACCGATGCCACCCACACCAGTCCTCACACAGCTGCAGACCAGACAGCCCCACGACACTGCTCCTTCCTCCACCCCACAGCCAAGCCCGGCCTCAGAACATCTGTCGTTGGTACTGGGGCTGACTCCCCATGGCATGGAGGAAAGAGCTCTCAACATCACGGGGCTGAGCAGTTGTCTGAGAGCTTCCTCAACACACCGTCCCCTGTTGTCCTCTCGGGGCCAGGCATCCCAGTGGCGCTTCAGACCAGCACTCCAGCAGCAGCCACCTCCACAGCACCTGGAACCTTCACCCCTGAGACTGGGCACACCTCTGAGTGACAGAGAAGAGTGCCAGAGACTGGGTGGCTACCTGTAGACTTTATTTGGACACTTGACTTGAGTCATTTTTCTTTTACAGCTTGTTATTAATAAAGATTATTTTTGCTGCACACACTTGCTTCATTTATTTTAGTCAATAAAATCTTGGTGGAAACTTTTAGAAATGGTTTAAGCCTGTGCATGCTTGTGGGATGGGTAAGGATAGCAGTAGGATGGGCAGGGATACCTTTGGGATGGGTTGAGATATCTGTGTGATGGGTTAAGATAGCTGTGAGATGGGCAGGGATACCTTTGGGATGGGTTAGGATAGCTGTGGGATGGGTTGAGATAGCTGTGGGGATAGATAAACCTCCAGTGCAAGCATAGTTGGACTGTATGGTCCACCCTCCCAGGTGCCACACCTATGGCCCTTCATTATCAATACTAATGTAGTCATTGATCCACACATGTCAACATAAACACAACTCTTTATTAAATGCCCTGTTCATTGTAGGCCCACCCAATATACATGGCCCAATCTCATCAGTGTGATGAGACAGGCTGAAGGAAGCATCCATTAAGCATCTATCATCCTGTCTTGCTACTCCACTGCTCCAGATGGGGAGTTGCACCAATGTTTCAGGAGGTTGCGCTGCTTCTTCCCTTCATGTGAGGCTCTGTTGGGGCCTTGCACATCCACAGTGTCTATCAGGTTTTGTCCTTGCCTCCATTCCCCAGCCTCCATGTCCCCATTGACTTGTTGGAGGTCCACGAGCCTTTTCTGCAAGACTGGGTAGCGGGTGCGCATGAGATTGTGCAGGATGCAGCAAGCTTGCACGATCCTTTTCATGGTCTGTGGGCGATGCTGCATGGTGGTGAGAAGTACCTGGAATCAGTTGGCCAGGATGCCAAAGGCGTTCTCCATCACCCGCCTTGCCCTGGACAGCCTCTAGTTGAAGATCCTCTCTTCATGGGTGAGGCATCTGGAAGTGTAGGGCTTCATGAGGTAGGTTCTGAGGGAGAAGGCGTCATCCCCCATGATGAAGTAAGGCACATGTTGCGTGTCGTTGGGCAGGGGGTCTGGACCTGGGAATCCCGTGATGAGGTTGCGTTCCAGCCCCTCCTTGAGGTGACTGGCATTGTATACCTCGGCATCTGAAGCTGACCCGTTGCCTGAAGCATCGATGTACATGAACTTGTAGTCAGCATCGACCATGGTGAAGAGGACAATGCTGAAGAAGCCCTTGTCGTTGAAATAAGTGGACCCCGACTTGGCTGGAGCTTTGCAGGCCATGTGCTTGCCATCTATGGCTCCAACGGTGTGTGGGAAGTTCCACCTCTGATACCACTGCTCTGCAACTTTCTTCCATCCTTCTTCAGTGGAGGGGTACTGGGGGAGCTCCTCCAGGTATTCTTCGATGATGGCCTGCACCACTTCTCTGACCACAATGCTGATGGTGTTGTGTGGCACCATCCAGCCATACTGCATGCTCCTGTACGTGGTCCCGGAGGCCAGGTGGTGGAGAGTCAATGCCACCTTGAGCCCAGGGTCCAGGCTGGGCTGGAAGTTCGTGCTCTCCTTGGTCATCCTGGGGGTCAGCTGCTGCAAACTTCATCAAACATGGCTGCAGGTATCCTCATGAAGTTCTGGAATGCACGAGGGTCTTCGTTCTTGAGCTCCACAATCAGCTTGTTGTACCGTCCGTACTCTGCTCTTCTCCTGATCCATCTTCAGACACAGACGCTTCTTGGCCGCCCCCTTTTCTTCCCATAGTAGAGTTGAAAGAGCCTGTAGATGGCTTCGCACTGTTGCAGAATGATGGTGGCTATGAAAAGGACTCTATTACGATCCATGGTGGACATAACTGGATGCTGTGGAAGAGGAGGACCAAGAGCAAGGCTGCAGAGGTCTGCACAGCAGGGCTGGTTGTCTGAAAGTGAGATCCAGGTGAGTTGTTCCCCCTTTTTATAGGCAATATAGGATTTGCCCTATGTGTCCTTTTGCATCCTCGAGGCATCCTCTAGGCATCCTTAATATCCGAGATAGGTCCACTCTGCGAACGTTTTTTTCCATTTAAAATGCTTTCTTTGCGAGGTGCATCCGCTTTCATCCTTTCTCCGTCCATGCTACTTATGCTGCGCGTCCATTCCGCGTCCGTTCCACTTCCTCCCTGTGTCCGCTTTCCAATGGAGTGGATTTGAGTTGTGCGGATGCGCAGCGGATGCCTAGCAGTTATAGCGGATGTGTAACGGATGATGACAGATGTAGAACGGATGTTCCCCGTATGCGTTGCGGATGCAGAACGGATGCGTTGGATACATTTTCCGCTCAGAAAGTTTTGAGCAGCTCAAAACTTTTTGAGAGGATGGAACCTCAGTCGACGGATGCTGGACGGATAGAGAGGAAGAAAAACGGACACAGTTAGTACAAAACTGAAGCATCGCGTTAACCAACGGATGGCAAGTGTTTTTCTCCGTTTTACATCCTCTTTCCATCCATTGGTGCAGTGTGACATGGGCTTAATATGTTGAAGCAGAAGGATTAAACACCTGTTCTTTAAAAGTGATATCTAAAAGCATTCCAAGATTCCCCTGGATGGCATCTACATGGCAAGTTTAAAGATCTTCTCAAACCAGGGCTGGGTTATTTATGGCACTGCCCATCTCATATTCTTTCTGTCCCCATCCCACCCCACCCCAAGATACTGCAAAGTCAGCATGTTTCATTCTGCCATCATCAAGCTTCTGTATTGTGTTTGTCTGTGAGTCAGACTTTCATAGTTGTTTCAGTTTTAAATTTGGGGCTAAATTTAATAATTTAATGGTGACGTGGGAAAATACCTGAACAAAGTTAAATACCATACATGTTAGTAATTGTGAAAACTTAAGAAAACAAATATTTATATATATATATATGTGGATCTTTGGTTATTCGGGTTTTCTCCCACGTAGAATTGGAAGTATCTAGGCAACGTTTCGATGAAGTCTCATTCATCATCTTCAGGCTTGTTTCTTCAGCTCTGTGCTTCTCAGAGTAATGTGAGCTTGCAGCTGCTTCTTCCTTTTAACTGCTAGTGGGGGTGTGACTTGATTGGGTGGGGGTTTGGCTGTGTTCTGATTGGTAGGGGGGTTGGCTGTGTTCTGATTGGCTGGGGGTGTGTTCTGCTTAGGTGGGGGCTTGGTTGTGCTCAGGTTAGTCTTAGTTACTGGGGGATTTGAGCTGGTGAGCTGTGATCTTGTTGTTTGGCTTCGTGTTCGTGGTCGTGCCACATCTTCATGGTGGGTGTCAGTTTGCTTCTTGTATGGGTCAGAGGGGTTTGAAGCGGGTAGTGGTGCAGCTGCAGTATGGTTTCTGGTTCGTGGTCGTGTCTCCTCTTCTGTGTGGGTGTGAGTCTTTTTTCTGTGTGGAAGTGTGGTGGTAGCATCTTGTGTGGCACTTGCGGGTGTGGGTCTGGTGTCATTCTTCATGTTAGTTACTCGTTTATTAATGAGGGCAGGTTTCCAAATGGTTGGTAGGCGGGAGGTATCATCTCGTCTATTCATGCTGTGTGGGCGTTTCTCTATCTCTATGGCTTCTCTGATTATTCTGTTGTTGAAGTGTTCGGTTTTGGCGATAGTTCTGGTATTTTTAAAGTCAATTTCATGTCCTGTGGCTTTGAGGTGTTGGACCAGGGAAGAGGTCAGTTCTTCTTTTTTGATTGAGTTTTTGTGTTCTTCAATGCGTGCACTAATTCTTCTGTTAGTTTGTCCTATGTATGTGGTGGGGCAGGCAGTGCAAGGGATTTCGTATACTCCTTGGTTTTCTAACTCGATTTTGTCTTTAGGGTTTCTTAGGATGGTGGATATTTTTCTGTTTGTGCAGAATGCTGTTTTAATGTTGTGTTTTTGGAGGATCTTGCTGATTTTGTCTGTAGTGCCTTTTATATATGGGAGGAGGGCTTTGCCATTCTCTTGTTCTCTGTCTTGGCTTTTGGTTGGGGTTTCTTTTTGGATTAGGTGGGTAATCTTCTTTTTTGGAAATCCATTGGTTGTAAGTACATTAGTGAGGGTGTGTAGTTCGGTTTTTAAGTGTTGTTCATCGGCTAAGCATTTTGTTCTGGAGATGAGTGTCTTGGCTACGGAATTGATCTGTGCTGGGTGGTGGTGTGAGAGTGCATGTAGATAGCGGTTTGTATGTGTTTTCTTCTGGTAGATGGTGTGTCCTAGGGAGCCATTGGATTTTTTGTATACTAAGACATCTAGGAAGGGAAGTTGATTGTTGGCTTCTGTTTCCATGGTGAATTGTATTTTGGG
>BLBF01000052.1:22081484-22108897 GCA_015471245.1 Laticauda colubrina
TCCTTCGGGTATTATCCCACGTCATTGTAGTTCTGTTAAAGTTGTTTAACTTTAACAGAACTACAATGACGTGGGATAATACCCGAAGGAAGCTAAACAGCACACATGTAAGTACCCGCGAAAGCCTAAGAAAACAAATATATATATATATGTGTGTGTGTGTGTGTGTGTGTGTTTAAGTTTTCACGGGTACTTACATGAATGCAGTTCAGCTTTCTTCGGGTATTATCCCACGTCATTATAATGCTTTTAAAGTTGTAGCAACGTTTCAGCAGAATCTCATCTGAGTTTGTATGTGGGTCAGGCTCTCACAGCCATTGGTTTTAAATTTGAGGCTAGCCTATTGTTGTGCCAGGATGTTTTTTTTGAACATCCTGATTGGTTGGGAGTCTTGGTCTGTGTTTATTGGACTTGGAGTTTGTTTGATTGGTGTTTCTGGTTTCTTTTGTCTGTTTTGTGGCTTTGATTGGCTGGCAACACTCTGTTCCTGTGTTGGAGGCTTTCAGTGCATCTTGACTTCACGTGAAAGGACGGCTATTATCTATTAGGAAGCTAGGTTTCATCTGGATGCCTGGTTGGGGTGTGTTTGAGCTGGAAGTATCAGAGGGAGTCTGTTTGTGCCCAGGTATTTGCCTGGCTTGTGGTGTGGAGATCTTTCTATTTGAGAGTGCAGGCTTCCAAATGATTGATAGTCTGGTGGAATCATCTCTTCTATTCATGCTTTCAGGTCTTTTTTCAATCTCTATGGCTTCTCTGATGATTCTGTGACTGGGGTTTTCTATACTGGCTAGGGTTTTAGAGCCTTTGAAGTTGATGTTGTGACCTGTGGTTTTCATGTGTTGGACTAGTGAGGAGGTGTGTTCCAGCTTTTTTACTGCATTTTTGTGTTCATCTAGGCATGTACTTATTCTTCTATTGGTCTGTCCAATGTATGTGGCCGGGCATGATGTACAGGGAATTTCGTATATGCCTTGGTTTTCCAGGTCAATTTTGTCTTTGGGGTTCCTCAGGATGGCTGCTATTTTTTTGTCTGTTTTGAAGGCAGTCTTGATGTGATTCCTGTGTAGTATCTTACTGATTTTATCTGTAGTACCTCTTATGTAGGGCAGGACAGCTGTTCCATAGGTCTGTTGATCTTCTAGGTCTCTGTTATATCTTGGTGTGTTTTTGTGGATCAAGCTGGTGATTTTGTTTTTGTGGAAACCATTGGCTGTCAATACGTTAGTCAGGGTGCATAGTTCAGTCTTTATATGTGTCTTGTCTGCCAGGCGTTTGGTTCTGGTGATTAGTGTTTCGGCCACGGAATTTATCTGTGCTGGGTGATGGTGGGATTGGGTGTTGAGGTAGCGGTTGGTGTGTGTTTTCTTCTGGTATACGGTGTGTCCTAGTGTGCCATCTGTTCTTTTGTAGATTAGTACATCTAGGAATGGTAGTTGTTTGTTTATTTCCGTTTCCATGTTGAACTTGATTTTGGGGTGTGTGCTGTTTAGGTGTGTTGGGAAATTGTTTAGGTTTTCTTTTCCACGGGGCCAAATCACAAATGTATCATCGATGTATCTTAGCCACAGTTTGGGTTTGTGGGTGGCATTAGCCAGGGCTCTGGATTTGAATTCTTCCATGAACAGGTTTGCAATGGCGGGTGACGGTGGTGATCCCATAGGGGCTCCTTCCATTTGCTTGTATCTTTTTCCTTTGTATATGAAATATGTGTTGGTTAGGCAGTGTTCTGTAAGTTCCATGAGGTGTTTAGTTGGTTGGTATTTATTTTTGATGATTTCAAGAGTTTCTTTTATCGGGATTTGAGTGAATAGTGAAACCACATCAAAACTTACAAGCAGATCTTCTTGTTCCATATGTAGATTTTTGATCATTTTTAAGAAGTGGTATGAGTTTTGTACATATGAAGCTGCGGTTTCAGCATGGGGTTGTAGTTGTTTTGCTTAGTGTTTAGCTAGGTTTTGTAATGGTGCTCCTATGGAGCTGACTATGGGTCTGAGAGGTATGCCTTCTTTGTGTATTTTTGGGAGGCCGTATAATTTGGGGCATCTAGAAGATTTTTCTCTTGGGATGATCGTCTGTTGGATTCCTTTGCTTATGTGGCTGGTTGTAATTTTCTTCTTCGTTAATTTTTCTAGATATGTGGTTGGGGCTGTGTCTATAGGTTTGTATGTGGAGTCTTGGAGTAGGTCTGTCAATTTTGTTTCGTAGTCTTTTCTATCCATTACTACTGTGGCATTCCCTTTGTCTGCTGGGAGTATTATTATGCTGTTATCATTTTTCAGGGTTTGTAGCGCTCTGAATTCATCTTTTTGCAAGTTGCTTTTTGGTTGCATTGCTTGTGCATAAGATATTTGTAAACTGGTGTCTTATTCTGTCAGCTTCATCTGTATTTAATTTGGTTAGGCTGGATTCTACTGCACATATGATGGATTCTGTGGGGATTTTTATGGGTGCTATAGCATAATTGAATCCTTTGGTTAAGACATCTGTTTCTGTTTTGGTGAGTTCTCTGTTGGAAACGTTATATACTAATTGTTTGAGGTGTTGTTGTGAGTTGTTGGGGGTTTTCTTGTCATGTTCTAATTTCTTTAGTTTCTTTAAAAGTTTTTCATTTTTGTAAGTGGTTTCAGTTTCAGCTCTCCAAGTTGTAAGTTGTTTTATCTTATCCCAAAGTAAAGGGTGGATTTTGCTGCTCAATTCCAGGTGTAGTGCTAGCAAATCTTTGTTTAACTGATCCAATTGGAATCTCTTACTGTGAACTTCGTTCCTGAGTAGAGCCATTTCTGTTCTTTTCAGGATACGTTTAGTAGCTGCTGTGCTGTGATGAAATGTTACTTTGAAGCAGGTTGGTGTTGCATTGTTGTCTCTGCAGCTGCGTAGGAATTTCAGGTCACATAATATTCCTGCTCTTTTAACTTCCAGCTTCTCATAGCTTTTGATCTGGCTATTTATTTCCTCCCCGTGGAGGTCTGATATTTGTTTGTTTAAGTTTTCATGGGTACTTACATGCATGCAGTTCAGCTTCCTTTGAGTATTATTCCACCTCATTGTAATGCTTTTAAAGTTGTAGCAACGTTTCAGCAGAATCTCATTTGCCAACATTAAAAAAATAGCAGCCATCCTTAAAAACCCCAAAGACAAAATTGTCCTCGAAATCCAAGGCATATATGAAGTTCCCTGTGCATCATGCCCGGCCATATACATTGGACAGACCAATAGAAGAATAAGTACCTGCCTGGATGAACACAAAAATGCAGTAAAAAAGCTGGAACACACCTCCTCACTAGTCCAACACATGAAAACCACAGGTCACAACATCAACTTCAATGGCACTAAAACCCTAGCCACTATAGAAAACCCCAACCACAGAATCATCAGAGAAGCCATAGAGATTGAAAAAAGACCTGAAAGCATGAATAGAAGAGATGATTCCACCAGACTATCTATCATTTGGAAGCCTGCACTCTCAAATAGAAAGATCTCCACACTAAAAGCCAGGCAAACACCTGGGCACAAACAGACTCCCTCTGATACCTCCAGCTCAAACACACCCCAACCAGGCACCCAGATGAAACCTAGCTTCCTAATAGATAATAAGCGTCCTTTTACGTGAAGCCAAGCTGCACTGAAAGCCTCCAACACAGGAACAGAGTGTTGCCAGCCAATCATAGCCACAAAACAGACAGAAGAAACCAGAAACACCAATCAAACAAACTCCAAGTCCAATAAACACAGACCAAGACTCCCAACCAATCAGGATGTTCAAAAAAAACATCCTGGCACAACAATAGGCTAGCCTCAAATTTAAAACCAACAGCTGTGAGAGCCTGACTCACATACAAACTCTTTACAGAAGCCTGATGATGGCAGATGAGATTCTGCTGAAACATTGCTACAACTTTAAAAGCAGGTATTTGTTTGTGGATCTTTGGTTATTCGGGTTTTCTCCCGTGTAAAATTCTATATCTCGGCAACGTTTCAATGAAGTCTCATTCATCATCTTCAGGCTTATTTCTTCGTCTCTGTCCTTCTCAGAGTAATGTAAGCTTACAGCTGCTTCTTCCTTTTAACTGCTAGTGGGGGTGTGACTTGATTGGGTGGGGGCTTGGCTGTGTTCTGATTGGGTGGGGGGGTGTTTTTTCATTGGTTGGGGATTTGGCTATGTTCTGATTGGTAGGGGGGTTGGCTGTGTTCTGATTAGCTGGGGGTGTGTTCTGTTCAGGTGAGTTTCAGGTGGGGTTGTGCTCAGGTTAGTCTTAGGTGCTGGGGGATTTGAGCTGGTGATCTGTGATCCTGTTGTTTGGCTTCTCAATTGTGGTCGTGCCACATCTTCATGCTGGGTGTCAGTTCGCTTCTTGTATGGGTCAGAGGGGTTTGAAGCAGATAGTGGTGCAGCTGCAATATGGCTTCTGGTCCATGGTCGTGTCTCATCTTCTGTGTGGGTGTGAGTCTTTTTTCCATGTGGAAGTGTGGTGGCAGCATCTTGTGTGGCACTCGTGGGTGTGGGTCTGGTGTCATTCTTCATGTTAGATACTCGTTTCTTAATGAGGGCGGGTTTCCAAATGTCTGGTAGGTGGGAGGTATCATCTTGTTTATTCATGCTTTGTGGGAATTTTTCTTTCTCTATATATATATTAACCTAGATTATAAGGTGGGAGGGAGAAGAAGAGGAAGTAGTGCTAGGTACAAAACAGTAGAGTTTTGTTATTGTCAGTGGTAGATTTGTTCTGTTGCAACAAACACCTCAAGAGAACTATAGCGATAAGCATGAAGCTAAACCTGGATGGCTCATACTATATAAATTTTCATTATGATGTTGATCATCATGTTTAATTGTTTTAACTGCATTTTAAAACCAACCTCCTAGTTTAAAATATAATTTTACCTATATGTACTTTCTGATAGAAACAGGACATATTCAATGATGTATCAAACTTACCCAGGAAATATAATTTCTCTGTCACAGCAACTTCCCCATTAAACATACCTCCTAAAATTTGATAGCTCCCACAATGCTGGCCTTCTAAAGGGTCTTGAAAACTTGGCTCTTCCCCTGGGCATTGTACGGATAATAGATGAGCCCATTGTAATGTTTGATATTATGATTGCAGATAGCCTCAATTGTATTACATTCTTTGTTGTTTTTATTTGTTCTCAGTTTTCTTTTTTTTCTGCACTAATACTAAGTATATCACCCACAATTGACAAGATAGGTGGCCATAAAATTATTGATTAAATGAACAAAACAAGTTGGCTCTTCCTGGCTATTCTTACCAGGCCTATAAAATACAGTGGGGCTTCCAATGAATCATGACACTGAACACCATTCACAGAGCAACATTTAATTTAGCTAAATGATTATACTCACAATTTAAAACTATTTCCAATGCAAGGATCTGAAATGTGGGACTGTAGGTCTCTCTAATTTTCTGTTCATATTTTTATAGTTAACATTTTTAACATTATAACATTCAGGTTTTACTGATTTTCATCATATAAGCAGATTCAAACCACATCTTCTTACATGAATTATATTACTGCTGTTACACTTAAAAAATAATTCAATTCTGTTTTCTGCCCTGCTTGAAATTAATGAAAACTTATAATGTCCTAAAGCCCCTGTCCCACTGCACTAACGGATGCAAAGAGGATGTAAAATGTTAAAAAAAGCTTGCCATCCATTGGAAAACGCTATGCATCCATTGTGTCCTCATTGCATATGTGTTTCATAGGCTCTATCCGTCAAGCATCCGTCCACTGTTATTTCATCTGCGCAAGACGTTTTGAGCTGCACAAAACTTTGTGAACGGATAAACTTTCTGCCGTGTACGATGTAAATCTGTGACATCCGAGCAACAAACGTTCTATGTCCGTTTATCATCTGTTAAACATCCGCTGTATCTTCTCTGCATCCTCTGGGCATCTTCGCAACTCACATCCGCTGCAGCTGAAAACGGAAAGAGGGAGGAAAGAAAAGGTACATGGAACGTCTACACAGCGTTAGTAGCATGGAAATAGAAAGGATGCGCAGTGAACGGTTTGCATCCGATATACATCCGCTAGGCTTCCTATGAACATCCATTTAACATCCCCGCTACATACTACCCATGTCCGTTCTTTTCTGTTCTTTTCCATTCTGTTTATGCAAATTTTCACCACTTTTTGGAGTGGATGACAATGGATGGAGCCACCCCCAAAATTTTGCTCATCCGCTGTGTCCTTTATGCATACGTTTTGCCTCCGTCAGCCAGTGGGACCGAGCCTTAAACCCAGGTTTCTGAAATAGGTTACAATACTGCCCCATCTCTTTGTCTTTTTTATTCAAACCACAATTACAGTTTTCATGTACTAATATAATTTTTCTAGTTCTATAAATTGAAAAGATTATCACACTTGAACACATTTGTTATATTTTCATTGAAGAGCCAGTGCTGAAATATAATTCTTTTATTATAATTATCCATTTATTATCATTAATATTCTGTGATCAATATATCTCAAAAACATTCTAATAATTCTTGACACAAATATGGATGCTCATTCTCAAGTTAATCCATTAAAATATATAACTTTGAAATTGCACTAGAATATGATCTAGTTGTACCAGAATGTGTTACTGTGATGCTTCTATAATAAACTATTATGCTGGAGGTTTAGTAGAGTACTGGCAGCATTAGCATGGAACTGGAGGTCCTTAACTTCAAAATATGGCTAAATCAGCCAAATATTTCCTGTAGAGTTCTGAAGAAGAAAACATCTGTTATCCCTACAGAACATCTGGCCCAGAGAATATATATAAGACTTCCCTGAAACTTTGAAAATTCTGACATTTTTATCATAGTTCTCCTTTTAATACAGGTAAATTAAAAACAAGATTTCTTGAAAAGTCTCAATTCTTAAATGAATGAGAGTGGAGGTTGGGGTTGTTTAGCAAGCTTCTAATTCCATTGAACTTGGTAGTTTTTGGTTGGTAGTTTTTCTACCAACCTATGTACTACATATCTACTGACGTACTATCATCTGGTCTTGTGTCTTTATTCTTGAGTTCTCAACTCTTTAAATTTTGGATGCTTCAACTTTTATTTTATTTCACTGCTTTGAATAATAGCTGGATTTAGAGTTCTTCAATTCATCTTATTTAATTTCATGATTACATTCTGACTTGAGGGTGCTAATTACCCTGGAGTGTTCTAGACTGTTGACAGTTGGTTCTTATCTTATCTGTGTTTCCCTGAAAATAAGACCCAGTCTTATATGTTTGCCACCTAAAAAGCACCAGGTCTTATTTTCTGGGGATGTCTTCCACTGACTCACCTGGCAGTGGCAACACCGACAGCCCCACCCAGCAGAAGCAAACTACTGGCCCACTTCTTCTACGGCTGCTTGCCTCTGCTCGTGCACGTCACCCCCAGACTCCCTTTTGCTATCAGAGGCCTTCAGGAAAGGCCTCTGAAGCTAATAAAAATGCTCTGGATCAATCCTTATTCTAGGGAGTTCAAACTCTCTACCAGGAATTAAAGTCACATGTGTTTTCAGTTTAGATTACTATGTACAATGCATTAACTTAATAAACTATCTGAGTCCTGATGCTCTGCAGTATTGCAGATGTTGTATTTTTCCTCTCTATGTTATCTTCATTGCACTTAAGTATAGGGCATGAGTGGTTCAGAAAGCAATTCGTCAGTTCTATTCCAAACAAGTACAAGAGATTATTTGCAGTTGTAACCTAATTAAGAATGTGTTCATTCGATGCTTATTTCATATGTTGCCCTTTTCTCTATTCTGCCTGAAGTTGCACTGTGGCAACAGATGTAGCAATTGTTCATTCAGAAATACTCCCCTGACAGTATTCTATCTACTAGAAAGTCACTGATGTCCTACTCAGACTTGCAAATGAAGAACATTTTCCAGGCAACTGTAAGGAATGACAAATACAATTGTTAAGAATATGGAATAACTGGTCCACTATTTTGATTCAAACTTAGACTTTGGTATTTTTGATATGGCCAACAGGTCTACTTTGATATAGCAATAGCACCTAGACTGATATACCATTTCACAGTGTTTTACGGCCCTCTCTGAGCAGTTTACAGAATAAGTATATTTCTTCTAACAAGCTGGGTCCACATTTTACCAACCTTGGAAAGATGGAAGGCTGAGTCAACCTTGAGAATCAAACTGCCGGCAACCAGCAATCAACAGAAGTAGCCTGCAATACTGTATTCTAACCACTGCACCCCCATGCCACCATGTTCTACTCCTGATCTCCCCATAAACCTGCTTTAGGAGAACTTCACATAAACTTGTTTCAGGAGAGCTGCTGAATGAGTGGAGGCAGTTAATTGAATTTATATCACAATCCCATTTCTCTCTCCCTGATACACTTCTGTAGCACAAATGCAGAATTGTTATTATTATTATTATCATTAATAATAATAATAATTATTATTATAATAGCTCAGACTGACTACAAACAACATCACAATACAGTCATTCAGATGGTCCACTGGAACTTGTGTCACAATTACCATCTGTCTGTAGCAAAGAACTGATGGATTCATAAGCCTGAAAAAGTGGACGATAATGAGCATGCAAAACTACTGTGGGACTTCCAAATACAGACTGACAAAGATCTGGAACACAATACTCTGGATATCACGATTGTGGAGAAGAAAAATGTGTGGATCATTGACATTGCCATACCTGGTGACAGCATAATCGACAAGAAACAACTTCAAAAAGTCACCAGATAACAGGACTTGAGAATCAAACTGCAGAGACTCTAGCATAAACCAGTGCAGGTGGTTCCAGTGGTATTTGGTTCACTGGGTGCTGTGCCTAAAGACCTAGGCAAGCACTTAAAAACAATTGGTGCTGACAAGATCGCCATTGGTCAGCTGCAGAAGGCCACCTTACTGGGATCTGCTCACATAATCCACTGATACATCATGCAGTCCTAAACACTTGTGAAGTGTTCAACTAGTGATTTGTGATACGAAACCCAGCATGGTTATCTTGTTTGGTGTGTATATGTCATTTTTGTGTATAATAATAATAATAATAATAATAATAATAATAATAATAATACAAGGGAAGGAGCAGAAGAAATCAGTACAGCTGACTGAACTGAAACGATAATCTGCAACCAAAAAAATGTGACAACATAAAATGGTAACATTTCTAATTAATAAAATATCTATAATTTAAGCAGTCTGAACAAGTTAACAAATAGCAAGTTAACAAATAACAAATAGAGACACTCACATAAACTGTATCATAGACAGTTATTATACAAATACGTGCTTTGGCCAGTCTTTTATCATAATTAGTTTGCTGCAAGAAGAAATATAAAGTTGTGTAATCTTCATATTTTTGAGCACAATAGTTTAATTGTAGAGAAAAGCACAGTGGAGAGGTTACCTGTGTTGAGGATGAGATCCAAGACTTTTGAAATAGCCAGTTTGGTTCCAAGATCATCTCGTAGTTTTCCATTCCAATCTATTCCCAAATTCCACTACATAACACAGAGGGGGAAAATACAGAATTGCATTCTAAAAGTGATATGATATTTATTTATTTCATTTATTTGTCACATTTACGAACTATTCATCTGTGTGTTCCTTTCCTTTATGTTTAACTGAGAATAGTTAGAACCCTGCTGATGATTACAGCCCTTTCCTCCGGATCTTGTTTTGCAAATAGGAGATGTTTAGAAGATTTGCTGAGTGAAATGGGTGGTGTATAAATTTAATAAATAAATGTATATGGCTTCATTGTACAGACATTCCATACCAATCTCATTTACCTAGCTTTCTAACCTAGTTCTCTATTCAAAGAAGGAGAGAGATACATTCTTTCTTTTTTTTCTAGCCATATATTCTCTTCCTAATAGACAGGAAGCAGCAGGTGAAGCTAGGCAGAATCATATCTGATACCTGTACAATTACCACAGCCCCTCCCCCCCAGGCTGTGTGCTTTCTCCACTTCTCTTCTCCCTATATACCAATGACTGCATCTCAAATGATCCATTGTTAAAATACTGAAGTTTGCTGATGACACAACAGTGATTGGTCTCATTCGAGACAACGACGAATCTGCATACAGAGAGGAGGTTATACAACTTGCCTTGTGGTGTAACCGGAACACTCTGGAACTGAACACACTCAAAACCATAGAAATGGAGGTAGACTTTAGAAGAAACCCTTCCATACTACCACCTCTTACAATACTAGACAACACAGTATCAACAGTAGAGACCTTCAAATTTCTAGGTTCTACTATATTACATGACCTAAAATGGACACCTAATATCAAATACGTCATCAAAAAAGCACAACAAAGAATGTTCTTTCTGCACTAACATAGAAAGTTCAAACTGCTCAAGGAGGTGCTAATACAGTTCTACAGAGGAATTATCATCTATAATGATAATCTATCATCTATAACTGTCTGGTTTGGTTCTGCAACCCAACAGGACAGACACAGACTTCAGAGGATAATTAGGACTGCAGAAAAAAACAATTACTACCCACCTGCCTTCCATAGAGGACCTGTATATAGCACAAGTCAAAAAGAGGGCTGTGAAAATATTTACAGACCCCTCACATCCCAGACATAAACTGTTTCAACTCCTTTCCTAAAAACAATGCTATAGAGCACTGCACACCAAAACAACTAGATACAAGAATAGTTTTTTCTTCAAAACTATCACTCTGCTAAACAAATAATTCCCTCAACACTGTTCAACTATTACAAAGTCTGCACTACTATTACTGTTAATCTTCTCATCACTCCTTGTCACCCATCCCCTCCCACTTGTGACTGTAGGACTGTAACTTTATCGCTTGTATCCTTGTGATTTATACTGACTAGTATGATTTGATTGATGATTAGACCCTATGACTATAATTAAGTGTTGTCCATTGATTCTTTATTCTTAATGAATGTATCTTTTCTTTTATGTATACTGAGAGAATTTACACCAAGACAAATTCCTTGTGTGTCCAACCAACTTGGCCAATAAAGTATTCTATATAGTTTGATTTGTTTTTATTCCAAATGTTAGAAACTGCTTAATCAAATGATTTCTGCAGCATTCACAAAAGTCATATCAATCATTAATACTAACAATTAATGTAGATTTACAATTGCGCTTATGCCTTGTATAATCTTACCATTGATCCATGCTACTGTACTTGCATAAGTGATGGCAAGGTTGTTTATAATTTTTGTTTATAATTAGAGCATGTCAAGTTAGTGCTACAGCCATTATGCCTGAAGCAAAAACTGGGTACAAACTTTCTTAAGCAAAAACAAGGAAAAAGCAGGAAAATAAGCTTCCTTTTAATGTATGTCTTGTGAGTGATAGACCGTACTATTCATAGGAAAAAAAAGAAAACACTAAATTTTCTATTTAGCTAGAATGATTGACCAGTGTTGTGGGTATGTAGTTGATCTCAAGCATTAACCCCACACCACATTTTAGATTGCACAGTATACTAGACACTAATTATCATAATTTAAAAATATTCTATTTGAATATGCACTTATATTTATTTTTAGAAATTTTGATTTTGTGCAATTTAGGTTTTCAGCCAAGCAAAAAATTACTAGCTACTCCTTGGAACATATTTGTATATATTCAAGCAGAAGACATTTGCTGAGTATTTTGTCTCTCTGCTGCTCCCTCTGCAGAACAGATGCACATCATCTGTTGGTTCTTAAAGCTTTTGCCCCAATAAATAGTCCAAAAGTAGAAGAGTCTCTAGTCTCATGTTCTGTATCACCTATCTTAACTGCAAATATTTCCTGATAATTTTTTCTTTAATGTGAAATCATTGTTATCCCCATTGACAAGTTGGTTATTAAAATGGCAAGAAGAGACACTATTCTTGTTTTCTCTGTGGAAAAAACAGACCTGTCTGCTGAAGTGAAAAATAAAGTCATCAGACAGTTTTCTTTTAGGACAGATAAAGAAAATAAAACACTAATAATACATTCACCAAAAATGAAATTATCATTTAAATAGAAAATAAACTAAAATATTTGGAAATGCTTTATGGAGAATAGCTTCATGGAAGATGAGATCTATATGTATGAGGAGAGCTGAAAAGGCTGCTTTTCATAGGGCTAAGATTCAAATAGCTTATTATTTCAATCATGCATCAGGAATGGACTGGAAGATTAAATGTTTGACAAATCTTTCCCCTTCCTTTATGAAAGTCTTATAAGAGTAAAACATGTCAGTGGAGTCTAGCACTCTCTTTCTCTTAAGCCCATGTCACACTGCACCAACGGAAGGAAAGAGGATGTAAAATGGAGAGAAACACTTGCCATCCGTTGGTTAACACGATTCATCCGTTGTGTACTCACTGCATCCATTTTTCTTCCTCTCTATCCGTCCAGCATCCATCGACTGAGGTTCCATCTGCTCAAAAGGTTTGAGCTGCTCAAAACTTTTTGAGCGGAAAATGTATCCAACGCATCTGTTCTGCATCTGCAAGGCATATGGGGAACATCAGTTCTACATCTGTCATCATCCGTTACGCATCCGCTACATCCGCTAGGCATCCGCTGTGCATACGCACAACTCAAATCCGCTCCAGTGAAAAACGGACACAGGGAGGAAGCGAAACGGATGCGGAACGGACACAAAGTGTTAGTAGCACGGACGGAGAAAGGATGAAAGCGGATGCAGCTCACAAAGAAAGCACTTAAAATGGAAAAAACGTTCACAGAGGGGACCTATTTCAGATATTAAGGATGCCTAGAAGATGCCTAGAGGATGCAAAAGGACACATAGGGGAAAACCTATATTGCCTATAAAAAGGGGGAGCAACTCACCTGGATCTCACTTTCAGTCCAGCAGCCCTGCTGTGCAGACCTCTGCAGCCTTCATCTGGCTCTTGCTCTTCCACAGCATCCAGTAATCTCCACCATGGATCGTAACACACTCCTTTTGGTAGCCACCATCGTTCTGCAACAGTGCAAAGCCATCTACAGGCTCTTTCAACTGTTCTACAGGAAGAAAAGGAGGCGGCCAAGAAGCGTCTGGGTCTGAAGATGGAACACGAGAAGAGCAGAGTACGGACTGTACAACAAGCTGATGGTGGAGCTCAGGAACGAAGACACTCGTGCATTCCAGAACTTCATGAGGATGCCTCCAGCCATGATTGATGAAGTTGTGGAGTGGCTGACACCCAGGTTGACCAAGCAGAGAACCAACTTCCGGCCCAGCCTGGACCCTGTACTCAAGGTGGCACTGACTCTGCGCCACCTGGGCTCAGGGACCACCTACAGGAGCATGCAGTAAGGCTGGGGGGTGCCACACAACACCATCAGCATTGTGGTCAGAGAAGTGGTGCAGGCCATCATCGAAGAATACCTCGAGGAGCTCCTCCAGTGCCCCTCCACTGAAGAAGGATGGAAGAAAGTTGCAGAGCAGTGGTATCAGAAGTGGAACTTCCCCCACACCGTTGGAGCCATAGATGGCAAGCACGTGGCCTGCAAAGCTCCAGCCAAGTCAGGGTCCACTTATTTCAACTACAAGGGCTTCTTCAGCATCATCCTCTTCACCATGGTCGATGCTGACTACAAGTTCATGTACATCGATGATTAATGGATGCTTCCTTCAGCCTGTCTCATCACACAGATGAGATTGGGCCATGTCTGTTGGGTGGGCCTACAATGAACAGGGCATTTAATAAAGAGTTGTGTTTATGTTGACTTGTGTGGATGAATTCTTACATTATTTTTGATAATAAAGTGCCATAGGTGTAGCACCTGGGAGGGTGGACCATACAGTCCCACTATGCTTGCACTGGAGGTTTATCTATCCCACAGCTATTAACCATCCCAAAGGTATCCCTTCCCATCCCACAGCTATTACCCATTCCAAAGGTATCCCTGCCCATCCCACAGCTATCCTTACCCATCCCACAAGCATGCAAAGTCTTAAACCATTTCTAAAAGTTTCCACCAAGACTTTATTTAATAAAATAAATGAAGCAAGTGTGTGAAGCAAAGGTAATCTTTATTAATAACAAGCTGTAAAAGAAAAATGACCCAAGTCAAGTGTCCAAAGCAAAAATAAAGTCAACAGGTAGCCACCCAGTCTCTGGCACTCTTCTTGGTCACTCGGAGGTGTGCCCAGTCTCAGGGATGAAGGGTCCGGGTGCTGTGGAGGTGGCTGCTGCTGGAGTGCTGGTCTGAAGCACCACTGGGGTGCCTGGCCCCGAGAGGACAACAGAGGACGGTGTGTTGAGGAAGCTCTCAGACAGCTGGCTCAGCCCCGTGATGTTGAGAGCCCCTTCCTCCATGATGTGGGGTGTCAGCCCCAATATTGATGACAGATGTACTGAGGCTGGGCTTGGCTGTGGGGTGGAGGAAGGAGCAGTGTAGTGGGGCTGCCTGGTCTGCATCTGGGTGAGAACTGGCATCGGTGGCATCGGTGGCGTGGGTGGCATCAGTGGTGTGGGTGGCATCATTGGCGTGGGTGGCATCGATGGCATCAGTGGCACCGGTGGCGTCCAATGTACATGTGACTGGACTGGGAAGGGCTGCTGCCTGTGCTGCAGGAGCTCCTGGTAGCTGTAGCCTTGTTAGGAGAGAGCCTGTGGAAAGCCTTGGAAGGGCAGTGACATCACCTGGGGTGGAGGAACAGACCTGGACTGGGTGGGAGCAGGTTCATCTTGGTCTGGAGGGTTGTGAAGAAGATTGGTGATCCTGCCCTTCACCACCTGGTACTGGGGTTCTGACATGTTCATGAGGGTCTGGTTCACATAGGTGAGGAAGGGCTTGCGGTTGGAGGATGGGGCGTCGGTGTGTACCAGCTGAGAGAGGAGAACTATGCTGCTCCTGATGATGTCTCTTATCTCCAGCAGGACAGTATGGCTCTGTCCCTCTGGTTTGCCTCTCTGCCTTTCTGTGGAGGTGAAGCTGGGGGTGGATTCGGGTTGGGCTGTGGTAGAAGTGCTGTCTCCTTTCTCCCACTGTGTCAGGGGGTCCTCCACGTGCTCCGCCATGGGTAGTACAGCTGTCGGGGGGGTCTCCATCATGGCACGCAACACAGATACCTGCCTGGAGACAGGAGTTGACTCTCTGCTGGAAGAGGACTGGCTCTCAGCAGGCTGCCTGAGAGAGAGGGTTGTGAGAGGGGCTGCTCCTCGGTGGCGGATCTCACCCTCCAAGAAGCTGCACTTGGCCATCACCTAGGTCTCTCTGTCCGTCAGTTTGACCGCGGCCTGGCCAGATTTCTTGAGGTGCAGCTTCCCGTACCAGGTGTGCATGTGCTTCCACCAGCCGAGGAGCACCTCCGAAGTGTAGTCCAGGCTCTCCGCCTTCTCTCTCCAAGCAGTCTGCTTCCTTTTGGTGTCTCGATAGAGCCTGTGTTCCTTCCACCATAGATACTCATTCTCCCTCAGCCACTCCAGCACCTCCTCCTCATGTTCCTCTTCTATGTTGTATTGCCTCCTCTCCCGTTCACGCGTCTGCCTCTTCCTCCCTTTGGCAGGGCCATATGGGCTCTCATCAGAGGGGCTTCGAGGTTGTAGGGGCTGCTCCTCCACACCAGCAGCAGCAGGACCAGGAGCCGGACCAGGAGCACCAGCAGGACCAGCAGGACCAGGAGCACCAGCAGGACCAGGAGCACGAGCAGGACCAGCAGGACCAGGAGCAGTGCCAGAAGAGTAAGCACCAGCAGAAGCACCAGAACCAGGAGCAGCACCAGCAGAGTAAGCCCCAGCAGAAGCCCCAGCACCAGCAGCAGCGCCAGCAGAGGAAACACCAGCAGAAGCCCCAGCACCAGGAGCAGTGCCAGCAGAGTAAGCACCAGCAGAAGCACCACCACCAGAAGCAGCATCAGCAGAGTAAGCACCAGCAGAAGCACCACCGCCAGAAGCAGCATCAGCAGAGTGAGCACCAGCAGAAGCACCACCTCCAGAAGCAGCATCAGCAGAAGCCCCAGCCCCAGAAGAGCGAGCCCAGGTTGCAGAAGCCCCAGCAGAAGCAGAGTGAGGGCCAGGGGGTTGGAGGGTGGCCCTGTCCCTCTTGCCAGGGCTGGCAGCAGATGGCTGAGGCTTCCTTTTCTTCCCCATGGTTGTGGCTGGCTTGCTGGCTGGCTGGCTGGCAGGCAGGCTGGCAAGCTGTGTCTGGAAGCAGGTCTTTCCTCTGAATGGTGACCTGCTTGGGAGCTGCTTCCTGTTATATCCACGGGGCTGACGCAATGCATCCTCCCCACATGCACAGTGAATGCTAGGCATCCGCTAAGCATCCCCTAGGCTTCCGCTAGGCATCCGCTAGGCTTCTGCTCTGATCCGCTTCATCCGCTCGGCATCCACTGTGCATCCGCTTCATCCGCTTGGCGTCCGCTCTGCATCCGCTCTTTCCGTTCTGCCTCCGCTTTGCTGCACTTCCCCGGAAGCCTTGCGGATGTGCCATCCGCTCCCATCTGCTTCCATCTGCTAGGCTTCTGTGGAGCATCCGCTTTCCATCCTGGCTTCGTCCTCCCCCCATCCGTTCCTTTCCGTTGTTGTCCGCTCTGGTTATGCAAATTTGGGGCACTTTTGAGAGCGGATAACATCATGTGGAACATTTTTCTCGTCCGCTGTGTCCTTTCTACAAACGTTTTGCATCCGTCGGCCAGTGTGACAGGGCCTTTACTCTCTTTGCTTCTCTAAATGTGATATAATAGTATGTGATACTATTTACTATGTTTATTATGCTTGGGGAATAAGAGTTATTAAACAAATTATTTATAAATAATTTCATGCTGGTCTGTGCCATAGGAGTGACAAATTTAATTTATTGCAGTGATTCTGTCTTTTATGCTTATCCTTATGGTGATGAAAAACTGGAAGGGTCAAAAACATAATACATGGTAAATTACTCTCCTATATGAATTTTCACTGAAATAAATGGGGCTATCAACATTTCTGCAAAAATTCCCTTGAATAGAACTTTTTCCAATTTACACCCCCAACTTTGCTCTCGTGCTAAATATCACTAATATTGTTTTCTTTTCTTTTTTTCAAGTATATTTTTATTATTTTTAAAAAATTGCAATAGTGAAAACTAATGAAAACTAAAACTTGGAGAAATAGAAAGAAAGAACAAAATGTGCTGCAAGAAAGTAAAAGAAAGAAAAAAGGAAAGAAAAATAAAATAAAGAAAAAACATATAAAGAAGTCATTTTCAAACTTCAACACAATTATAAACAAATTTATAACTTTTTCCCCTTACAAGTAGTCCTTGATTTAAGCCACAGTTGAGATCAGAAGCATGATGGTTATTACATGAGTTGTGTTCAATTTTACAACTTTGTTTGCTATGGTTATTAAATGAATCACTGCAGTAGTTAAGTGAATAATATAGTTGTTAAGAGAATCTGGATTCCAATATTGACTTTGTATGTTGGAAGCAGTCTAGGAAGGTTACAAATGGCAATCACAAGATACCAGGATATGGCAACCATTGCAAATACATGCCAGTTGTCAAGTATCCAGATTTTGGTCATGTGACCATTGAAATGTTGTGCAGGGATGGGATTCAAATTTTGTAACAATTGATTCTGTGGGCATGGCAAGGTGGGCATGGCCATGTGACTGGGTGGATGTGGCTTCTTCTCTCTTCTTCTGGCAGCAACCCCCCCTCCCATTTTTTGGGCCTTCTGGGCCTCAGAGAAGCCTTCTGGGGGGGCATTTTTGCTCCTAGAAAGCTTCCCTGAAGGCAAAAAAATGAGCCTGGGGGGGACACGCAGCAGCCCCCTCCATTTTTTGCCTTCCTGTGCCTCAGGGAAGCCTGGATGAAACAGTAAATAAGTGAAGGGAATCCTGGCACAGCTGATCATAGGAACAGCTGATCGTCAAGAGGGGGAAAAAAAGAAATACCTTAAGCCCCTGTCACACTGAACCAATGGATGCAAAGAGGATGTAAAATGGACAAAAAAGCTTGCCATCCATTGGAAAACGTGATGCATCCATTGTGTACTCACTGCATACGTGTTTCACATGCTCTATCTGTAAAACATCCGTCTACTGCTATTTCATCCACTCAAAAAGTTTTGAGCTGCACAAATTTTTTTGAGGGGATGAACTTTCTGCCGCGTACGATCTACATCCGCGACACATACGGGCAACAAACATTCTACGTCCATTGTCATCTGTTACACGTCCGATGTATCTTCTTGGCATCCTCTGGGCATCCGCGCAACTCACATCCGCTCCAGTGGAAAGCAGAAAGAGGAAGGAAGCGAAAGGTACGCGGAACGTCCACACAGTGTTAGTAGCACAGACATAGAAAGGATGAAAGTGGATGCAGCTCGGATATAAACCATTAAAACGGACAAAACGTTCATATGTGGGACGTATCTCAGATATTTAAGATGTCTGGAGGATGCCTAGAGTATGTGAAAGGACACCTAGTGGAAAACCGACATTTCCCATAAAAAGGGGGAGGAAATCCCCTGGATCTCATTATCAGTCCAGCAGCCCTGCTGTGCAGACTTCTTCAGCCTTGCTCTTGCTCTTCCACATCATCCATTGATCTCCACCATAGAACATCGCACACTCCTTTTGGTAGCCGCCATCATTCAACACCAGAAACAAGTCCTCTTCAGACTGTTTCACATTTTCTACGTAAAGAGATGGAGACGTCCAAGAGCTGTCTGGGTCCGATGATGGATCGGGAGAAGAGCAGAGTTTGGATTCTATGACAAGCTGATAGTGGAGCTAAGGAATGAAGACACTCGTGCATTCCAGCATTTCATGAGGATGCCACCAGCCATGTTTGATGAAGTTGTGGAGCGTCTGAGACCCATGTTGACCAAGGCAAACACTAACTTCCAGCCCAGCCTGGACCCTGGGCTGAAGGTGGCATTGACTCTGTGCCATCTGGCCTCTGGGACCACGTACAGAAACATGCAGTATTCCTGGAGGGTGCCACACAACACCATCAGCATGGTGGTCAGAGAGATGGTGCAGGCCATCACCGAAGAATATGTGGAGGAGCTCCTCCAGTATCCCACAACTGAAGAAGGCTGGAGGAAAGTTGCAGAGCAGTGGTATCAGAGGTGGAACTTTCCCCACATCGTTGGAGCCATAGATGGGAAGCATGTGGCTTGCAAAGCTCCACCCAACTCGGGGTCCAATTATTTCAACTACAAGAGCTTCTTCAGCATCATCCTCTTTGCCATGTTTGATGCTGACTACAAGTTCATGTACATCAATGCTTCAGGCAACGGGTCAGCTTCAGATGCCCAGATATACAATGCCAGTGACCTCAAGGATGGGCTGGAATGCAACCTCATCATGGGTTTCCCAGATCCAGACCCCCTGCCCAACGACACACAAGATGTGCCCTACTTCATCATGGGTGATGATGCCTTCTCCCTCACAACCTACCTCATGAAGCCCTACACTTCCAGATACCTCACCCGTGAAGAGAGGATCTTCAACTACAGGCTGTCCAGGGCAAGACGGGTGGTGGAGAACGCCTTTGGCATCCTGGCCAACAAGTTCCAGGTACTTCTCACCACCATGCAGCATCACCCAGGGACTGTGAGGAGCATCGTGGAAGCTTGCTGCATCCTACACAATCTCATGCGCACCCACTACCCAGTCTTGCAGAACAGGCTTGTGGACCGTCAACAAGGGAATGGGGACATGGAGCCTGGTGAATGGAGGCAAGGACTAAACCTGATAAACACTGAGGATGTGCAAGGCCCCAACATGAAGGGAAGAAGCAGTACAACCTCCTCAAACACTGGTGCAACTCCCCAGCTGGAGGAGTGGAGTGGCAAGACAGGATGGTAGATGCTTAATGGATGCTTCCTTCAGCCTGTCTCATCACACTGAGGAGATTGTGCCATGTATGTTGAGTGGCCTTACAATGATTAGGGCCTTAATAAAGAGTTTTGTTTATGTTGAAATGTGTGGATCAATGATTAAATTGTTATTGATAATAAAGGGCCATATGTGTGGCAGCTGGGAGGATGGACCATACAGTCCCACTATGCTTGCAGTGGAGGTTTATCTATCCCAAAACTATCCTTATCCCACAGCAATCCTTACCCATCCCACAGCAATCCTTACCCATCCCACAGCTATCCATCCCACAGCTATCCTTACCCATCCCACAGCTATCCATCCCACAACTATCCTTACCCATCCCACAGCTATCCTTATCCCACAGCTATCTTTACCCATCCCACAGCTATCCATCCCACAGCTATCCTTACCCATCCCACAGCTATCCATCCCACAGCTATCATTACCCATTCCAGAGCTATCCATCCCACAGCTATCATTATCCATCCCAGAGCTATCCACCCCACAGCTATCCTTTCCTATCCCACAAGCATGCAAAGGCTTAACCCTTTTTTCAAAGTTTTCCCAAACACTTTATTAAGTAAAAAAAAAAAATGAACCAAGTGTGTGAAGCAAAGATAACCTTTATTAATAACAAACTGTATGACTTTATTAAAAAGCAAAATGACCCAAGTAAAGTGTCTTTAAGCAAAGATAAGGTGAACAGATAACAACTCAGTCTCTGGCACTCTTTTCAGTCACTCTGAATTGTGCCCATTGTCTCAGATGTAAAGGGGCCAGGGACTGTGGAGATGGCTGTGGCCGAAGTGCTGGTCTGAGGCGCCATTGGGGTGCCTGGCCCTGAGAGTACAACAGGAGATGGCGTGTGCAGGAAGCTCTCAGAGAGCTGACTCAGTCCTGTGAGGTTGAGAGGCCCTTCCTCAAGTACCTGGGATGTGAGGCCCAACACTGATGACAGATGTTCTGAGGAAGGGCTTGGCTGTGGGGTGGAGGAAGGAGGAGTGTAGTGGGGCTGTCTGGTCTGCAGCTGGGTCAGCTGAGGCATCTGTGGCGTCTGAGGAATCTGGGTGTGGACTGGGAAGAGCTGCCTCTGCTGTGGGAAGTCCTGGTAGTGGTAGGCTTGGTAGGCGAGGGGCTGCTGAAATCCGTGGAAGAGCTGTGACATCGGCTGGTGTGGGGGAGCAGACCTGGAGTGGGTAGCAGCAGGTTCATTTGGGCCTGGAGGGTGGTGCAGAAGAGCTGTGATCCTCTCCTTCATCGCCTGGTACTGAGCCTCGGGCATGTCCATGAGGGTCTGGCTCACGTACGTTATGAAGGGCTTGTGGTTGGAGGATGGAATATCAAAATGGACCAGCTGGGAGAGGAGGTCTGTGCTTGCTTTGATTGTGTCCCTGATCTCCAAGAGAACAGTGTGGCTCTGTCCCTCCAGTCTGCCTCTCTGCCTGCTTTCTGTAGAAGTGGAGCTGGGGGTGGGTGTGAGTTGGTCTCTGGTGGCTGCCTCTTCTTGCTCCATCTGAGACAGGGGATCCTCCACATCCTCTGGCATGGGGAGTGCAGCTGTCAGCGGGGTCTCTGTCGTGGGGCCCTCCAAAGACACCTGCCTGAACATGGTAGCTGTCTCCTGGCTGAAAGAAGAGTGGCTGTCTGTGGGCTGTCTGAGGAAGAGGGTTGACAGAGGGGCTGCTCCTCGGTGGTGGATCTTACCCTCCAGGAAGCTGCACTTGGCCATGACATACATCTCCCGGTCAGTGAGCTTGACAGCGGCCTAGCCAGATTTTTTGAGGTGCAGCTTGCCATACCAGGTGTGCATGTGCTTCCACCATCCCAGGAGTACATCTGAAGTATAGCCCAGGCTCTCTGCCTTGTCTCTCCATGCTGCCTGCTTCCTCTTGGTGTCAAGATAGAGCCTGTGGCCCTTCCTCCACAGGTATTCGTTCTCCCTCAGCCATTCCAGCACCTCCTCCTCATGGTCCTCGGAAATGGATTACTGTTTCCTCTGTCCCTTCTCCTTCCCTTGCCTCTTCCTCCCTCTGGCAGGGGCTTCAGGGCCTTCAGCAGCAGGGCTTTGAGGGCCTTGGAGCTGGTCCACCACAGCAGCAGTAGCAGGAGAAGCACCAGCAGCAGCAGAAGAAGCACCAGCAGCAGCAGAAGAAGCACCACCAGCACCACCAGCACCAGCAGCACCAGCAGGAGAAGCACCACCACCACCAGCAGCAGGAGAAGCACCAGCATCACCAGCAACACCAGCACCAGCACCAGCAATACCAGGAGCACCAGGAGCAGCAGCATCACCACCACCAGCACCAGCAGCTTCAGAGTCAGCGCCAGGGGGTGGAATGGTGGTTCTGTCCTTCTTGCCAGGGCTGGCAGGAATAGGCAAAGGCTTCCTTTTCTTCTCCATGGTGTTCTCTCAAGATGTCTCTGGCAGCATGTCTTTCCTCTGAATGCTGACTGCTTGCAAAGCTGCATCCTTTTATATCCATGGAGCTTACACAATTCATCCTCCCCGCATGCGCAGTGAACACTTTGCATCCGCTAGGCATCCGCTAGGCATCCTATAGGCGTCTGTGATGCATCCGCTTCATCCGTTATGCATCCGCCACGCATCTGTTCCTTCTGCTACGCATCCGCTTCGCTGTTCTCCCCCAGAAGCCCTGCGGATGTGTCATCCACTTCCATCTGCTTTCATCCGCTAGGCTTCCTACGAATATTCACTTTACATCCCCACTACATCCTCCCCACATCCGTTCCTTTCCGTTGTTGTCCGCTCTGTTTATGCAAATTTGGGGCACTTTTGAGAGCGGATAACAATGGATGGAAAATTTGCTCATCCACTGTGTCCTTTTTACATACGTTTTACTTCCGTTGGCCAGTGTGACCTAGCCTTTAAGGAGTGACTGGACAGGGAAGAACACAGTCAGTGATGTCAGACATGTGAGCAGTGTTGTACATGTGCAATAAGGACTGTCTGGGAGGGGATGGGAGAGGCGGGCAGAGAGGGGTGAGGCCAGCCAGGTGCACTATTTTCCGGTTCTCTGAACTGCGCAGAATTAAAACAACCGGTTCTATAGAACCAGTAGTATCCTACCCCTGATGTTGTGACAGTCATAAGTGTGAAGATTGATTGTAAGTCCCTTTTTTTAAAGCTCTTGTAACTGAACACCTGCAAAATAAATGGTTGTCAATTTATATTTCTTCATCCCATATCTCATCTCTTATCTAAAAGCAGTTCAAGTAAACATCAATTTTTCAATCCTGGAGTTAGAAAAAAGTCTATAAAGGGTTAATGCAGAACTTTGCAAAAACGTCTTCTTTTAATCTTGATCAAATAAATCAACTTGTATTCCTTCCTTTTATATCCGTAATCTTTAATTCGATTAAATGCTGTTACAAGGTTTAATTTTTTTGTTCAGTTTTTTTTTTTATCCTATTGCATAAATTTCTTCAAGTCTTTAACAAGACTCTTTTGTAGAACCAGTAACAAAACATTTTTCATTTTTATTCTCTTGGTTCATCATTTGTATTCCCTTTTAATTTTTAAAACTTCAGCCAGTTTCTTTTGTTTATAAAGCACTTCTTGGTTTTTTAAGATGTGGCTCTCAGCAATCATTCGATTGTCTCAGTTAGAATAAATTGAACATCCATATACCTGCATGAACAAAAAACTAAGAAGACAAATGTGCTGAATAGAAGCTCGCTAGCTATTTGTTGATCCTACTTTGTTGACTCATTGAGCAGGACAATGTGTATGATTATCCATTCATACAAGCTTCTTTTACTCCAGACTACTATAACCATTATATTACAATAGCTATGCTTTTTTTTTCAGAATCATTACAGAAAAATACAGTTTTCTCTCTCAGGAAACATATTTAAACCATATTCTGTGTATCTCTTCAGTGGCAGATTTGGAAATCTAAAATGGAAATTTGGTACAAAACTGTCTGTTAGTGGCTTAGGGAATTCTTATTGATATATGTTTATGATTTTTTTTTAAAAAAAATGTCTGGTTATCTCTGTATTTTCTAGAGATAGATCCCTATCTATTGATAGGATATTTCTTTCAGTGAGTAGTCACTAGTTTTTAAACACAATGTTTCTTTTTCTGTTTATATTTCTCAGTCCATTCCAATTTCAAAGATTGTTATTCTTATTAACAAATTTTGAAATATAATATTTCAAAATTATATAATGTACATTGATTTCTTTTATGTCTGTGTTTTGCCTTCCATATCTCTCTAGAACAAATGTTAATGTTCTCAGATAATTATCCTAAAATTACCACCAAAACTTTAAATTTTAAATTTAAAAAATGTACTTTGAAAATAGATACTCTTCTATAACACTATCTGTTATCTTTTGAGTTTTGTTGTGAGTTTAGGTGGCCATGCTACTTTAAAAATGTGGCTTTTCACAGCTTATCTGTGGAAGGATGAACTGCCCTGCAACAGAAAAATGATATATATGACTCTCAAAACATTTTTTCTGTAGTCATCTGAATAACAGCTGTCTAGTTCAGGCATATAGGCAATTATGGAGAAAGTGTGAATGGGACTTTATTTATTTACTTTATGTATTAATCAAATTTGCATAGCTACTGATAGATTTGCCAAAAGTGAATCTGGGCAAAGCAATTGAATAAAACCCACAGATATAAAAATATAAAATCTACATTAAGAAATAGATAGTATAAAGGCCCCAAGGAGAAGAGAGAATAAAAATGACCAACTCAACAATGTAAACTGGCACATAGATTTTGAAATAAATAATTATTTTTAAAAAAGCAACAACGGGTAGACAGAAATGGAGCAGAGATGTTTTCTGGGTTTGGCAGCACATGTGGCTAGAGAGAGAGGTGACTGAACAAGGTGATGACAGAAGGCAGTGATAGGGACAGTATCAAGCCCAGAGATCCACAGTCATGGAGGAAAAGTAGGAAGGTGCCTGAGGCAGTTGAAACCAAAGCAGAACCCTGTAGAAAGATTCAGCAAAATGAAAGTATAGCTCTGAACTTTAGAAGCTGGCAGAGTGAAGTCCATGTCAGTAAAGTTCAGGTGAAGAATAACTGAGCAAGACAGCGTTAAGAGGAGAAGCTATTAGCATTTCTAATAAGTGTGGGAGAAGGAACAACCATGCAGCAAAGCATTTGGTAAGTCTTTGCTTTAATTGGGAATTTCATCATATTTACCTTCTATTTAATGTTTCATCATATTTACCTTCTATTTACTATTTTTAATTTTTGTAAATATACATATATATACCTCAGGTCCTCTATCACACTCCTTGCCTAGATTCTGTCTGTTTAATGACTCATGAGATTTCTTAATAAACCCAATCAGAAATCATTGAGTGGTCACATGACATATTTCTTAATAATTGCTTTGCTCAGCAATCAACATTCAGGTACCAATTGTGAACATAAGTCAAGGACTACTTGGAGATTAAATTGGTCCCCACTAAGACCTTTAGTATGTGTCTAAAGTTAAGCATACTATAGATTTTGCTGTGTAAAAAAAAGGTTATATTTAGCAGCATAACAAAATTTAAATACTTTCACATTTTTCTTGAAGCATGCCTTAAAAACTAAAAATGGTGAAGATTATCTTAACGAATGGTCTAAATCTAAAATCTAATTAAAATTGTCTTCTTTTGATGACCCAGTCAATCTTCAGGGTTTAATGTCTATCCAAATAAAAATTTAAGTGTTTGTTTTCTGCTCAAAGATGATTTTGCTTCACATTGGAGATAATGTTATGGCAAGCAATATTTTTAATAAGGTCAACACATGGTAACAAGTAACATAATTAGGATGAAATAATTGGGTCTATGGGAATAGAAATATTTAACTATTGCTTATACCTTTTTATTTATTTATTTATTTATTTATTTGTTTGTTTGTTTGTTTATTTATTTGTTGTTTTTGTCAATTACTTGCAAGATAATAGGTATAAGTATATACATAGTTATGAATACATGGATACATATAAGAAAAATAAAAAAATAAAAGAAACAATAGGACAGGGACAGTAGGCACGTTGGTGCGCTTATGAACACCCCCTAGAGACCTCTTAGGAAAGGGGTGAGGTCAATAGCAGAAAGTCTAAGAGTAAAGATTTTGGGGTTTGGGAAAGAAACCAAAGAGTTGGGTAGAGTATTCCAGATATTGACCACTCTGTTGCTGAAGTCATATTTCTTGCAGTCAAGTTTGGTGCGATTAACTTTGAGTTTGTATCTATTGTTTGCTCTTGTGTTGTTATGGCTGAAGCTGAAGTATTCATTGACAGGTAGGACATTGCAATGTATGATTTTATATACTATACTTAGATCGGACTAAAGGTAGCATAATTCTAGGTTTTCTTTTTTTTTTTTTTATAAAGAATTTTATTAATTTTTAACAAACAAACATGTACAAACAAACACAAAACATAAAAAACATAAAATATCTTTTTGGACGGCAGTTTGATCCCGAGTTACATCTTTTTGTACAGAGATAAATTCAAGTTCATGCTTACTTTTAAATAACATTCCATTTCTTATTTCTTATTTTGCATTTTCTATATAGCTTCTCCTCTCTTTTCACTCTCTTAATTCTATTATATTTATTTCATCTCAATTTAAATCATTATACTTATATCCTTTGTCTGTTCTATTTCAGCTAGCTATTTATCTTTTCTCATTAACACAAAGTTTCTTCTGTGATGACTGATTGGAGTATAATGCCTTATCATACTTATCCCTCCCCTAGTTTTAAAGCTTAACATGGCACATAATTTTCATTCGGATTCTGCGTAGTACATTCGAAAGATAAACTCAATATTTTGAAACTATATTTAAAAAATATAATATAATTAAAACAACAATCCATAGCAATTAAAGTTATATCATTCAAATTAATATTCATTTAAGTCTTAAACATTTTACACAATCCTTTCTAAATAAGTATCATGCTTCTATGGGAACACTTATAGATTTTACTTAATTACTTCCCCCTATTTCACTTATATTTTAAAATATTAAACAATAACAATGTTCCCATTTTTCTTTAATTCAATTCTCTCATATTTGATTTCATTTATTTTTATTTAAAAAGAAAAATTTTTGCTAAGTTACATTAAATATTTTGTCCCATTTTATAATCATATATTATTCCAATTTTCTAACATTATTTCAAATACAAATACAACAACACAATCTTATGTATCTTTGCAGAATCTCTTTTTCAGTTATATGTTTACCCATTATCTCTAAATAAATTCTGTTTCTTTACATCTTGTTTCAAACCTTTGTAACTTCTCTTCCCTTCTTTCCTCCCTTGCTTCTCGACTCTACCCTTTTTACCCCCTTGTCTCTTAATCTCCACCTTCTTGTGTATTCCTCTTTTCTGTTGCTTTCTGATGTTGTGTCCACTTTTCACCTTGTTTTTCCCTTTTTTGGTTGTTTTTTTAAGTCTTAAATTCTCCATTCTCTTTCTCCCCTTTCCCCTTTCTTCCCCAAATAAAGTTGCTTGTTCATTAAGGATAGTTTCTTCTTCATCCCAATCTTCTTGTTCTTGTAGTTTCTCATATGTAGAAATTGCCATTTCTAAAAAAT